>VYXC01004061.1:528410-605338 GCA_013397175.1 Platysteira castanea
ACCGTGAATCCCCCGGGGATCCCGGCTGAAATCTCCAGGCATCTCGCCTTGAATCCCCCGGGGATCCCGGCTGGAATATCCCGAGGATCGCGGTTCGAATCCTGCAGGGCTCCCTGTTTGAATCCCCCGGGCATCCCGGCTCCCCGCTGGAATCGCGTAGTCCCACCCTCCGGCTCTAGCGATAGCGGGGAGTGCCGCCGGACGCGCCGGCAGCTGCGAACGAAGCGCTCCCGGTTCCCCCGCCTCGCTCCGGGACAAATCCCGGCGGCGCCCGTGTCCCACAGCGGGGCACCGGCATTCCCGGCGGGCGCTGCCGGCATCAGCGCGGCTCGGGCGGAGGGAGGGCAGCGGGACCGGGAGGGCTCCAGCGGCACCAGGCTGCGGGTCCGGGCAGCCCCGGAGCCCCCCGTTCCTCTGAGGGGCAAAGCGGGACGGGGAGCGCACGGGGAAGCGGGAGCCGAGGCCCTCGGGAAGCGCTGCGGGCGCGGGTCCCGCCCGGCGGGATTGGCACGGCACGGGCTCGGCCCAGGCGGGAGGGAGGCAGGGAAGGGGCTCCAGTGCCGCTGACAAAAAGGAGAGAGAAAAGCGGCCGCGCTGGGCAGTGAGGGGAGAGAATAGACCAGAACAAACTGGCCTTAAACCTCCACTGGCAGGGAGAAGGATTCCTGGCTCCCGGGGAAAAGCTGTGTGACCAGAGGGGACTGTGAAATGTCACAGAATGGCTTGGATTGGAAGGAACCTTAAAGATCTTCTCGTTCCAAACCCCTGCCCTGGGCAGGGACACCTTCCACCTGACCGGGTTTCTCCGAGCCCCATCCAGCCTGGCTTTGAACACTTCCAGGGATGGGACATCCAAAGCTTCTCTGGGCAACCTGTGCCAGGGCCTCACCACCCTCACAGGGAAGAATTTCCTCCTAATACCCAATCTAAACCTATGGATGTGTAGAAGGGGAAAGGTGAAATCTCAGCAGGATGCCTGTCAATCACAGAGAAGCCTCCAGAATAGAATTTGAAAATTAAGGTCATTTAATGATAATGTAAAATGGGATAAAGTTTACTATATAGAATGGGGATTTGCAGTAGAACAGGAAGATGGGTATAATCTGAACACAGAGATAAAATCAGGTTGTTTGACAAATTATTAGAGAGATGAGAAGGGTAATTGAAAGCATAAAATGGTATTCCGTGTGAATTTTAAATTTCTTACATCTGTTAGTCTTTACCCAGTGCTTACAGAGCTTGCCACATTTAAAACAAAAATCATGAAGCCATGGTAGTTCAGTTTAAAAACAAACTACAAAACACAGAACCACAACTCAGTCCAGAAAAACACTGTGCCTTCTGCACATAAGGAAGAACACCACCAGTTCAAGTTACAGCAGGCATATCTGGCATGTCCAACAGAGATCCTGGATTCCAGGAGAAGTTAACCACGTAGGATTAAAATCTGGAGAAGGTGCTCCTAAGACGTGCATTTGCATAGCTGGAGATGGCTCCCAGCCCATCAACAGATGTAGCTGTGAGCAGCAACAAGAACAAGCTGTGGTGCAGCAGCATCAAAATAAAGGGCCACAGCACTGAAGCAGCAACAGGAGGTTGGAGAAGAGGGACTCGACATTGGATTAGTCTTTGAAAACAAACCAATAACATATTTAGCCTGCAGAGGAGCATAAACAAATTTTGGAAACCGACAACAATGAAAAAGTGATGATAGATCCTCAGATTTCTCAAAGCTAGCCTCAGCTAGAAAGTGGAAATGCTAAGAATGCTTTAAAAAAAATCTAGAGGAAAAAAAAGACAAGAACAGCTGCAGTGCCGTTTCTCATCTGTGCAGGATGTGTATTGCAGGTCTCCTAACTCCACCAGAACAGGCACCAAGCCCTGAGCTTCTGTACCCTGTTCTGCCTTTTCTCTGGTAACAGTGTGTGCTGTGCTTTGCTCTCCACTGAGGAAGGCGCGGGGCTCCCGCGTGGGTGCTGCAGTCCCTGGTCTAATCAAACACGAAGTGTGACGTTTCAAGAACAACCCGCCCATTGATTCAGTCCAGAAACGGCAGTAGCTGAAGTAATTCCTATGTCTCTATTACCCACTGATGCCATTCTGCAGTTCTGTGCTGTAGCAAGGGACAGAATCAGAGGCGTGTCGAGTCACGAGAAACCAAAAATACATGAGGGACTTGGGTAAAAGACACCTTTCACAAACGACGGATATGAGATAAAGGGGAGAAAAGTTATCACAAAGAACTTTATATACCCTAATGTAAATTGTCCTGATGGCTCTGCCGTGTGCTCAAGGCAATCCATGTCTTTTTTCCCCCCCAAGTCTCTCCGGGTTTCTTGAGGTGGCGTGTGCACGCAAAGGCTCCTTGTGTTTGGCACTGATTCGACCTCCCACTTTCCACCCTCCTAAGCAGGGCGGTAGAGACGCCAGCTCATTAGGTAATTTGTGTATTCAGAGAGGGTCAGGGAAGGAAACCTCAGGACGTTTCTATTGCCTAATGGAAATCACTTGGCATTTAAGCAAGCGCTCAGTACCAGAGGGGTCACTACTGCAGCAGGCAGTCATCAAAGGAAAACTCTGTGATAATCGCTCGGTGTCCTGCTCTCAGGTTTTCAAATGCACACAATTCTGCGTCCAGGCTCGGCCCTTGAGTGCTGTAATAAAGTCCTAATCAAGTGCAAGCAGCAGTGATCATTGCTGACTGAGCTTTCTCTGTACAAACCCACACAGCTTACCGAAGCTAGGTTTCCTTTTTTTCTCCGAGGTTTTTTTGGCTTTTCAAACCTCTTGAAAGAGAAGATCTGTCAGAGAACAGGTGATTCTACAACTTGCAAAAGCATCTAAATAATTTACATTTGAATGGTCTGATAAAAGCTCAGAGGAGGAGATTCCTGTTAGGAAATCCTTTGGAGAAAAAACAGAGTATTCACTTGGGCTTTGCAGGTGGATGTTACTCTGTCGTTCACACAAAGGGATTCTGATATGCTCAGTCTAGCTTGGAATGATCACCTTACAACGATGCTTTAAAGCTCAGACATTTTTGTTGGGGAATCAATAAAGTACAAAATAATAATTTTTTTTTTTAAAGCCAGTAGATAAACAAGGAGAAGCCTGTTCACAGGCAAAGATTCCAAGCAGGACCATTAGTTCCAGAGCAAACAACTTGTGGACACAGCAGAGCAGGGAGAAGAAATTAAGATTTTATTCTCTTACCTCAGGAACACCGGGGTGCAGGGCATTCACACTGACAGCAGGATCAGTGACAAGCACACTCCAAAGAAGTAGTTTCTTCTTTTCTCGATTCACAACAGTTTTGCTGTTTTGTGGGGTTTTCTTGAAGGACACTTAGGTGGGATCACCAGAAGATTTTATATGTGTAAAGCAGGTTTCTTGAGGTTTTTTCCCTAACTTTGATCAGCATTATAGTACTGTGATGTACAGTATGCAAGCAAAACACTTCAAAACAGCAAGAAAGGCCTATAACGAGAGAAGAAAAATTAAATAGGCCTGAGGTACGGGAAAGGTGACCCTTTTCCAGTCTTACCCTTGCTAGGATACGAGGGGAGATTCTGTAAAGCCAAGATTTGGTCACTGAGCTCCCTTCTCCAACCCCTGCCTCCCCATACCTGTCTTAAGCAGTGCAGGAAATTCCTGCTGCCTGCACCTCATGACTCACCTTCCTCAGAATTCTGCCTGCTCAGCAGCCTCTGGAAATTGCACCCTTCCCTTCTTTCTGCCCCACCCTTCCCCATCCAAATTCAAGGTCTGGAGGAAGAGGCTGCGATCTCTCACTGCTCCAAGTGAGCAGCCAGCGCTGGGTTCTCACCCTTCCCTTCAGACCGGGCTGAAATTGCCTCATGATGCAATTCTGACCCCACCCTCTCCTGCAGCACCCAGTTAATTCTCCCTTTAAACTCAGCTTCCATGCTCTTTTCTTTTTAAAGCTGCCTTTAATCTTTGCCTGTACTGTCTGCTTAGAAACCATGACTGTAAGAAACTACAAGCCATGCTTAGGTTGGGCCAGCCAGAAGGAGGCTGCAGGGAATGCATGGTGGGAAGGGTTCCACTTCTCTCCCCTGGAGTGCTGAGCCCTCCCTGGGGCTGTAACTGGCTTTGCAAAACGCTTTGCAGCAAAATGAACTCTTGATTCCACTTGGGACCCTCTTCCCCCTCTGCCCTGCCCCTGCTTTGTGTCACGCTGATCTGCTGCCTCTTCTCTGGTGCCAGCACAGCTGTCCCTGAAATTCCTGCCATGAGCTAGACCAGGGAACTGCTTTTAGTGGTAACTAGGAGGGAAAAAAATAAAATGGCATTCTGTTCCTGTTAGGTCATGAAACTTCAGAAAGCTCCAGACAGCTCAGTCAGACGTAACACTCTGGGGACAGGAAAAAGGAACAGAAAAATTAAAAACTTGCTAAGGTGACACAAAGGACCGGGAGTTACTTCAGGAATGGAAAACCCCATTCTATCATTCTGGAGCTCATCCAAAAGCCCATCCTAACATTCATTTTATTTGCTTCTGTGGTAAATTTGTGCCAACCCAGTGGAGACGAGGGCATCTCTGCTTTAAGCCATCAATAAACGCAGTGTTCCCACGTTCCATAGATACTCTGATGTAATTGAAAGGAATCAGATACATTACAAGTAGGTGAAACCTCTAAAATGCACACTAATTGATGCTCAGTTTGTTGTCAAATTATATTGAAGGAAAACAGGAAATGCAAAATAATAAAGCGTGACAATTTCTTGTAAGTGAAAGATAAAAAGCTGTGAGTTCAAGGCATTAGGAGGCCTTGTAATGTGGTTCATTGATGTGCTCTACAGGTTGCTGCAAAAACTGAAATATAAGCACAGAATTTCAAGTAGGTACTATTCAGCTGTGAAAATCTATGAGTTATTATAGATACCACTGAGAATGAACTTGGAATTTGCTTCAGGAACAAAAGCTACTCACAGTACTTTTGCACTGGTACAGCTGAATATCAATCCTGTCACCCCATGTCTCTCAATTTTTATGACTTCCAGGGACTTGCATAAGAATGTGCTGAAACGGCATTGTGCTTTTCTTTGAAACTACTGGGGAAGGTTTTCAAATGCCACACTGGAAAATTTAAATAACTGATGCAATATGTCATACGAACAGGTAAAACAGTAATATATGCAGGACTGTACAAGCAAAAAGAGCATTTTTTCTCTGTCATCAGTATTGTCAATATTTTTATCTGTGACTGAAAAACCTACATAAATTATCAGAAATACTTTCTTTTCCTCCCAAAGTATCCTAAACCTCCTTGTGTACATCTTCATTTTGGCACAGCTTGCTCTTCTTCAGTAAAAGGCAGCCAAAATTCTTAAGTCTCAGAAGAATCAACATCCTTAAATGCTGTCATTTAGATTCATTCTAGACAGCCATAATTAAAATATTTGCTTCCAGATTATAGAGTCTTTACATGCTGTTAATTTGGGGAATTGGTTTTTTCAACATTCTTATGCAAAACAGAGCTGGATTCCAGCTTTAAATGAAGGTGTGTGCCTGAGCACATGTGGAAGGTTGTCACCAGTATGTCCTTTAATTTTCTGCAGGTCACTTGCTGCAGAAACTCACAGTAAAAAACCAGGGGAGATCATCCCAACTGAGGGGGCGATTCTGCACAAGCACACTAGGCAGTAAATCCCTTTTTTTTTTTTCCCCTAAAATGTAGATGTGAAGTCAGGAGGAGAGGCTTTTTTTGCACACATGGAAATTCTTTTCAAAAACCATAAAAGTAATCAAGATATTGCATGTTGCAAAACCGGTGTGTTACCATTACAACCAAACAGAAACGCATAATTAATTGAATTCTAATTAAATACAAATCACAGCTTGGAAGGAGTACAAGTTTACAACAGCTTTTCTGCTTTCTAGGATTACTTTAAAACTCCCCGTCTTCAGCTTGTGGTAAGTCCCCTTCTTCAATTTGTGGTCGTAAGTAGAATATGGGTTTTCCATAGAACAGTTTTGGATTTCTTTAAATTAATGTTTCATACAATTTAAATGAAAATCCCCTTGCAGAAATCTAAAGTTTGTGCGCCTTTTTTTTTCTCTTTTCTTGAAAGAATCTCCTGTCTTTCCAAGATCAAGCTCTTGTGAACACATGTCCTTCCAACCACAGTTCTCAGCTTCCCAGAACATGCTGTGGTGGGCCCAGCAAGGGGCCCTGAAGATAATTAAGGGAGTGGAGCATGTCAGATGAGGAGAGGCTGAGAGAGCTGGGACTGTTCAGCCCCGAAAAGTGAAGCTTCAGGGGGATCTCATCAAGGTATAAATATCTGAGAGGGGAAGTAAAGAAAATGGAGCCAGACTTAGTGGTGTCTGGTAAGGGCAAGAGTCAATAGTCACAAACTGAGATGCAGAAAATTAATCCTATTTAAACATAAGAAGAAACTTTTTTGCTTTCAAGCAGTGGAAAAGGTTGCCCAGAGAGGTTGTGGGCATTGCTGTTTGTGAAGATGTTCAAACCACACCTGGCCACGGTCCTGAGCAGCCTGTTCCTGCTGCTGCAGCTTGGAGCAGGGGGCTTCGACTCCCTGATCTCCTGAGGTGCCTCCCAACCTTAACTTTTCTGTGATTCTGTAAAATTGAGAGATTATTCCCATGTTACACAGAGACACAGGCACTGCTAAATCTGCAAAGCCAGTAAGTATTTTTCTGGGTTCCCAAATACCACCATATACCCTGGCTTTGCCCCAGCCTGACGTGGGGATGAAAATCATATTCACACCACTCCTGCCTTGCACCAGGCAAGGTTGTGAAGGTGGGAAGGGAGTCCTGGCTGGGAGCCACAGCAGCTGAGTTGAGCTGCATGGCTGGGCCCAGGCACCGAGTCCCTGCTGGACTGATGGCTCCATTCAGAATTCCCACAATAACATGGATGACAAATTTAGGGTCCTGCTATATCCCGTGAGGTTAGAAATGACAAACAAGTGAGATTACGTGTTTTCCATGATTGCCAGATCTTGGCATGCTAGAGACTTCAGGGAGAGAGGTTATCCTTAAGAGAGGCATTTATCACACACTCTGGCCAGCCTGGGGCAAGATACTGTCTTGGAGAAAGTGTCAAAGTCCAGGTTTCCCAAAACCTTAGCAGCTGGACAATTCATCTTCTCTCCCCACTGCTCTGCTTATGTTACAAGAAAAATTCAGGTCATGGGAAGTTTATCAAACAGCTAAACACATACAGAATTAGTTTATTTAAATAGAATTTATTATTTGGTAGGCTTGAGCGCAAGCAAACACACGAATTTCAGAAAAGTACAGGTTTGCATCCAAAGACTTGAATTGCCGTTATTAGGGCATTCACTGAACAGCAGAAGTCATACTCAAATTAATCAAAACTAATTTAACAATTACAAAACCAGCAGGATGACTTCACTGTCATTTGCCACTAATGACAAATGTTTATTACAGATAGCGTATTTGTCTTCTGAGCTATTAAAACACTGTTTGCTATTCATAACTCCTCAAACCTTTCCTGTGAGATGAAGGATCCATCATGTTCATGGAAAATAAGCCAGGCTTGTAGAAGTACAGCACCCCTCCCTATTCTCAATCAATCAAATCCGAGAGAGAGAGAGGGAGACTGATGAGAACAACCTACTTTTCTGTGCGTGGCATTCACTGAATGTGAAAAGGGGTTTCAGCAGGACCGAGAAAGTAGCTGTTGTCATGACAGCACTGGGAAGCCCAGGGACTGAAAAGATCTTCATCAGCTCACTGCAGCAATTCTGTGCCAAAGGAGCTGTGCTGCCTGTCTGCATGCTGACAACAGAGCCAGGGGAATGCCTGCTTGTCAAACCAGGTTTCACTCTGCAAACTTCCCCACTCTTGGCCTCTGAAGCTGGAATATAGTTGCAACCTGGCAAAAATGGATCGCTCCTGCCCCCCCCTCCTCCCTCTTAAATACTCCCCACACCTTCTGTTTCTCTCTCTGGTTCAACAAGGGCAGCACCCAGCCTTCTTGCACTCCCTTTTGCCACGAAAATGCCACGCTGAAGGCAGCAGTAACCTGTAAAAAACCTAATCAAATACCAGTGAATTCTGCGGTCCAACTCCACCGATGCAGTGACTGCCACTCCTGTGTCTGTATGCTCTGGTGCTTGCCTGGCAGCTCTGGGGCAAGAGGCTGAGGATTTCTGTGGCAGGATCTGCTCCTTGGGGTCCTACCCTTGACAAGGGGGAGTGTCACCTGGTCAGCTCTGGCCACTCCAACCCAAGTAATGCACTGTCTTTACACTGAGTTGGGCAACCTGCCTAACTGCCCCCTGGAAACACCACTAACAGCAGTCTTGGGAGAACTGAGAGACTCTCCCATTCCCAGTGAAGTGTTATTTTACAGAAATGACTGAAAAATGGTTGTTGCATAGGTGAGATCCTCATAATTTGGACAAGAGAAGAGAAAGTAAGGTCTTTTTGGCTGTGCACACATGGATCGAGTTCTGATGCTGTTTATTTGAAACAGTGGGAAATGAGAACATTTGGAAACTTGCATTACGCCCCCACTGGTGATCACTGATGGAATGAAAAGTGAGACTGAGTGCTCTACACCCAATCTTGCAACAGCCACCTTCATTGCAAACTAAATGATCAGAGATGTGTGCTCTCACATGAATTTTAAAAGCCTTGTCTGAAACTTTGGCGTCTCTGGTATTGATTGCAAAATTCACATTGACCTCAGTGGGGCCAGACTGTCAAACTCAGCCTGAGAGCTGGGGAACTGAGGAGTTCTGAGGAGCTCACTGCAAATCCTGATATCCTGATATTATTGATGGCTGCTAGGACGTGGGGACTTGGCCCCTACCACACAGGAGAGCCTAAGTTGTACTGTGATCTCTCCATCATTCCGAATTTCAATAGTTCAGAGGTCCACCCTCTGAGGAAGCCTGGAATACGTGGCAGAATTAAGAGATGTGGATCCTAAATTAGCTCAGTTCCCTGATGATGTGCCCCATGGATGCACTGTGTGTCTTCTAACAGGCAAAGCAGCAAACCCCTCTCCCAAATTCTATTCCCAGCTCAGTTGCTCCCAGATTCTCCAAACAACTGAGTGCACAGGGGTGGGCAAAGCATTTCAGCATGTTGTTATGCAGCAATTTATGCGTGGTTAGGATATGCATGACAGTCTCTTTCCCAGGACTGCTCTGAGGTGAAGTTGTTTGTCTTTGAAGCCTTCCAGTGAAAGCTGATGTTAAACCCACACATGGAGTGTTCCCAACATTTTAATGTCATGATGCTTCTGAGTCTAGTCAGTCTTTTAAAACTGCCTTTTTTTTCAGTCAAGGTGAACACTATGTGCTTGATGATTTTTGCCTACATGACAAATGACACACGCAAACTGCGTTCAAGAAACAAATACTTTCCAGTACTTTTTCTAGGCAGATCAGTGCCCCAAAACAACTTACTATAATACTGAAGTTATAGTAGGAAAAGGGGCACTATATATTCCTAGCAAGCTCTTGCTATAGAGGCCTACTCTCCACAGCAGTTTGGCTTTAGATTGTATTTAACTGGATAATTTATCAGAACCATCATCTTTGCAGTTGCATTTCTGTCTGGGTTTGGCAGTGCTAAGTATTGGTTTCATCTCGGTGAGAAGTGGATTTGGCTATTTAAAGCCTGGAAAACAGAGGAAACTCTTTAGAGCAAGGTGAAGAGGAGCTGATTTTAAATGTGGTGAATCTTAGAATCTGTGCCTACATGTCTTCACATAAAGCTAGGGACTCCTAAATTGAGGAAACTATTTGATTTAGGTTGTGCTAGTGCATAAGAGGTACAACAAAGACAGATGTATTATAGAAGTGTAACTCAGGCACTGAAAGCATTAAGGTATCAGCTCTGTAGAGAGCGATGACCTACTTCTGCCTTGTTTCTTCCAAGGAAAATCCTTTGGCACCATTTCAGGCCGTGGTTTCTGTTCTCCCTGCTATCTTGAGGACTTGATCTTACACAGAAGTGCCTCAGACACGTTCACATCCCAGTTTCTCAAGCCCAAGTTTCATGTAGAGAGGAAGCAAAGCAACCAATTTAATATGGGGCTTAACAGAAAAAAAAAATTACATCCTCCTCATCATCCTCAAGAAAACAGAAATTAAGTGCTGGACCAATGTCCGTGAACTACTTGTCTTTCAGGTTTTTTATAACAGTACAATTTTGGAGGTCCTTTGCATATTAATACAGTCAGATTTTGGGACTTTCTAATATTGCAGTAAGTGGTCTCAACCCAGCACCTGCACTGTACTATGGGAACTTCTTTTGGCATAGTGCATGCATATTCATTTCCATGACATGCAGCATATTCTTATCAGTTCATGTTCTACAGTAAAACCTCAGCAACTCAGTTTATATCATGCTTAACAAAGTATGACAAAATAAATGCTGGTTTAAAAGCCATATAAATACTGAAACATGAAGCATTCCAAAGTTACTCCCCTCCTCCCTTATCTAATTATACTATTAATAAGCAACTTGCAGAATTCTGTCTGAGATGTAGGAACCACAGGAGATCAGATTCTTGCACAAATTCTCTCCCACATCATAATATTTGCAGTGTGAGCGTGTTTAACTTCAAATCATGCAATCTGTCCACCTGAAATCAAAAGGGTTGTGCCCATCTGGGCTCAGATCTGCTGCATCAATACAAATTCTGTTGCCCTGGTTATGCCCAACTGCAGGTTAGGCCAAGAACACATTTTCTCTGTTTCGCAGTAATTCCTCTCGTAGTTCCCGTGCAATATGATTGTCCCCTTTTTATCTTTAATTGTTGCTGTGCACCATTAAGCAGCAATACCACGGCACTTAAAATTGGTGAAGCAACCCCATTTTTTGGGCAAAGGGAGGCTCTGAGATGTGGCTGCAGCCTTGCAAAGAAACCTGTTCGTGCAAAGTCGTATCAAGAACTTCTTTCATTTAGGTTGAAAGATCAAGTCCTTAACATTTGAAAATGCACAATAAACACACAACGCTGCATCATTGAGTAGGAAGGTTAATAAAAATACAGCCTGGCATTAACATTAAAAAGGCTCTAAATTTTTTCTTCACAGGTAATTAGTTCACACAATGAAATAATCTCCTCTCTTATCCTGGAAACACATGCATAAAACAGCTCAGATAACATCATTTACATACAGGCTGCTGCATCCGCATGTTAATGTCTGGCAGTGAAAAGTTCAGACAAGTTTGTAATCCCCGATTTCCTGCGCGTGCTCAGCACCCAGATTCCCAGAAGGAAGAGAAAGGGATACTAAATATTACTGAGAGGACAGCTCGGCTGCAGTCCGCCACATCTGGACAGCTTGCGCAGTTACGGAGTTTCTCAGGCCACGGGGTCTTTGACAGTCCTGGACATTTTTTAAAACTCATCTTGGTGTTTGTTCCTTTTGTCAGTCCCTTCTGGCCATGGCCATCATCCTAAGCCTATTGTGCTGCCGCCACTTGCTTTGTCCGCGCTGCTCCATCGCGTGGTATTGGGAGCAATCTGCATTCCCATTTAAAGCACTATCATGTCACCCATCAGCGATCGCTGGCTTTCATCCCTTAAAACTCCCACACAATGGCAACCACGCCGTGGGGACAAAGGGCCAGGCAGAGAGGGAAGAGGAGGGAAGCTGCAGCGGGAAAGCAGCAGCAGCAGCAGCTGCAGCCGGGCTAACTTTGTTCTCGCTCTGGGTGAGCACTTGAACTTGGGCTGATAACATCCGTGCCTTTCATCTCCTGCTTCCCCATTAACACAACTTATCTGCCCAGGGCAGGCACTGGAAGGAAGCTCGGCTGCTTCGGCACCAAGGCCAGCAGGTAATAGCAGTGTTTTTCCAGCCCAAGCCAGCGAGTCCGTGCCCACCGCCAGCTGCAGGGGAAAGGGAGGGCTGCGGGGCTGCGGGAGGGAAAGCCTCCTCTTGCAGGAATACTGATCGCCAGCAGCACTTTCCGAAACACAAATCCAGCTTGCTGGGCATCCTTAGAATCAGCATCTCCCCAGCAGTTGTTGGAGGAGGCAATCCAGCCAACTGAACAGAAATCTGGTTTGCTGCACTCAAAGATGCAGGTACAGCTCCCAAGGGTTTGGGAATTGCCCGGAGAGTCTGCAGTGCTAAAGCTTTAACCAGGCTTCACTCCTGTGCACTGCCATCCTCTTAGCAGTTTGGAGCCATCCGCTGTAGAGGCCTCAGACTTTCACAGACCGCCTGTGATTAATTGCTTGAAAATGTTGTGGAAGTTAGGGATTCTGTTCACAGGTGAAGCAACTGCAGGCTGGAACCCGCCAGCCAGGGAAGGATGGATGGGAATCCGTGTGGAGCACTTCTGTGAAACAGGCACGGCTCAAAGAGAGGCTTTAGAGTCCCACCTTTCACAAACATGACCCAGCTGTGCTCCTTGGGGTCCACGAGATTTTAATGAGGCCAAAATGATCGAAATGTCATGACCTCTGTTCTTCCTTGTCCTAAAATCTGGACGATGGAAATGAATTGGAGCTTGGCTAGGTTATATGTAGCTGATTGCACAGAATGGAATAGCTTTAAGATCATGAAATAAAAGTTTTACAATGATAGCTGTGAGGTCAGAGTAGTTATCCCCCCAACAGTCCAAAGGATCAGCTTATATAAGAAAGTATGATTTCCCAAATGTTGTAGTCTGTGAGTATTAACCAGCTCCTCTTCACTAAGGCTGAGGCTGGTTCGTTAATTTGCAGCTGCTACCTTGTAAACAGAGATCAGGATTTCACACATTATGCAGGCCCTTCACCTTTATTAAAAATATTTATTATTTGTAGGCAATATACTAGAAACAGTAGTTACAAAATATTATGGGTTTGTTGGCATAGGCTAAGAAAACAGCCAGGAAAGTTATTCAAAGGTGATTTTGGTTTCCAGCAATTTCCCTGCTCACAAAATAACACTTTCAGCTAGACCTGACTCCTACAAGCTGGCTTCTGTGCAGTACCAGCCCTTGCATGTGCAAACTCTCCGAGACATTCTCCAGGTAGCAAAAAACCAAACACAAAATAGCAGCAGTCACCAGCATCAGAAAACATTCACCAGGAAGTTCAGCTGGTTTTTTCCCCCCTCTGTCTAGATCCGACCATTTCAGTGTATAAAAAGAGAAAGCCCAACAGCCATTAACAGCTGCTTCCTGGACTGGTGGATGAGCATACTAAAAAAAAAAAAAAAAATAAAAAAAATCATTCCTCTTTAAAGCTAAAACATCTGAAACAGCCTCCATGTTCTTGCTGACTTGGGAATTTACCAAGAAGAAAGTTGCACAGTATGAAGCAGTGAACTACATGTGTAATCAATGTCAAGACTCGCCAGAAATTCATACTGTGAAGAGGTGATTTATGAGCTGAGTTGCTGAATTTTGCAGCCTTTTTTCCTCCCTCAATTGCTTTGAAACGTAGTGTCAGTTAATGACAATTTTCTCAAATAAATTATTATGTATTTGTTTGTACCTACTAACTCTTTTATTTTTAGTAACATGACTATTACTCAGATTTTTTTCTTTTTCTAAATAGAATCCATTGCTGAAAATAAGGGAGATCCACGTGCAAGTTACTTGGAAATGTTGGGTGTCTCTCATGATATGCTTTGACTCAATCTTTCAGGATGACAAAAGCACCTGCAGATTTTCACCACTCCAAGCAAGAAACTGATTGCTTGGATTCAGCTGCTCCTGTGGGGACAGACAGCTGGGGTGTGGACAAGGCAGTTTTTCTCCACATAAGGAATGCAGAATATTTTACACACTGGGCTGTAATGGGTTTAAAGATGCAGAAGAGAGTCCAGGACAGTACCAGTCACTTCACTGTGACACAGGAAAATGACCAGATGACAACAGACGAGGACGAGGTATTTTCCTGAAAGTTTTCATTGACCAAACCTCTAGGCTAGAAGTAAATCTTGCTTGTTCTACATATAAAGTTAAACATGCACAGTCTGCTTTTTTATCTCTCTTTTTTTTTTTTATTTTTTTTTTTTAACAGTACTCATTTCACCTTCAAAAGAGCAAGAGGGTGTTTCCTTTTTTAGTCAGAAATACTTTGAAGTATTCCCGTTCCAGAGAATGGGGATCTGGATAGAATTTGACAAAAAGAAAAAAATTAATTCCTTATTTTCGATTTGGTTTCAGTAATAAAGAAGTTAATGATCCCACATCTGGTTTTGTCCAGATATACTCTGCAGCAGTCCACTGGAAACAGCACCGTTTGCTTATAGCTTCACTTTTATCCCAAACAGAACCTAATCCAGCCTAAATAAGTGTTCTTAAAAACACATCCCTAGGCAGACTGCCACATGAGGCAATTAGCAACCCCTGTGCTGTGTCACTTACCCAGAGCTGCAATTCAAGGGCTGCTTGCAGTTTCACCACAGCAGCTAGGTAATATTTAGACAGACCTTACAAACATTTTCTTTGGCATACCACAGAACGAAGGAACACCACAAAAAAAGAAGTACCAAAGCCTTCATTCCACAAGTAACATTTGAATGCTGGCACATCTGGAACAGCTGGGTAACAAGCTGTCCGTGTCAAGTTCAGAAAGCAGCTGCTTTTAGCCTTCATTCTGGGTCAGGCATTTGTTTGCAGCCACCAGTATATTCCATCTTATTTTGTAGCAGCTTCTTCAGTGTTCCCACACGGACAAGCCAAACAGCTCCTAGGATAGACCAGCAAGCATATATAATGTTCTTTAGAAGAAATGAAGGCCAGATGTTGCTTTTTTATCTCCACGTGCATCCTTTAAATAGTTAGATTAAGTTGTTTCAGATATATTATTGATGCCAGGTACAGGCAATTTGTTTATCGGCCATTTAAATGTCAACTTTTTGAAGGACAGAAAATAACATTTTAACTTCGGATTCATACTGAAATAGGAATTAATTACCCTAGAATCACTTCAGAAAATAATTACAGCACAATCCAGGATCACAGGGACAAAACAGTTTTGTGTAGAAAAAACATGATGAGCCATTTCTGTGATCTGAATGTTACTTACGGTTTATCAGAAAAGGAAAAATAAAACCCCTCCACCTTATCTTTAAAATTTAATGAAAAGTTTGAGGTAAGACTTATGCAACAGCATCACTGATTAAAGTTCTTCTATTCTGCTGCTTTACTCAACCAGGGTACAACTTAAGCCACCAGTCTAAGTCCTAGAGAATTTAATAAATCTGTTCCTGACAGTGTAATTCATTAATGTTTTTCACGTATGCACTCTGGTACATCTAGTGGATTCAATGGGGTGCATAAGAATTCTGTCACAGACTGTCCAATTAATGTGATTGAGACAGAAATGTGTACATTTTTTTTTGATTTCCTGAAAATAGAACATTATTGGATTCATTTAATGACACATATTTCTGAGGAAATGTGAATGGAAAACTACTTTTTCCACCTCAGTAATGATATAAACAAGGTTTGGGTTTCAGCTGCCTGGTGAGGTCTTTCCCTTTGAGCCAGACCACAACATACAAAAACTGCCAAGACACCAACTATAACTTTTTGAGTAATGTCACTTTATTAAGGGACTTAAAAGAATCACATTCTCTAGTAGCCTTGGAACAATGCAAATGGTGAACAAAAGACAAAAATAGATGTAATTGGTTCTGAAAAGCATGAACATCTGTAGAGAATGTGTTGCATTATTCCTAAGGACTCTTGCTTTCGAAAAAAAGCATGTTCCATATATACAAGTGTCAGTGCAATAGCCAATAAAGCAATCAGTCAGAAATATAAAAATATCCTAGATACAAACTTAAAATAGATGTTTGAAGGCTGACCATATCAGTATTCTGATATTTCTGTGTCTCAGGAGCTGTATGATCACTGGGATGAGTTATTCTGATGAGGTAAGAAACAGCAGATGCTCTGTGGTAACACAAAGCCATACATTTATAGTTTTTTTTCCATTAGACAAAAAAATAGAGCACCCAATGAAACTCCAAGTCTTTGCAGCAAGTGCCCACAGGAAGTGAAGGTATAGTCTATGATCATTACTACATTCCTGCATCATTCACTTTTGCTGTCTTTGCCAGCAGTTCTACCAGCAAAACTTGCTCATTCTCCCCCCCGTGCCCAGCTCCTTTATAAACTGCAGGTTCCTCGCAGGTACACCACACCAGCAACTGCTTTAGACACAGACAACATCTATAAATGCCCAAAAATCACTTAGTCATTCCGTCCTTTATTGGTTGCAATTCTTTTCTTGGCAGCAAGGGCAGAAAGAGATTGCAAAACCTGACAGCAAACAGCTCTCTGGAGAAGGGTTAGGGAGAGAACAGGGTGTGTCCTATTTGCTTTGCCTCAGGTGTTCCAGTGATGCCACTGAACTTAAGCCTTGGCTGGTTGAGCAATAAAAAGCACTTTCCTCTTCTTTGCTCTGTCTTTTGGATGGAAGGATGCACTAATTCGGGGCTGCTGTTCCGAAAAAAGAGGGCGATGTGGTAACTTTTCAGCTCGATGCTGTCTGCCTGCATCATCGTTCATCTTTCCTTCAGCCACCTCTTTCACTGTGACCCTCTGGGCTCTGCTGCTGAATTCTGATCCCAATTTTTTCACTTTCCAGAGAAAATGGCAGAACAGCAGGTAGCCAGACAACATACTCCGTGTCTTTGTGGCAAAGAGCATCAGGAAGAACTGGCAGCAGAGCTGGGAGTGCCAGAAGAATCCAACAGACACAAACTCCTACCTGGGGAGGGGGGCAATGGTAAAGTTATTCCAAACTGTGTGACAGTATCAGGCACTCCTCTATGGGAAGGCACAATGAATTCTACAGTCTCTAGAACAGCACTATTAACTTGATCAGGATATGATTTGTATGCTAAAAAAAGCACAACAGGAGCTGGCAGCTGCCCTCCTGTGAAACTTGCCTTACCACTTATGGCACACACATGCTCTGAAGCACACAGCAGTTGCCTGAACGTGCAAAAGATTCCTTAGCTTTACATCCTAGATTCAAAAGCTTTCCCTGAAATATTTTCATTTCTCATCATTCTTTTCTAAACCTCTTTTGTCTCAGGTAAATTCAGGCAGCTGTGTGAGATGGAAAAGCGAAGCCGGTAACATCTGTAGTGTGAGAACACTTGACAAATTATTTCAGGTTTTCTTGCAGTTTCTGGAAGATGCTGTGCAGATGCCAAAGCCTCCAGGAATCATTGCACTTCTCTCCTTAACCCCACTGAACTTGGCAATCAGCGTTTGCAAATATTGAATTACTGCTCACCACACCCCACTAAGACAGGCTATTACCTCCCATGTAAACAGGCAGGGAAGGGAGGCCCAGAATGACTAAGTGATTATTCCAGTATCACAACACAAGTCTGGGAGAGCCAGGAGCTGAACCTGTATTTCTTGCATCTTGGTCTCAGGTTGTCTGTTTTGTTCTGTGTTGCAGCCTTAATTCTTTCCCGAAGAGGAAGACTGGGATCTCTTAAGAGTCTGTCACTGCTACTCTGGTTGACAGGTGATGTTGCCAGTGGGATAGGAATTGTTGCATTCCCCACATCAAAAGGTGGAACACAGTGGGACATCTGTTTGCTGGAAGAAATACTAACCATACAAGTCCTTAAGAACATCAACATTTATTTAGTATGATATAAAAGAAATGGGATATGAACATTCGTATTTGAACAATAATAAGTGGCTTCTTATACTTACATCGTATGTGCTCATTGTATAATATATACACAATGAACATAATTACATTTGTACACAAACTAAGTACTGGATTGAAAACCTGCTTATTGCTGTACACACCCTAACCCCATGAAGGAAAAGCCCAGTACCTCAAAATACCTACACTCCATTTTAGTCAAGAAAAAGTAACCACTAACATTAATGTCTATGTTGACAGAAGTGTGGCAGTAACTGCTGACATTGCAACCTGACCAAGAAATCATTACAGCAGAAACAGGACATCTTTTACTAAGCAATAATAAAAATGGCACATTTTAAATATATCTATATGTATATATATATAAAAATTTTACAAATAAACTGTTAAAACAAGAAACTGTAATGTTTAAAAAGTGTAAAACAAGGTTTAGTGGTGATATGTAGAATTAACCGGGTTATGCATCTAAAAGAAGCAAAAAAAGTAAACTTATATGATCCATAATTAAAAGAACATTAAATTCTGAAGAATAGCAAATAAAGTTCTGACTGTAGGCTGCACTTTAAAAAGAGCCTTTATTTTATGTGCACAGAAATCGTAGCAGCAAGCTGGTATCAGGAGAACAATCTGAAGGTTGTTGAGTGTACACGTGGGCCATTTAAAGCTCTCTTGGAATAAACATTTTCCAGGAAGTGATAAAACGATGCTCTGTGGCCAAAAGCATCAGAACTATGAATTTCATAGATTTAAAATATACTGTACAATATCTTCTCATATTTTCATAGGTCAGGTCCATACATCTCAGGCATGAATTGTTTCAACAGAAGCCGTTAGTGCTGAAAGACAGACACAGATTAAGTTACTCCATTTTAGCAACAGAATATTGTCTAAAGAACTCAGGGGATTAAACACAGCAAAGAATTCCTGACCTCATCCTAGCAATGTAGGTGTAGAACATAATAAAATATCTTAGAAATCAGTGTTTCCACAATCTGTTTTCCTGATGAATAATACTGCCGTCAAGATATTTCGACAGCAAGAAGCAAAATCAAGATTTTTTTTCAAATTTACACCACTTTGAATGGAAGTCTGCTTACTCTGAGACTTTGATCCTGTTACACATGGTTACCTCCAAGTGCTCCTCACCTAAAACCAGTAATAATAGCAAAGATCCCAACAGCTCTTAGGAACGACAGACACATTTTGAAGAGGGATGCAGAAACACTGTACTGGCAGCATAGTTCAAGTGCTCCACCCAGAGCTTGCTGTATTTTGGTAATTGCTGCAAGGACTTCTATAAATATCTTTTAACAGTTCATTGGTAAAAATGTTCCCGAGCTTTGAATCCAGGTGCTGTAAAAATTTCATTATCCCTCCACTACTCACTGAAAATGCAATGCTTAAAATCTAACAATCTTTGTTAGTGGTACACACAGAGATCTGTCTCTGCAAAATAAGGGCTGTGACAAAAAAGGAGCCTTGTGTTAAGGGGTTTCTCCTTAGTCCTTCAATATCCTGTGCCACCAATTTCCTATGGCAAATCCCCCCGGCATCGTGCCAAGAGTATCATTTTCCTAATTGGCTGTAAAAGCCAAATACAGGTATTACCTCTTCATTCCCTGAAATCTACTATACATTTTCCAGATGCTGCCTGAATAACTTGGTTGCATATGAACAGTGCTGATCCTACAGCTTGGAAGTTTCCTCTGCCACATAAGACTTCTTGAAAATGAGGGATGCTGAACTCCTGCACATTAAAAGACGTGACAGAATCTCTCAGAAAAGCACTGGAATACTGGAACCACAGCCCCAGAAGGCAGAGGGCAGTAAATACTGCAGACAAGCACTATGCTTCATTCATCTCCTCTGTATGCTAAGCCCAGCTCACGGCATGAATTTGTTTTGGAACTCCAAGGAAACAATCAACAGAGGCATCAAATGCAGCGGTGTGGAATGTACACGCACACAGTTAAGAGCTTTTCCCAACTCAATCCAAACACTAAACAGCCACAAGGGCTGTGTTTGAAGTTCTGGAATCCTTTCTCCATCACGGTGAGGCATGTGCGAGCAGAGCATCAGACTGCCAAGTGCCATCCCAGATGGACCATTCTGTCACAGGCAATTCAAGCCTCTTTAGGGCCTCTGGAGGGTAGAATTGTCCTGAACACAGAAATGCTCCACCTGGCTCTGGGGGTACACCTCGCCAGGGGGGCCAAGCCTTGGGCTTGAAGTGACAGGGCAGATCACTAAGCGAGCACCTTCCCTTTTCCTATTTCTCTCTTATTTAGCATAAATCCTAAAGAAAATGAATTTGCTGATGTGATCATGTGAGCTGAAAGCAGCTTAGTGCAATTGGTGATAGATTTCTGGTTGCTCCTCCCTTCCTGACAGGTGCCCTGTGCCTGTGGACAGAACCCAGCAGTGCAGTTTCCCTTTCATTACTGACCCAAAACTCAGCCAATGGGGGAATGTTTGTCCTATTTAAAAAGGAGATGCATGACAAATGAGTGTATATTAACACAGTGAAACTGAAAAGCATTAACACAAATCAGTATTTCCACATGGAAAGTCAAACTCACTTTTTAAAAATAGTTCTGTAATAAAAATTTTGAATAGAAGTACTAAAAATTCAAGCTAAATTTAATCATGGCAGACTACACCCATCAGGAAGGCACAGCAGTGTCAGGACTGAATGTGAGGATGGCATTTTCCACTTTCTCAAAAGGAAAAAATATTAAAATAATTCTCCTTTTTTTTTCTTTTAAAGAGTATAAACGGTTTCTTGCCGTTAGTTCATATATGAAAGGTCTCTGTTGATGACTAGTAAGTAATTTTGCTAAGATGAAACCTTGGCAATTGAGATAGGGACAGTAAACAAAAAAACCCACACATTTTCAGATGTCCTCATGCTAAATGACTGAAAATGTCTCAATTTTAAATTGTTCTTGATTTTAAATGTTTCTTAAGTTACATTAGCTATGGCATTTAACATCGACATCGAAACAAAGCTGGTTCTTTTAGGGGAAAGCTTATTTAAACAGACACTTCCTGACAACAAAGAAATGTGGGTTGATTTAAATGCTGGTAAAGTGCTGAAGCATTCACACTGATATCCTTCTAGTTTTGTTAAACGCTTGTCTAAACAAACACATACTTTATATTTCCATTGCCATTCACTAAGAGGCAGGAACACGTAAATCTAGCCTAACTCATGCTTTCTAACTTGATTCCTAGAAGCAATCGCCCACTATGACAGGAAAGAGCAGCTGTGCAGGGCTTTCTCTACGGAAAGAAAAAAAAAAAGGGTTTTGCAATTGTTGTTTCTATGTCCTAAGCCATAAATTCTTCAGGCCATTAGCCCACTCCCTCCTGTGCATCACTAAGTCTGAGCTCTGGCTGCCCACTTTGCCCATCACCACGACTGAGGCATCAAGACTCATCTGCACCTGGGTGGTGATGCTCATGCCTTAACTCCCTGATTTGTAACAGCTCAGGCCTCCCGTGTAATTCCAAGGGCTATTACCCTGCCAGTTGTGGAGAACAGGCTTGATAAACCAATTAGCCCTTTCTCTTTGTAGCTGGGTGGAAAACGCAAGCAAATCAATACACGGATTTGTTTGTTTTCTGGCTAATTTATATTCCACACTGCAGGTAACTCTGTCTTGTTGAGCACCGGCTACAGATGTTTCTCAGAAAAATATCAGAATACAAATACCTAGAAGAATATTAGGAACAGGAGGAGTGGGGAAAAAAAGAACGTACTTCTCTGTAACTATACACACATGAAATGTGATCCTTCTGTGAGCTGTGTCTGTGTGGATGGAGCTGGTGACAAGGACGACTCTGGTGAAGAAGGCAAACTTTTCACTGCGAGTCATACAGCAAAATAAATAAGAATACAAGTTACAGAAGCCATAATAAAGGTAAGCTTGAAAATCACCATTTCAAGCCATGGTAAACATAAGCAGAAACAAATGAAAGCTACACAAGTAAAGACTCAAAATCTGATCAGCACAAAAAGCACAACTTCAAGGGAGAGCACAGCTGATCCTTAACAAGGCTTAGAAGTAACTAGTAGAACAGCAAACACATGAATGCTGATGCTTTATGTTGCCAAGAAAGAGAGGGGGAAAAAAAGTAGAATTTAAGTAGTTGGGATAGGCCCAGATCCACCTTCATATCCCAGCTCAGATTAACTAAGCTTTTTCATTCTGCTGAGCAGTACAAAAATGCAAGTTCTGGTTTTGATTATCAAGTCACAGAAAGGATTGCTGACTGCACTACAAAGGTCCAGATCACCTCTGATATCCATAAGTTGAACCATTTGGCTTACTTAACCATTCCCATCAGCAAATATCCTAATAATGTCTTGAATTCTGTCTTCTCCCTTCCTCCTCCCCTGCTCATTCCCCTCTTTTTTCCCCTTCTTTGCATACAGTTCTGCTTTATTCCAGTCCTCTCTTCTTGCAAAATAGTCCTCTACCAGTCACTGAATCAGTCAGGCGGCGTTTTCTGTTTCTTCATCTTTCTTACTCCTCAAAACACGACCAAACTGGGGTTTTTTTACTTGCTAGTTTAAAATATTGGAAACTTTCAATGATTCCACAATCTTGGGCATATCTAAGGCCACTCAGCAGCAGGGAGCAATGGTAAAAAAATCTATATATATGTAGGACCGAGATGAAAAAGGAAGGATTTGCTCCAACCAACAACTACAGCATGGCTCAATTTCTGGCAATAGTTATTTAAATCCCTGAATTAGTAGCTATAAAAGCTATATTAAAACCTCAGAAAAATTGAATTTCTGTAGCTGTCCACTGGGAAACTATTTTTCTCTATGTTATAAAACTGCACACTTCACATATAGACTAGCTCAGCACTTTCAATTCGCAAGAGTTTCAGAGCATCAAAAAGCACAATCAAAATGAAATAAAGTTTTACATATGTACTGTATAAGCTGTGCTTCAGTCAAACTCTTTTCCATACCTGCTGCTGCCTGATTTCCTTTTGAAGACTGTGCTGCTAATTCAAATGAAGACACAATCCCTTCTTGTTCTTGAACATTAAGTATTTCACTTTCTTCTGAGCTGGTTTTGGGTTTGTGGTTTGCAACTGTGGTCACATTCTGCAAGCTGCTTAAAAAAAGCACAGCGTTTAGAACTTGCTCTAACTTAATTTTAGGTGTTAACCACTAAGTACAGGAGCTATAATTTAATTTTCTCCCATTAATAGAAAAAAGTTGCAACGTGCAAATCCGGGTAGCATAAATTAAGCAGGCATTTTGACACCCTTCTACTTTGTGTAGTTATACTTTTAGAGAGGCACGTGGAATTTAATTCCTTTCCTTTATGTACTCCTGCAGTTTCCCATTGCTGAAGGGTCCTGTGACAAAGTTATGACCTAATGTGAGAACTCACTTAGGACCTGCAGTGCAACTGACACTGAATTTATGAATCCTTAGAGAGAAATATCCAAGATATAATATCCCTCTAATTCTGCAATGCTGCAAAGTAGTGAGGTAAGAATTAAAGCAGGAGATGTAGAATAAGGTGTTTCGTTTGCTCCTAAATATCAGCAGTAAAGAGCATGCTATGGAAGCACTGGCTGAAGTGTTCATAATAAATTGATACAAAGCTTGAACTGACATTATTAAACACATTTTGGAGGCCAAAACAAGGATTATGAATGAACTCTGCTTATAACTGGGACAACACTTGAAAATAAACATTGCTTCACCCACCAACTCATCACCTCTCACTGAACCCCTCCAGCAGTTAAGCCTCTCACTAGATTTCCTTATATGTAAACCACTCAAAACCATATAAATATATCTTTTCAGTATTTATGGCAGTTGCTTGGTCCACACAGCTAATAAATACAACGTGCAAGTTTAAAATAGCCTCTGAACATCTTGTTTGATTTTTACCTTATATCACCATCATGTGTTTCTTCCAATTTATTTTTCTTTTCTGCTTTCTCTTCATTACTCACTTCTTTTGAGTCAGATACAACATGTGCATCTGATAAAAGATCATCAGTTTTTGACAGCTATAAAAAAATTGAAATCATGAAACAAAAGGCTGTAACATACACTAAGTGGCAGATAAGAAATACAGTACCAGGAAACAGTTTTATTAACAGACAAATTTTGCCATCATGTATACGTAGTAACTCAGAATTACATAACTTTAGAAATTTTTATCAATACCATGCAGGTTAATAGAGTTATCCTCAAACTTATACCAGAGTCCATGGGCAGGGCTTGACTTAATAACTTCCAGAACTTATCTGAACTGTTTGGATTGCAGCCTGCCTGTTTTTTCATGCTATCCCTCTCTTCACGATGCCAGCAGAGATTCCAGATACTGCAATATTTTGTTGGTAAGACTGAATGCTGCTTTTAAAGATCTGATTACGTATCCCCAATTTCAGTGTATTACATAATTTTCCTTTTGCAATATTTGCTTATTTAACAAAGCAACAGTTCATAGTAACTTCTCAACAAGGAAGTGTTTTTAATGGATAACAATTAAATTAGTTATTTGATTTTATACCGTCCTCCATCAGATATATATTTAAAAAACTAAATACGAAATGGGGAAACAAAAGGAAAAATAAGTGAGGAAAAGGAAAAGCAAAGAGTGATTAACTGAGGAATATGGATTAGAAGAAGAAAAAACCTCTACACAATACTTTAAAAAATATTAAACTATAAGCAGGATGTGATTAAACAGAAGCAACTCTAGTAATCCACTCTTCACAGTCAGTCTGGTTTTGCTGAGTGTTAAGGGCACTTTAGTACCAGACACACCAAGGTAATTCCCTGCCAGGCGAGTTTCAAACTATTTCAAGGCAGAAATCAAAACAGTGACAAATATCTGGAAGTACAGATACTGCCTACTTCCATGTAAAATTTGTTGTGCCAGCTTTATTCTGCTTTCTATAAACTACTTGATGCACTATAGCCAACCAAACAAAAACTCAGGGACATTAAATGGCTGTCAAAAATTACACTGGGGTAGGCTAAGCAATGAATATGTCAATGATTATTATTTAAAGACCATTTACAAGAAAATTCAACGTCTCAGCTACAGACAGATCTGATAAAATTTTGTGATTCTCTATGGAATACTGAATATCCAACAAGAACTCTTTATCTTCCCGGCAAAAGGAACTGACTCATTTTTCCATACTCTGGTGTGTGTGTCTCAAAATACTTTTTACTGCAAGACAAGCTGATGAACAGTTTAATGAGGAATAGTTCTGTACCTCTTCAGTAAAACTTGAATTATGTTCTTGTTCTCCATCATTTTTCAGTTGTGCTATTTCTTCTCCCGGACTTCCATTATTTTGTCTCAAATTATGTTCTCTACTGGTGCTCTCCAACTCCTTCATGTTACTAGATATTGTATCATCCTTCTTCCGATTCTGTGGGACAGAATTGGGACATGGACATATTGTTACAAAAGTTATCACAGTCTCAGTTCGGAGCCCTGTGCTGTCCTCTGACTGTGATTAAAAAAAATATTTCAAAAAACCTTAAGCACACATTGCAATAAGGAAAATGGAAATCGCTAAGGACTTGGAATTTTCTCATTTTAGTACCTTTTGAAACAGTTCAGCCTAACATTTCTTTGTAAGATTATTGTACTTTCTGCTCCCCCCTTCCTCTCCAGCATTTCAATGTCACCCTTATCTTCTGAAATTTCATTCATATTTAGCTCAGCCACACACCAGCTTAGTAGCATTCTTACTTGCATTCATAAGCACTGCTCTTTTTATAAAATAGCTTTTTCTGGTTTAAGGAAAAAAAAAATCGATAAAAATCTGCTTTCAGCTCAAAATTCACAGTGCACCTGCATGCACTTCCTCCAATTATCTCGGGTATCCTGCAAGCCTGTGGTGGGAACTGATTTAATAGAGGACAACACAGTATCTGATAATGGTAGAGGATATTAATTACTTCTTTAAAAAAAAAAAATCCATTGCACAGAGAATAAGTTGATATAAAAATTTTGAGGCAGGATGGTAGAGGTGACTTAAGATTGTGAACTGAGAACATTTTATTGGCAGAGTAGCAGACTGACCCAAAGGGAGGCTCATCTAAGAACTGGAGCTGAGAAAAATAGGAGCCGTGGAAGCCGTAAATCTCGAGGCTGAATTCCTGTGATCTAACACATGCACTCTATTAAGAGGAAATTCCATGTAAGCCAGTTCATAAATCAATGTCTTTGCTCTCCCAAATTAAAGTATGCACCCCTTACCATACGCTTGTCCCAACAACAATTGAGAAGCAACTTCCTTTTGTATTATGGTAATCACTTCAAAATTACACAGCAGGCCGTTCATAAAACCCTTTTCCCCCTCCAATTCTTAAATAACCAAACCACAGTCGGAAAGACTTCCAGCAGTTAATGCCACTGCACCATTTTTCTAAAAATCAATAGACATAGAAACTATGCTTTTAGAAACAGAAGCTATTACTCAGCGTAATACCTCATCCTGGGGCTTTTAGCCAAATAGCACTCAGGAAGAATTAAAGTTGTGATAGAAAAAGTGACTTTGTAACATGGACTATTAGCTAAATATTCAGTTCAGAGATCTCCTCGCTTACTCTATGAATTTCTGATCATCCCCAGAGCCCTGATTTCAGAGAGAAGACTGAGGAACACGGTGAAATGAACAGAATTATTTTGAGTTCTGGCACAGATTTGGCCCATTCCCCCACTCTGCTCCCCCCTGTGCTGGCTACCCAGGTACGACACACAGGACTGCAGCCTCCTCACCTCGAGGTATGAAATGACACCACAGGGAGGAGGTAAAGCTTAAACACCTCTGTAAAAACTACTGAAAGAAACATCTGCAAAGCTTTGCTTTGCACAACCTCTTCTCGAGAAAGACAGTGTTAATCGCAGAAATATCTGTAGGAACTCCCTTCACTTATAGCATTCCTGATGTCAGCCCAAATACAGATGTGCTATTGCAAAGGCAAAACTGGAATTCAGCGTCTTCTGGGGATGCAACGTTCTCGAAGAAAAAGTAACTTTTGTATAGCCCTGTAGCAGCTTATCATGCTGAGAGGGGAAAAAAAACGACCCAAAATGCAAACCTAAAACATCTTTGGAAATACCTGATTTCCTGACCACTGCAATATATTTAATATGCTTTTGGAAAATCAGATGCTTAAATGCCTACAAAACAAATAAAGAAGACACTTCCATACCAGTGGAAAAGCAAATGATAATAAAAAAAAAGTCAGCAAACAGTGTGGTCTGAAGAGAAAAGTATGACAGAAGATTAAAAACCCAAACAAAGCAAAACCAACCAAAAAATTAACTCCATTAAGCTACTGGAAAACAAAACTAATTCTTGATATCAGCAAGTAGTAGGCTGCTTAATATCTGATACCCTATATCTGGGTTTGGTTCAGCTTTTTGGGGTTTGTTTGTGGGCTTTTAGATATATATTCAGAATAATATTTCCTGGTTAATGACAAGCAGTTACATCTTCCTCTTCTCTCTCCATCCTTTACCCCTGAATGAACTTTTTAGGCAAATAAACAAGTTTAAGAACGAGTGAAAAAAAAATGTGCGTTCTATTCTAACGTATTTATGGGCTCAAACACCACAGCAGAAGAGCACCACTTAGGAGCTCTGATCATAAATATACATTCCTACCTAAAAATGTTACAGATGTTTGAATATATTACACGGCAGAAAAACAGCACCGACTTCATTTCAACAGAAACTGAGTCATGACTCTTCCTGATCCTGTTTTTAGTCACAAACCTTGCAATTTCACGTTGTTTGCTAAATTTGACCCAAACACCCCACCCTGTTAACAAACATCACAGTGCATCATCAAATGGATGTGGATTTGAACTGTTTGTTTTCCAAAAAGGCAAGGAAGTGGCTTCTATCATTATGTGCAAGCATGAAGGTTGTCCTTTTGTGTCTGTGACTTCTACAATCAGTCAGAAATTAACTCCTTTGTTTTATAACTGGACACATCGAAGCTTTTGATCACCGTGGGACCCACCTGTGCCAATTTGAATGGATTATCCCTGACGTAGGACAAGCTCTGGGAAGGAGACTGGTCTGAAACACCGATAATATTGAGTCCTTTCCTCTTCTCTCTCAGACAAGCTTGTTGGCGTCTCTTTATTCTTTCCATCTGCTCCTCCACAGTCATTCGAGGCCGAGAGCCTTCTGCAAGGCACAGCTGCTCCACTGCACTCCTTGGTCTTTCCTTAAGTGGAAGAAAATATATATATGTGTTTCAAAAAAACAAGATTTCAAACTGGTAACTTAGCAGAAGAGATCACCTAATGATTTATTAAAGAGCAGAAAAACAGTGGGCAAATAAAGACCTCCTAGGTAGGTGAAAAAAAAATTACAAGAACCAATTATCAATAAACACTAAAATTCAAAATAAAAGGAAGGACTAATTTGCTTTTCTGAGCAATAAGATTACCATCACCAATGATAAACATTAAGAGAATGGGTAGATGCTCTCTCAAAGCCACCCTCTCAAGCTGAAACAATTTACCAGACATTATACAACTGGCAAACACAAGATATTTGACTGAGACAGAAACATAATTGAAATTTAATGATCCAGGACATTTATACCAGTTGATCTAATAGTAATTTCTGCCTTTTTATTTCAAGAAAAACTACAACTGGGCATCATTTAACTGCAAGTGCAGGCTGAAACTAAGTGAATTTATTACCACTTAAAAATCTGTAATCCTAAGCATTGTATTTTTTCCCCAAATAACACTTATTTACCTATTCTATTCTTGAAATTCACTGGTTTTCAGGCAGATTTATACTTCTTATGACAGAAAAATCGACTTCAGGCTAACCAGCTGCATTCAGTACATTTACAGTAACTGATTTCACTTATGAAAAGTGGTATTCTTTCTCCAGTCAGCATCCCGTGAGCTTCTTTCTCCTTTCCCAGTCTTTTCACAACTTCTCCTCTACTATTTGTGCTGTAACTATGGCAAAAGTTTTCCTCTCTTTTGAACTAACTCCAGGTAAATGTGTCTTTAACCCAGAGACTACAGAACTGTCTAATCTGAAATTTCAGGCTTATTACCTGCATACTGCTTACTACCTCCTTATTTTTTGGCTGCTTTGGCTATTTCCCAAATCATTTTAGTAACAAAATAAATAAAAGCTTGTGTTTATTTTAAAGGGGCTGTTAAATTGCCCAACACAGGTCCTTCAAAGATATTTCATATGCTTTCAACTCAAGCCCAAACTTCAGTAGATCAGTAGATTTATCATTTACCATTTAGTTCTTGCCCAGTTTGAGTGTCTCCATGCAGTTTAACATACACAACATTTATAATTTTATCATTCCTTCTACAGCTGTCTCCATTAATCTGGTATATAATGCTTTTATAACAGTGATTTTTGTTTATTTCTTTTTTTTTGGTTAAAGAAAATAAAAGTAGCTTCAACTTTTGAAGTAACTACCAAACCTAAACCTAAACACATCCAACACTCAAAGGTTATTTTAAAGTACCGTTCTTAGGTCTATCTTCTTATTCTTCCTCAAAGTGACATAGGATGCTATTGTTGAAGACTCTGGCATTGGGGATTTGGTTCTGGGTGGTACAACTCCCACAGGGAAATGTGAGCCTGCAAAACAGCAACGCAACACACTAAGTGCCGTGCAAAACACGGCCAAAACCTTTCATTTGTTTTTTAGAAAAGACACGTTGTGAGCCTTGGGAACTCTTCTTCAAAAGGGAGATTCAGAAGGTGGAGAGGCCAGAGGTACTGCGAGTTGATGGGTGAAGATACTGCAGGCCCAGGCAGCTCTTGGATGGGTGTGTGCACACCCCTGCTCATGTCTGTGTGTGAATGAAATCACCCCTGAGCACGGTCAGCTGGTGAGTGAAAACAGGAGCTGAGGATATTCTGCTATAAAGCAACAGTTTGGGCCTCCTTTAGACAATAAAAAGGATAAAACACAGCAGAATTCCATTTTCTCTTTGTGTCACCTTTATGTACTACATAGGTCATAACTACTCCTCTGGTCTCACATTTGACATGGTCCCACTTCTCTTTAAATGCTGGTATTTGAAAAGAGAGGGAAATGGCTGGCAGGAGAAGTGTTCAGTACAGTAATGTGCACAGCCACTAGAAAAACATTTTTAAATTTCCTCCGAAATTATTCATTTTTAGAACCACCCTCAATAAGAAACCACCATCATTTAAGTATGACTTCTTAAAACAGCAAGAAAGAAAAAACTCAGAGATCAGCTGCCTTTAAGTTTCTTTCCTTATCAGCTTAAAAACTTGAGATAGAGTGGCATAAAAATGTTCACTGTACCAGCACAGGGCTGTAATGGCACCCACACTGTACCAGAACTTCCACAATCAGAAATGGTTACATTTCCCTACTGCCTGGGGATTGTTACTGTGAGTGAATGCCCAGAACAATTGCTAGAAAATTCCTATGCTCAAATGATAAAACACAGCTACGATAAACAACAGACTGAAGGGAGTTTTAGGATATACAAAGCCTCTCACTGCTTGCTACCACTGCTGCTATTCTGTCCCACACCCCTAAATATTATTTATCTCAGAGGAATTTTGTACTATTGCTTTCCCTGACTGAGGACTGTTTTTCTACAAATGGACATAATAAAATAATTTCTGTCTTTGAGACAGAAAGCAGATTGGGGTGCTTTAAAAGTGTTGGGTTGCTTTATATAGTCAGTGTAGACTTTCTTATTTTGTCTTGCTCACTACTTTACCTCTTGACATACTAATCAGAAACCTATGAATAATCAGAAACATCACAGCTCAATAAAACCTAGGTATGTAGTCAGACAGACAAGTCACTCTCAATTTAGGTCATTGATGATTAGCAAATCTCAGGACAAACTTTCCACTTTTTGCCACCAAATTAACAGAAATTTAATTATGTGCCTTAACATTTTATCTCAGCAAATACCCCAGAGAACTGGAATTGACAAATTGTGTGGTAAGTGCAAGCTTAATTATATCACAGTGCCATTCACACAGTTTACACCCAAACCGTATGCTAACCTTGGTTTTAAAAACCTCTATAACAATTCTGATGAAGACAATATCTTTGTATAATTATGATTCTTGGTAAAATTCTGGTACTGTTGCACCAGCCTGCTCTACAAATGCTTTGTCAAAGTACCAAAACAGAAGGCAGTGATCCTGCTGGCACTGGAAACATCAATCCTTAGGGTAAAAAAATAGCTAGGTTTAGGTACTTTTTCTCCAAGCTCTTGATATGGTTTTTGGGAGGCGCTAAAGCTGAGCGTTTTCCTGAAGTCACCTTTAACAAACTATTCTGTGTGTTTTAACAAACAGAATTGAGAAGCACTTCCTGGTAAAAGACTCTACCAAGCAATTAGTAGCTTTGATGGGAGCTAGATGAAGAGAAGAATCTAAAGCATTTAGCAATTGCAAAGACCTTTATTGTCCGTACACTCCAAGGTCACGATCATTATTCCTATTATATCAGAGGACAGAAGGCAATTCAACAATTACAAGATTAAAAAAAAGAAAAAGACATTGTTTCCCTGCCTTATGAGAGCCTGAAATTTCTGTGGTGCTGCCTTTTTGGACATTCCAGCGACATAACATCGGGAGCTTGATTCAAAAACTGAGTAATTGTTCAAGGGCAAGAACATAAAATGGGTAATTGTTCAAGGGAATGGTGTGTGGGGAATGTGAGTGATGTGATTAGACATGGTGTCAATAAGGATTTCAGGGCTGTTGGTGAGTGTAATGTTTGATTTTTCTGCGGTGTAATTGACTGAAATTTCTCTCGTCATATAATTAAATCATTATTTTATTGTGGAAGCTGTTCCATCAAACTGAGAAACGGACAGGCTGCAAAGGCACGAACCGTGAGGCAGCTTCTGTGACACAGCCGAGCTCTGCGTTCCTTGTGAAAGAGCTGAAAGGTTGTAAACACTGTGCCTGGGGACAAACCTTTAGCAGAAGATTCCGATTCTGAAACGGGTTCTGTTTTTTCTTCACCATTAGACTCATCCACTTCTGCTACTGTAGTTAACTCCGGTTCGCTCTTATAAAGCCTATAATCAGGACCCTGGGGAACATCAAGGTGTCAGGTAAATAAACAGGCACTTTGGTACAAGAATTCATGCCTTAAGACCCAAACCAATTATTTTGTGATAACTCTGCTCTCACTTTAAGACAGTGTTCCACTGTTCAAGTGGTATGGCAGAAGTATTTTTTGGTAGCTAATTTGAGTAACAATGCTTGCAGACAATCAGAAATTACAGGAAAAAACTGCCATGAAAAGGCAGAGTTGTGGGGGTTTTTAAATGAGCTTCTGGAAACAAATTGGTAAAAGCTCCAAAAACTGAGCTCAGAGTTTTTTAAAGAGCTAGTGAGGAGAAAAACCTAATTTTATGAAATTTAGGTCTTAAGACATTTCATATATGCACAGAATATATGACAGGAAAATGTGAAGAGCAAATGACGCAGCTATAAACAAAACTAAATAAACAAAGTAAAACCGTAACACAAAAGTAGCCAGGATGAGTAAACGAAAATGGTGACTGCGCAAAGGAGGGAGGATGCTTCAAGAACAACGTGGCAGCTGAAGCCACTTACACAGTAAGATCCATTTCTCTGATATCCTTGAACTTGGTACATCTTCTTCTCTTCTGTCAGATGTACTGGGCCCCTGCTATAACAGAGCAAGGAGCTGCTATCACTGGGCAGAGGGGGGATTATGGGAGGATGCTCTGTAAAGTCATAGGACCGAGGGAGTGGAGGACGAGGTGGGACTACTTCCTCTTCCTAAAGATTGTAGAATAGTCACCTTATTTAGACGTGCGCACCTGGTACAGTTATTTATAACTTAAAAAGAAAAATATATTACCATGGCTACAGCAGCTATAGATTTCGCAATTAAAGGGACAATGTCGCATTTAACAAAAATAATGAATTCTAACACCTGCGCTTCCTACTGGACATGTACAAACTCTCTAAATTGTCCTTTTAAAAATTAATCCATTATCTTTTGGAAGATTTTTACATTAACTAGACTTTAGAAAACTCTGTAAGACATATATGTTGCATATATTTAGATAACCATGACAATGTCCCTTTAAAACTGTAACTTCTAGCCACATTTTCAGAGGAATTGAACATTTGGGAGCTCCCACAGCTTCAGCTCTTCTTGTGGGTGCTCTGGCCATCTGAGAACCAGGCTCAATATCGGAATAAACATATAAAGCAATGTATTTCTTCCCATGAAAAGTGTGGTGGGTAGAAAACACATCCACAAATCAGGGTTTATATTTCTATGGTAAGAGCCTGGGGAGAGGAAAAGGTAAGAAATGGAAAAGAGAAACATACCAGTGAGAATATATATAGAGACACAGTACAAATGAAAGTGTTAGAATTACTAGTGGAGGTATCAGTCTTTAAAACTAGCTCATAATGCAGTGTTTTTACAGAAACATACTGAATACATCCTTCAGACACCCTTACAATATTCAAGATAATGCTTGTTTTTTATCATAGCCATATTACAACTTCCATAATGCTAAAATAGTAGACGTGCTAAAACCATACCTCATTCTTATATTTAATAGAAGAAAATGTCCTTGATACCATGATGCCTGTTTGGGGGAAGGGGGAAAGGTGTAGGAAAAAAAAAGAGAAAAATTGTTTTCAATTAACAGCTTTTAAAATACGAACTACAACCTGTTGCTATCAAACAGAACAAGAACAATCAACATAAAGTAGTATTTGCTTTGCTCTTTTCTCAGCCACTGTGCCATTTTTTCAAACATACAAAAGCAAAGATGGAGCTTGTACTTTAAAAATTTGTATGATCCAATTTCATTTCCTACGGGACAAAACCATTGGCTTACCTGCCTCTGAAGAGCTTCTTTGCTGTTTATGTTGAAGTAAACCCTCCATGACATCCTGAATTCTCCACAGCTCCTTCTGAATCTGAGCTCGCTGTATCCCTGCCGACTCAGTCTGTCAGTAAATAAACAGAAGGCATGGCCAGTACATTAGAATACACTGCAAGTGGGAAAAAAGGGGAAAATTTTTTAATCTCTTTAGACTTAACTGCATATCCTTTCACAGTGAAGGAAAATAAAACACAGTAATGACAGACACTCTCCCATAAAACAGTCAAATATTGTCTGGAACAAAAAGTGTAAGACTGACTAATTTCATAATGCCTCAGTCAATTTGAGAGCAATCTGCTAGTTCAAACTTCATTTAAAAACCAGAATTTCACCTACTGTCTCCAAAGAAAATTTAAGCAGACCTTGCACAGGAGACCTATGTACAACCATAGAAAAGGAACCATCACTTCCAGCCCCAGAACAGGTGGAGATGAACACAGAGTTTGCACCCTGGCATACAAACCTATTTACATTCATGGACATGCACACTGTGGACTCATCAATGCAAGTTTTCCAGATTTTGGGCTTCCTCGTAATCTGACTAAAACTGCATAGAAAAATCAACCCCTGGAGCAAAGAACCTGCAGTGCAAACCACACCCATCTGCCTAGCCCAGACAATCTGTGCACACCTCCATGTCCATGTCTCTGTGTGTGTCAGAGAGCTCTCCTTAGGAATTCAGCACCAACACTGCCCAGTCCTGCACAGCAACTACTAAAATACACAGCAGAACCCTTTGTAAGGCCTGAAGCAACACCTACAGCATTTTCTGTAATGATTTCTTTTCATAGAATGATTTAATTTTAAAATACTCAGTTAAATAGCAGGATTTGTGTGAAGATTTATTACGACTGTCAGAACAACTAAGGTCTGACAAAGCCAGCCTGTTTCAAACCTGCTCACTGAAACAAAAAAAAAATGGAAGCATCCAGACAAAGGAAAACCAGTGTTATAACTCAAAAAAAAAAAAAAACAGGAAAAACTGACGTCTTCAGAACTTACAAGGTAGAAAAAGAAATTAAAAGTTTGTAAGTTAGTTCACCATTGTCCCCCTTTCTTCATTTGTACAGTTTTAAAACTCACAGAAAGTCAAAGTGAATGGAGTGTATTTTAAGACTTTTGCCACACCTGAATTTCTCCAAGGCGATCGAGCTGCTCCTGCATATGGTTCCTTGTTACAGTTACATCATACTCCAATTTATCATATTCTCTCCAAGCTCTTTCCAGCTCCTAAGTGTAAAGAATTACAGATGCTCATTCAATTAAAAAAAGAAGAAAATTTCTTTTTCCAGTGGCATGAAACTTCAGGAAGTAACACATAAATAGATATGAGCAATAAATAAATACATAATTTAGAGAATGCAATGTTTAAACAGCTTTTTGATTTTCTAATGATACTGAATGAAATTCAAACAAACAGCATTTTGTCTTTTCACCAACAAAAAAGACAGGCAAGGGCAAATTCTTCAGAAAACGCCTTTATAGTCAGCAGGCATGTGGATCTTAAGCTGTCTTTCCAGCCAGGCAGAAAAGCCACAAAAATGGATGCAAATTTGTCTCTTTTATCACCCGGAATACACATGTGTGAGTGCACAGCATGTGTGTGCACAGGCAATGCATTATGCAAGGGAAATGTAACTCATCCAACCCTGCCTGCCAGGCTGCCAGGGAGTGCCCCAGGCCTGCGAATACACCACCACTTTACATATGTGCAACTGCAAACACCAGAAGGAAAAGGTGAAAGGAAAAAAAAATTATTCTTCTTTGAGGTCAGACCCACCATCTCGCTTTTGCAGCCTACATCAAGCAATTTACTCATTTAGAATAAATTAAAAAGTTAATGAGGGAAAGTGTATCTTGAGGATTTCCTTTCCCCTGGTTGCCTTTTCTGTGTCCAACCAATTCCTGCTACAAGACAGTCTAACATTCAGCTAGACAACCAGTATTTCAGGGCTGACATCGTATCATTTTCACCACAGCTACCCCCTGGAATTTGACACTGAAATACCTTTTTAGATATATCCGTAAGTAGGCAAAACATGATTCTTTGTCATTTCAGTGTAGAAACCATCACAAAGTGGAAAAAGACAGTAAATAGCAATTTCCTTCCTTTCCCTCCTTTTTTTAAAAAGACTTTTGGAAGTGCATAATTTGAAGGATCTTTTAAGTATAATGGCCCACTATTAAGAGAGACTATGGCAGCCCTGCAGCTGCTTTTGCTTAAAATAAGTTGAGTAAAGTTTGTGCTTGATGCTATTTTGCTATCACATGAAACAGCTTATTTGTACTATTTACTTCTTCTGTTATCAATTTTTCATATTATAAAGATGATAATTACCACACCAATAAACTCTGTATGCACCCACTCCTGGTCAAAAGAAAAATAAAATTAGAGGAAAACCACTCGATGAATGCAGCGAAAACATAATTTTTCATCTGCCTTTGACAAGAAACACAAGCAAGTCAAAGACAACTGAGATTTTGCTGGGGTGCAGTACGAAAATAAGCAAAACCAATGCAATTAAGGATATGAACATAATCATTTCACACTTCATTAAGTTTTGCTGGAAAGAACGTGGTACTTACTGCAGTGGCTCGGGATACCTCCCGACAAGTGCTGAGCAGTCCATTCTGCAAGTCATCTCTCTGCAAGACTACATTTTGTATGGCTGCTGGGTTATCTGCATTCATTTCTATCTCCTGACTTGCTGATAGCAAAGCTTGCTCAAGCGTGTACTATTGTAATAAAAAGAATTATTTTTAATGTTCTGCATCATTGGGCTGATTTTCGTTTTATTTCAGCTATCAATGTTCTGATTATAAGCATGTAAAATAACATCCACTTTAGGTAATAAATACAATTGTCCTACTTTCTCCTTGTGTAGCTGTTGAAGCTTCTCCTCCAGTGCTTGCACAACTTTATCCTGCTCACATAAACGGCTAAGCTTAGCCTAGTATAGAACAGAAAATGACCACAATTAGCATCTCGTTATTTACATCTTCAGTAATCACAATCTAACTCGATCAAATCATTACAAGAATTTTTAAAAAATATTATTAAAATAAGAATTCTAAAATCACGAAGGCACCAGTCTTGCACTTTCAAATTACTTAAGAAACCCTCTTAACTATGAAGCACTATTATAACTTGAAACAGCATGGCTCAAAACATATAATTTATGATTCTACAGCTAATTCTTTACAACTTAATAATAGGTATTAGATTCCATTTTAATTTACATATTGCTCTAGTATTATAAAGACGATTTTATACATTCACAGTCCATCCCATGGTTTTTCAGGTGATTGTATCAGATAGTTAAAATTTCAGCCTGAAATGTAGTGTTTCCTGCAAGTTAGAAGCTTATTACAGAGACACGTCCCTCAATTTCACGATGCAATTTCTGCTGGCAATCACCTCTATAAAGTGGGTTTAAACCCAAAAGCCAAAAGGAAAACTACTATCAAAACAAAGAGACAAATATCAACATTTACAAGGAAGAAGGAATACAAACGACTTACATCAATGTCCAGCTCTTCAGTTCTATATTTGTATAGTGTACCCCTACATTCTTCTTGTGTTAACTATAAGGAAGAATAATATTGCCATAAAACAACTTAGTTGGACTGTGAAAATAAAAACTATTGTTCAGCTTAAGAGTTTTAACACAGAAATCAGCTTTTGCTTGCAAGGTAAACCTACCACATTGAACAGTATATATTTAGCCAATATACATTAATCAAGGTAAATAAATGGAATGTCAAGCAGACTGTCAGCAGAGTTGCATTAAATTAACAGGCTGTTTCTAATGCAAACTGGAGTTTTAAAGATGCACAACTCAATCAAACATGGATTATGTAGGAAGATGAAATTGCCAGAGTACACCTAAATAATGATGCATCATTGTGTCTAAGTTTTCTTATACCAATTCTAAATACAGGGGCTCATTCTACTCTGAATTAACCATTCTAGGCCCGCTAAGGTCAGGTGTTTCACAAGCAGGATGAGCTGATGTGAATCTGAAACCAGAGCAGAATGACCTAAGTTTACAACATATATGTAAATATCTTGTTATAGACACGTCCAGTAAGTGCCACCACTTTCCATATGGACTGTTCATATGGATTTCCTACTTCTCATAGGATTTCCTCCCCTCCGAAGGAGCATTACCAGAAATGCCACAAATGGAAGCTCTTCTATTTTATCTTTGGACCTAGGCAAACTTGCCTCCTTGTGCTAGCAAGGATGCAAAGCACCTCAAACTACTTTCGCACAGCTCCTCACATTAAGTTCTTAACTTTTCCAATCTGTTAATGACCAGTAACATGATTTTAAAATATTTTACAAGAAAAAAGGCAGCTCCCCATTTTAGAGTGAACTGTCACACACAGTAACTACTTAATATCCTATACAGCAAGTATGGACATAACACAACCTCATATTCTATTTAATTAAAAACTGTGTGTACAGAGACCCAACAGAGATGCTTTCCTTCCATGTGTCTGTCATAATTAGGTTATTGTGACTTAATAGTACAAGAAAGACTATTGAAACACAGGCCAATTTTAAGGGACACTTATAAATAAAAGGACTAGGGAAGGGTTAATGAGACAAGCATTCCAAACATAAATTAAATCTTCAACACACTAAAGTGTTTCATTTCACGATATTATGCCCACATACCTCATGCAGATGTACCTGGTGACAGCTTAGAAGTATGTATAGTGTATTAAAAACACACAGTGACTTTCTTTGAAATGGACATTTCATGAAAATGAATGTTGGAATATGAAAAAAGCCACAGCACTTTTGCACCTCATGAATGTCACACAAATTAAGATATCTATTTAAACTCCCACTGTTGTAGAGTTGAGTTGTTTTACTGTTGATTTCATCACAATGAGAGAAAAATGAGGAATGGAAATATTTAAATAAAACTCATAAACATGGCCAAATGTCTCTAACTTAGAGAGGAAACCTAGTTATATTTCACAACAGAAAGATTTTAAAGAAGAAAGATTATCCCCTATTAGAAAAATACACCTTTCCAAGTCACTGCTCAGCATTTTATGTGGCTTGGCTGGAAAAATATACTGCCTTTTCATGCCAGTATTTTTTATACTTTTTTTAAAAAGAGAGACACTTATTTTTCTGGCATTTCAACCCTAATTATAGCCGAGTTTAAAACTGTTTGCAAATTCAGCATCCCTACCCCTGCGTACCTCCTGAAAGGAACACATCTTAAATATTCAGAAAAGGAAGTTTCTGAAGAACACTATAGCTGTGCTAATTCTTCTTATTAAAATCCTATCACACTTTTCAAATTGCTACCAACTTCTTGCTTTGGTCAGCAGTACCAGGTCCCCACAACAGGCACTGCTGGAGAGCCGCTTCATTTTAACAATTCCGCTGCAACATTTTACACAGGCTTAGCACAGAAACTCCCCAAATAATATGAGTAACTTAATCCATCTCTGACTGAACAGCAGCTCCACAGCACGTCAATAAATCCGCTCAAGGCAAGAAGAGCGGAATGCTATCGCATCCTGCTGGAATGACAAGGGGAACTGCAGCAGACAAAACGCAATTACACATTTCAGGCAAGGTTAACAACCTCATAACCCTGGAAAACGCATTATAAGAGCTCCAATGACCAAGTTATCAAAATGTACTTTATGTCACGTTCCACAAACGCCTTTCTTGCCAAATTGTTCCTACAAAGCCTTTGCCAGGACAGTAATTCCAGAGCAAGAGTGCCATCTACTGAAGCAGTGGCAGGAGTTGCTTCTGGCTTCCCTTTCCCTCGACATTTGCCTATTTAAACGCACCAAATCCAACCCTTTTAACCTGGGGAAACACACCAAAAACCTCCCAGCTGTTAGAGAGCAGCACCCTGAGACCTACAAATAGGACTTACCATTTCTGAACGGCAAACTGCACATGCAGAGTTTGGCCAAACGTGTATCTTGCACGCGAAAATGTAACATGACCTTAATTGAACCTCCCTCTTAGGTTAGAAATCATTTGTCATCAGCTGTACAGTCCCCACCTCTGTCACACACCAGGACCAGATGATTCCCAGAAAGGGAGAGACCCCCATGATGGACCTCATAAGATGTTGCTGAGACACAAGTGGTTAAAGCTATTTAAGCAGTTGATATTAAAAACATTTAAGCGACAGCGTTATTTCATTACTGTTTTCAGATTCCACTAACTGCTTTGACTCCATAAAAGTACAGGAGGACACTTCACACCCCAAAAGCACACTGTGCACCTCTGCAGGAAATGGCACTCAGGAAATTAAAGCAGGACAACCTAGGACATCTTGCTGTTGAGCACAAGATTAAGATCAAGACTTCCAAGAGGCTTTTTGCTTTTTAAAATATTTCTTCCTATCAGGGAGCAGGGCAAAGGGCATTTAGCCCCATTAAGCAAGGTTCTCCTCTAATTGTGAATTCTGAAACATAAAACACTTCCAATACAAATTGAAAAGACAAGATTTTTAGCTCGAACACAATCATCTCGTGTTCATAACAAAACCTGCAACTTCTCAAAATCTAACACCCATAACCAGTTTAAATGTATGCAGCTCTTATAACAGTAATAGTAAACCATAAGCAAGACCTCCCCATCCTTCCAGGAGCAAAAAACTTAAGGGCTGTTTTTCTATGTTTTTAATTTATTAGGAACAATTATCCATGGGAAGACCTGGATGTTAGCTTGTTGCACTCAGATTTTAATTCTTCCTCCTTAAGGGAACTCATATATAAGAGGAATTGAGGAAGATTTTGCTTTTTAAAGTCAGCCTGTACTGCTTTAGAGAAAAAGATCAGTTAGAGAACAAGATTAACATTCCTCATCCAGTATTAGAAGGAAACAAAGAACCCCAAACCAAGGTAGAAATGGGTCTAGTCTGTAAAAATCCTTTTTTTTCTTGTCTGTACATACGGAATAATTTCCCTGGGTTGTACTTGTGAATTTACAGCACAGTCTGCAGAGCAGACTGATGTAAGTCAAAATGATTTAAATAACTCTGAAGATGTAACAAATCACAAACAAAAGTGTCTTATAAATAACACACTTGAAATAGTAGATATTTTTGCTCTTTTACTGAAGAGCCATTAATCATTACAAACAGGAAGCAAGACAAATTAAATACAAGCTTTTCTTGCTTTCCTTTGCTTAACTCTAAATGAGCTCAGACATAAAATAGAACTGAATAAACTGAAGCTGAGAAAGATCCTTTTCTTTATCCACAGGAATGGTTGCAGTCATCACAAACTATTTTAGCATCCTGACAACAAAGCAAGTTTCAGTCACTTGCACAGAGGCTTCTCCCAGTTATTTACATCTCTTTAAAACTGCAGCAGGAAAGACGACTGTTAAACCAATTTATTTTATTTGAATAAAACATTATACGTTGTTTAGACTTTAAATAAGTTGCCAGAATTCTAAACAGGTCGGTTTTGCATTAGAAAAGTTTAGACGACTATTTAGGCAGTGAAATATTGAGTGTATCTTTAGCCTATCCTGAAAGTCAGTTAATGCAGCATCTCATACAGGAAACTTTATCCATGACAGCAGAAGATGATGTTACTCTTCAGCTAAGGCAGCTTCTGCAAAAGCCATCCAACATGTCACAAACACTCTGACCCGAAGAGACCACATCTCTAGTGGCAACAGGTTATTCGGTCCTCACGACCTGTTCGGGTCACTGTTTCTCTGACAAGAATGTCAAAAAAGGTGTTTATCCAGTGCCAGATAGGGAGCAGCAGATGTGCCTGCTAGGTGAGGGCAGATACTGCAGCTGATAGCAGAGCTTCCTCAGGGCAGCACTTGGGAATTTGTTGGTATCCCCAAAGACAGGAGCAGACCAGCCCAGGCACAGCTACACCTCACACATGTCTATTTAATATTAGGAGCTCGGGCTAGTTTCCCCTGACATCTAAAATACCTCTGCTCATTATAGACCTACTGATTTATTTGTCTTACATACTCAATTGCACAAAATTGACTTGCTTTAAAAACGTCCCAACAGTCAGGCTGCTTTAAAAAATTACAACAAATCCTCGCAATTTCATTTAGGGCTTGAGGACGCCTTACTTCTCTCATTCCCCCCTTCAGGTTCCATGTTAAAGCTCCTGTTTTGCATGTAGGAGCACAAATCAGTCCCTCATGAAATCAATCACTCACAACTCAACCTCCTTTGGAAAGCTGAGATTTTTTTGGCAACATTTCTGGATTGGAAGCAAACTTACGACATGGAGTCGACTTTAAAAAAAATGAAACATGCAATCAAGCTGCAGCATTTTTCAGAAACACGGCAATAATAAACATCTGTTTTATATGGCATAACATCTCCTTTTCTTCAAACTATGCAACCTTTATGCACAATTTTGGCTCACAAGGGCATAAATGTAAATGCAAGGGAACTGGCCAGATATTCCCTTGTGAGAACAACACCTTCATTGTAGCTGAGGCGAGAAACTTCTTAAACATCCCCTGCCTGACAGGGGCTATTCAGTTCAGCCCCAGCATCCGTAAGACACTGCGGTGCCAACGGATAGGGATTGGCCATGCTCATAAGTTAATGCAGGTCTCAACTCCCAGACAATATTTCCATCCACATTTCCGATTCTTCTTCCACCTTACCATTGCCAACCAGCACCACTGGTAAGTACTCTGCAAGTGTGCACAGTAAAGTCTGCTGTGACTTTATGAACAGACACTGCCTTTTGGATTTACAGGCCCCAGATCAAAGTAATTTTGATCCTTTCTTTCTTCAAGTGGCTAAAGGCTTGGTAGGTGCAAACAAAAACTTGTAAATCCACTTCCTAGAACAAAACAAAATTGCCAGAAATGACCAGGTAAACACCGCTAACATGCTTTTGTAGTGGTCAAAAGAAAGAAGCACCTTTGAACACTAATTGCAGAGAATCATGCTAAGACAAATGTTGGAAGCTTATTGGAAGTTTCATGAGTTTACTGGACACCTGCATAAAGCACCGACTAATTAAATTGTCTAGACAGAAAAAGTTATCCAAAAGGGTACATTTAATACTAAACAACGAAAACGCAGCGAAAGCCATGCTAACGATACTGCAGCGTTTTAGGAAGCATGGATGACTTGTGGGTTTCCAAAGCAAAGAAGAGAAACACCGATGTTATGAATAAATCTGAGGAACAACCAAAACTGTCACTAAGGAAAATTTTCGCAGATGATAAAGCAATTTCATTCACTATCCAAGACCTTACTTGCTGGTACAGTTGCGGTCTTAGCGCCGAGTTCTCAATCATAGTGTGAACCATGGTGATTAAAGGTTCATTCTCTTTCATCTATTTCAAATCAGGAGGAGCATACAGCAAACATCAGTTTACAGCATGGCTAGATTTGAAAGACGACACTGTAAAATATAGCCTCTACTTTAATTCTTTCTAATAATGCAGTAGATTACATTTTAACCCATGCTTTTTATATATTCCATCATTCAGTAATACCAACATCTGAAAAGTTTAATAATATCAAACAAATGTATCAAAAATAATGTAAATGCTCAAAAAACAATGTAATATTTATTCACCAACACTCTCCCTTTTTAAAAATAAAAACGCTTAAAATAAGTTTGGCTTTGCACGATATTGAAATGAAAAGGATTATTGGATTTTGCAGCAGGAACATTCAAACCTTTATCAGAAAACCTTTTAAATTATAGATTTAATAACTCTGTGTACATTAAAAAGATATAAGCATTCCCAGCCTGTGAATAGACCTATGTTCACATATCACAAAATGCCTTTATATACTGCACTGATTTATATCCTTTGGAACTTTGAATCATTGCCTGTTGCATTTATCCACCCCCATACACAGATGTGAAGCTATTTTGGAACTGGCAGGACATTTTCTGGAAGGATCAGTATTTATTGTTAAGCATGCAAATGTCAAAATCAGGTATTTTGTTACACATTGCATACATTTAGGGTTTCAGAAAAGTGTGCAACACAGAAAAAAGTACGGCATTCTGGTTTTAAAAAGGAGACTTTCCTAGCAATATGGGGAAAATTATGAAAACAGGTGGTTTTCTTCTCCAAAAGAAACTGAAAATCACTTAATGCACAATTCTCCTCCTATGTTTGCTGGAAACTTTAGGACCCGATGGAAACTTTAGCAATACCTGTTTCAGGTATGGTTACATGAAGTCTGTGAAGGAGCATTTATGATCTTTCACTCTGAATTTATGTGTATATATATATATATGCACTCTCCAAGAATTTGCACAGCAAGGTTTTCTTTCGTAGATGGAAATGCAACAGAATGAGCTTTTGATGCCTCTAGTATTTCTTGCCCCAAATTATTTAGGAAAAACCTAACTTGTACATTCGGAGCAGTATTTTTTTTGTCTCATGGTAAACAAATTTTTCTTGTTGTAGATAGAGGACTTTTTTGTTGTTGTTGTTGTTTTTTATTCATTGCAAAATCTGATCAGCTGGTAAATTAATCAGCCAATAAAAGGTACCTTAAGAAGTTTATGATGCTCTGTTTGTTCAAGGCAGGAAAAAAACCCTAAACAAGCAACCCCTAGCATTTACTCTGCCATCTCCAGTACACATAAACACAAAGCCAGAACTGACACAAGAAGTTGTTCTCCCTCTACCTTAAAATTTTCTCCAGAGAGTGGGTGCACTCCGGAGGGTGGTGATACCAAGAGAGATCTCAACAAGAAGAGCAACAACAAGGTCCAAAGCCAGGCAATTAAACTACAGCCAACTGATATATTTATAAAAGAAAAATTTCTCTGAGGCTCAAGTATTTTATTAGGAGCATACAGGTTTGTATACATTTTTATTTTATTTAGGATATCAACAGCTTCATACCCTCTAGCTAATATCTTTCTACAATATTTCAAGTTTTATCTTTTCTGACAAGTAACAGACAATGCCAGAATTGATTTCTGCTGAATTGTTCAAAGTTTGTTTAAATCTAGATTAGAAAACAAGCGAAGTGTATTTGCTCAAAAGACATTTTGAAGTAATGTTTTGTCCTCTAGAAGCTCCAACTTTGATTTACAGGAGTTCTTACAATATTTTTACTCGCAATGATCCTTAATCATGCTTTTCTAACACTGTTTGCAAAGGCCAGTTATATCCAGGAAAGTCACAGTTCCTTAAGCCCTTATCACAAGATAAAAATTCAGGCAATTGGTAAAGCAATGCCAATCAAAGAGCCTCTGGAGCAGTCAAATACAAGTGTTTTTCCCCTTTGGGATCAATGTTTCCAAAAAATCACTGACAATTAAGTATTGAGTAGTTGGGATCTTGAGGGAGCATCTATGTGTTACAAACCCTCTAAAGGCTAAAGCTGGTGCACAGATAAATCAGACTTAAATGGGACACAGTGGCAAGTCCCATGCTCTAAAAGGTGACAAGGATACCTATTTTGTGATCTTCGAGCATTATCATAAGGCCACTCCCAAAGTGAAGATGGACACTATTCACATTGAATAAACAGCTCAAGGGAAAATACTGGCTTGCTCACAACAGAGGCAAGCCTTGGTTTTCATTCATTTAAGAAAAAAACACCTATTTTTTAAGGTGGTTTAACTCGTATTTAATTCCTACTTAAAAGGACAGATTTTAGATCCTACATGTAACACTGAAAGTATTTTACTCACAGATTCTCTCCAATTAGAGAAGTCACGATTTGGAATTAATACCTCCATAAGCAAACCAAAGTTTGAACAGCCACACAGCAACAAACTCAAATAAAATCCAGCAGTCTTGGCTTTATCACTTCCTACTTCAAGTAAGTGACTCTTTCTCCACAGAAGTGATGTTTCATCTTTCCTTGTTTTTTGTACTGATGCAGTACAAAAAAGCAAATAAAGTCCTCACCTCCTTGACATGTGAACTACACGAACGGCTACTTTATTTCTGAGTGGGTATTTAGTATTTTAAACCAGAGAGCCAAGCTATCAAAAGCTTTCCTCTTCCTCCCTTTTCCTAGATTCCACGTCTGGTAGCACCCTACAGAGATGACATTCCAGTCTGTTCTAGCGAGGTGGCAGCCATCAGCTGGGACAGTGGCTGCCTACCAGGACAGGTGACACCTCACTGCTGAGGTGCCACTGGGTGTTTTGGGTGACACAAGACTCAGATTTGCCATTTTATCCATTTCCTCTCAAGCTCCCTGAGGGTAGAAGCAGCAGCAATAGGACCTGACCAAGCTTTTCTCCCACCTTCCCTCTGCTCTTTAATCCTCTGTCCACAAAAGAAAGGAGGAAGCACTTCTCCTTCCTCCTTGCAGCCTTTTTTTTCACCCTAGACTCCCTATCCTTGAGCCTTCCTTCTTGCTTTGAGGAGGAAAAAAAGGGCTGGGTCAGCCACTTTCCCTTTTCCAAGTAACCCGAAAAATACAAATAAAAGTAGTATCCTATAAGCTGCTAACACAGGACATAGAATTTTAGGCTGAAACATCAGATACCACAACAACTCCATCCAAACCTCCTTGTACTATTTCAGCCTTCCTTAATTTACTACTTGCTCCCAGAGCCACTCTCAGCATCTCAGAAAAAGGGAAATGAAGAGGAGAAANCTTCTACTGTGACCAACCAGCCTGGAATAGGGAGTTTTATACAGAAAACATGAGCTCAGTAGAAAAGGGTGTTTCAGCCAAAGGAAAGTTCTACTATCAAGATAAAATTCAGAAGTGTACTGAAAGACTGGTGTGCTGGAATTCTTGATAACAACAAAGGTTCCCTTTGCGGGACCTTCTGCCATGGCTTTATTTGCAATGGAGGAAAAAGTACGTCTAGCTTTTACTTATGTTCTGTTTTGGTTACTCTTTTTGTAATTACTGGGTACAAATAAATTAAGGAGACAACTGACTTGCATTTAATAGCACACAGTAAGTGTGATTGATTCTTTAAAGTGATTCTTTAAAGTCTGATAATGCAGAAGACTGAGATCCTACGTGCACTCATAATATCCCAGGCTGGCACACACATCACCATTGCCTAGGTTTGCTAGCTGTGTCCAGAATAACTTCCTAAATTGCACCTGAATCTCTCTCCCAACTCTACAAACCTTGAGCCAGCAGAGTGGTTTAAAAAGAAAAGGGTGCTGGACAACCATTTGTTTGGCCCTAAGACATCAAAGAAATCATGTGGCTGGATATGTGGGTGCCAAGTCTTTTCAGTATTTTTTCCCCNCATCTCAGAAAAAGGGAAATGAAGAGGAGAAAATAAAAGCAAAACACCAAGACAGTGAGGATGTTGGCTGTGGGACCTTCACTCCTTTATTTGACAACTTCTTGTTCAAGTTCTGTTTATTTTTAGGCACACTTTGAAAATGGAAAGAAACTAAAAATTCAAGTCTCAGATGAATTATTTTAACTCCTAAACATCTAAACTATTTACACAANAGGAGACAACTGACTTGCATTTAATAGCACACAGTAAGTGTGATTGATTCTTTAAAGTGATTCTTTAAAGTCTGATAATGCAGAAGACTGAGATCCTACGTGCACTCATAATATCCCAGGCTGGCACACACATCACCATTGCCTAGGTTTGCTAGCTGTGTCCAGAATAACTTCCTAAATTGCACCTGAATCTCTCTCCCAACTCTACAAACCTTGAGCCAGCAGAGTGGTTTAAAAAGAAAAGGGTGCTGGACAACCATTTGTTTGGCCCTAAGACATCAAAGAAATCATGTGGCTGGATATGTGGGTGCCAAGTCTTTTCAGTATTTTTTCCCCCTCTACCTCTGAACTCCAACAACAACAACAAAAATTCTGAAAGCATAATACAAAACCCTCAGAAAGTGTGACGTGAGGATTTCTAAGCATCGCCAAGGAAACAGCAGTACAAAAACAAAGCGTGATTTCAAAAAGGCGATGGAATATTCTTGATTCTTGATAAGAAAACCACCCAATCAGCAGCCAGCTTATTGCAACAGAATATGTTACCTTCCCTACACATGAATTTTAGTCTGCCTGAAAAGTCAGCTGTGCAACCTTGGAACAAACTCACTACTTATTATTGTGTACAGGACTGAACTCTTTGTGACCAAGAAGGTGAGAGCTGAAGATTAAGGGACTGGAGTCCCACCATGTGCTTATAAGCAAAGCAGGCTTTGACACTATTTGCAGAGATTAAATACAAGTGGAACTATCTAATTTAAGTACACAGGACATTTAAAAGTCAGAGAAGGTAAGCGATTATGCACGCTGGTTACAGATGCTGGTAACAAGGAGGAAAGGCCTCAATTACCCTGAAAGAAATTTTGATTTTTTATGCTTTCCAACACGAAGGGAAACTGATATTTGGCAAAGGAATGAAAAGCTATAAATGTGGTACCACCCCTGGAAGTAGTGGTACTCAAAGCACAATGACTCTCAGGGGGATTTATTTCCTACAGGTAGGTGACAGTATTATAAAACAAGAGAAACAAAGAAAAACTAATCAGAAACTGAGACAAGTATTCCAACCTTGCTCTTCCATGATTTTGTGATTAAGGTAATATATTTTAGACTTGATTTCTAAGTTGTACTGATTCCTTGCATCTCAGGTATGGCACAACTGTAAGACTTACTTTTCTAAATTAATGCTTACCACATCACATTGCTAAATTTTATCTGATGCAAGTAAAAGGACAATTATTTTTACCACTTTGCATCTTGTACACAGATAATTCCCCCCATTTAATCCTGTCCATCATACTCACAAGCTTGGCTAATCAAGCAACAACAACACAGTTTTACACTTCACATTGACAGTTATCCTCTCTTGACAATGAATTACACTGTTGGAGACAGAATCACTCCCTTATTCCAAAATATTAGAGACTGGAAATATTTGAGTTGGATGAAATATTTTGGTCTAATTTAGCAAGAACTTTGTCCCTACTGTTTTGGATCTCCTGCAGCCCCTTAAATCAAACACAGAGATGTTTAGAAATGCGTTGCCTCAAACTGAATTGGTCGTAATTCCCACCCTGCTTTCAGGAGGTGATAGGAAGATGAAGTCACCGGGTGAACTAAGCCCACGTGAGAGTGTGTACTGTGTGTCTCTGTGCAGAGCTGGGGTTTTTAACAACTCACTGAAACCCAGTAGAGGAATATGTAGAATTATGAAAGTTCCAACAGCTGGTTTTAAGCGTAAGGCTCAAAAGTTTCATTAAAAGACAGATGATTACAAAAAGTAACTTTTATATTTATAACCAATGGTCATCCAGTTGCTTATTTTAGTTCTAAGCACTTATGACTGTCTTTCGTAACTGCTAGCAAAAAAAAAAGAATACACAAACTTGTACAGAAATCCCATTTGGTCATGCAACAAGGCCATAAAGAGAGGTATGTGATACTGCAATTCTTCACTTGACAATCAATTATGTTAGTGAAGACAGAACTGTACCCTCAATCCATAAGACAGCAGAAATTGGAAAGAATTAAAATCTTATTCTTATATAAATTCTTCAGAATGAATTGAAAAAATGAGAAAATGAGCCATGCTATGATTTGTTTAAAATATTTCTTCATGTTTGACCTCCTTTTCATTTAATGTCCAGTAGAAGCATCTAACTCTTCATCTGACAAACTGAAATTCTCAGAAGTACCCATTTTTTATAAATTGCATGTGTGTCATATGAGCTTGGAAACATATTAAGACTGGTTAAAGAAGGTAAAGTGCTACAGTTAGTGTTTTATGAAAAGGAAATTAGGAACATACTTAGAACAGAAAAATTAATTGGTGATTGAGTACTGTTTTCTGACAAATTTTAAAATGAGGGAATTTTTTTTCCCCATAACGTCTCAAATTTGTGATTGATCAAGATATTCTATGCTGTGGGCATCATCCAACTTCATAAAAAGCACTGAGAATCCTTCTCCCCAAATATTTCCAGCTTTGATAGGAGCAGGCAAAAAGCATTAAGAAATATAAACGCACAAGTAAATTGCAAATCCCACCTGGTGATCCAAATATATGGCATTCCTTTGAAGGTGATGTGAAAGAATCTCATTCTAGCAGGCAGCAGTCAGAGGGAAAAAGGAGAGGGACAGAAGGTGCAGAATGCATGAAAAGAGCTTTCAAAGGTGTAAACTAGACAGTGATCTTTCTGTTTTATGGAGAAACACAATGCTGCTTTTAACTGCCTTTTTTTGGTGAACTGTTAACAAGTTTTGAGCCCAAAACAGAAGTGATGAAAGTTTGCTACAAATCAGACTATGCACTACTACATTACACTTTGGTTTACAAATAAAATACAGTTAAGCTTATGGAAATGTTCACTACACAGGCAACTATGAACCCTTTGATAAATCTGTGTTTTAAACACGTCCTGCTTTTCATAGACTAATTACAAATAAGATGGTGTCTGATAGGAGGCTGTATAAACAATGGATTAATCTCAATCTATCACAGCTAATTTTGTTTGTAGTACTGATAGATTAAAACCACTTAATTTTGAACATGAACTAGAACGTATTTTAAAACATTCCTACGTAATTTTGACTTGGCTTATCTCAAAAAGTAAAACCTCAAAGGGTTAATAGCAGAACCCCCCCCACACAAAGGATTAATGTTACTCCATTCAACTTGCAGAGGAGCCAGAAAATTTCGCACACCAGAGGTACAAAGCAAACTTTGATTAATGAATGACTAGGAGTTAGTGAGAATAAAACATGACACACATTGCGTGGTAGCTGACCTTTGGGCTGCTGGCCTCAAGCTTTAGCTGCATGAGCTGTGCTAGTGTGTGTTCCCGGATACTACTCAGCTCCGCCTGCTGCCGTCTCAGCTTTATGAGCAGCAGCGTCAGCTCCTCCGGCTGAAGGAGCGCAGTGTGAGAAGCCAAAGAGTAGAGAAAAGGTTAATTGGTACCCCAAACAACACTACAGTAAAACAAGGCACACCTTTATAAAAAGTTAACTTCTGAAGTAAAGTTAAGGCGCACCTTCTGAGTGCCTTACAAAAACTCTGACAGTCACACAACACGTTTTCCCCAACTGAACACTTCCAAACATCAAATGAAGGGTTAACTTTTGACTACTCAAATCAGCAAATGCCACAAAAGTGAAATATTCTGTATGAAGGACAAAAATAGTTGAGGATTTTGCAGGACAAAGTCTGCGCAGTCCTCAAACTTTTCCTGACATGCATATCAAATTGATGATATTGACTTAAGTCAGAGGGAGACAATTCCAGCCCTTAGGATGTCATTACCTGTACATGGGCAGTCATTTGAGCTTAGTGAAAGAATCAAAACATGCCTTCAAGAAAATGGAGTTTTTAAAATAATTATCCAAATGTATGTGTCAAAATTGAGAGGAAGAAATGATGACAAACCCATGTTAACTTAACTACCTCAGAAATAATCATCTTTCACAAAATAAATCTGCACAAGCATGCCAAAATTAATTTTCCATCTCACCTTTCACAGGTCTGAGGCCGCCAGTTATTTTATTGCTTTACTTTTATGACTAAGCTGTACAATACAGCCTTAGGAAGGGATGAAGAATAGCATTTAAGACTCAAGATTATATGTATTATGGAAATAAAGTCCAACTCAAATGGGTATTTGTCAGGTAATTCCACACAGATCAGCTTAGGTCAATCTGGGAAACTCTACCTGAACCATTTCTGGGAACCATTTCTATTAGGAATACTTCAAAGAAAAAAAAACACTGAACATCACAAGTATTTTTGGTATGTTCCTGTTTGCTTCTGTTTCTTACACTTCTCCAGAAGTCAGCCTTACAAGAGGTTAAATGTTCACCCAGCATTTCGATTTTCTCACAAGCCCTGTGAGTTAAATGAAGCCCAAACACAAAAACCTCCTAAACCCCTGCTTGCTCTCTCCCAGAGCCACAGAATTTCCCCAAAGCAAAGAAGTAAAGAAAAGAGCTCCAGAGAAGCACATATGAAAAATCCTGGAAATGAATACCCGTTTCTCAGAATAAAGAGGAAAAATCCCTGAGAAGCAGCATGGCACTGGCACTTCTGTGAGTTCAGAACAGAGGAGCCCACAAGAGGGAGCAAGGGATTTCCACAGAGCTTCAGATGGCAAAACCATCTGCTTTTGAGGGAAAACCAACACCAAACCCGAAATGTCTAAAGGCAGTTTTTCTTCTTACAGTACTCTTTCAATATCTGGATTTAAAACACTTAATTTCAGAGAGTAAGTGTAAGAATCAGGACTGCTACGCAAGGCATTTTTGAGTTCTCTCCAAGAACAGGCAACAGTGCTTTCAGTCTGGAAAGTAACATCAATTCCAGAAACAAGAAGTCTTGTTTTTAGGAATATGAGAACAAAAAGTAGCATCTTCAAGCAAAAGAAACAGTGATTCACTTTTTCAAGATCAAAACTCCTTCTGGTTTGTTCTGAAAAAGCCCAATTTTAGTTCATTAGGAATAAAGTATTTAATGGCACTCCAATCCAAACTGTTTTTCCACAGAGGAGCCCTTAGAACAGCACTCCTACCCCTCTCTAGACATTTGTAACGTTGCTGCAAGCGCTGTGTATTTGATGTAGGTCTTGGGACTCTTGCAACAACCTCAACACAAAATTTTCTCAGAGCTACCCACAGGTTTCCTCCTCTGCCCCCCTGCAGTGTCCTGCTCTGGGCAGGATTTCTGGTTTCTACAAGCACAAGCGTGGACCTCCTTGTCCCTCTGGAGATCAGCCCAGCCCCATGGGCAGAGCTCAGGGGAGCTGAGGGGGCCATGAACCCCAAGAAATGTTTGGAAGGCTCCAGTTGCCACAGGCCAACCTGCAGAAGCTGCTAAAGGTGTCAGAAATCTGTGCTGGGAAGTGTATGAAACAGGGCTCGAGGCAGTGGAAGGGAGGACTGACTGCCCACAGTACAATTTCAAAAGAAAAAAAAATCCATTTTCTTAATTCATAACTCTCTCAATCAGTATTTTCAGATGGACAGAGAGGTAACAAAAAAGGACACAAAAACTGGTAAAGAAATGACATAAATTTAGGGCAATTTTTTGGCTGAGAGTCATGCTTCAATTAGGGAAGTGGACGCTATTCACCAGTATCACTTTGACGAAATATCAGCAATGAGAATTTCAGCTCTACCACAGTAAAACATCAGAAAGGGCATCATTTTACAAAACGCTGTTTCAGTATCTTTTACATTTCCAAAAAAAGGCCAAACTTTACTTCTAGGATTTTCTAAATAATTAATGCAGAAATAAGTGTTCTGTGATGTAGTCTACCCTCTCCCAGGAATTTCAGCAATGTATCAACGATGATTGAAAAATAATAAATCTGTATTTCCCAAAGAAAATCTTGACTCAGCAGCTACACAATATTCTCAGGATTCTGTGGAACCACAGAGTACTTCTTTCCTTGATAATTTAAATAAAGGCTACATTTAAAGCAAGCTTTAAATAGAATAAAATTTCAGTGTTGCCTCTTCACACTTAAAGGATTATTCTCTAAAAAACCCCCAATGTACCAAATAAAAATCCAACTCACTGTTTTGCCTTGGAGGCTCTGAGGAGTCACAGGCTGTAAACTCAGACCTGCTGGCATCGACCTTCTGTCGGGCACAAAGACATGCTGTACAAAAAAAATAGCACAGTATGATCCACAGTTATTTCTAAGGACTCAAAAAACTTTCAAATGCTAAAAAAACCAGTCAAGCCAACTTCACCCTCATGAAAATCTGCTATGATTTGTGCCAGTCGTGCTCCCTGCTGATCTACTACCTAGGCCACTCAAGTAGTCTAAATTTTAGAAATACCCCAAATTTCATAATTCATTTAATTAAGAGTTCTCCTTCATTGTTGTTGCCTTACTGACAGACTGTGTAAACAACAATTTTAGCTTTTCACTTATGTTTCTCATCCTTTTCCCCCCTCATGTTTCCCATCCTTTCTTCTCTCCCTTTTCCCACCCTTTCCCCCTCACTTTTCATGCCCTTTTTCCTCTTCTTCCTGCTCTTTTCCACATCAAATTTCCAAGGGACATTACACCATGACACTCTTCAGGCAGTGGGTTTGGACACCCCAACACTGCATCTTTTAGTTTTAGCCATTCCTTCATCTGAGCCCATCTTCTGGGCTCAGATTTCTGCCTGCTACCTGCTTTGGAAGTGGCATGTCATGACTGAGTTCCACAGGCAAAGTTTAAAATATTCTTAAGATGTTGGTCTCAGAACTAACATTCAAGCCTTGGCAAGCACAGCTCTATCTCACATTTCGCATGTCTTCCATTTTGGATCAGACTTTGTTTGCTGGACAGGGCAGTTCCCGTTCTCATCATATTAATAGTCCAGGTCTTCAGAGAAAGCATATCCTGAGTGTACTCTTCCACTGGTTTTGCAGGGATACATTTTGCCTACACCACAGGGTTGCCTGAACCAGGGGAATGAGTGGGCACAGCCTCATAAATGATCTAGAAGTGAGCAGGCATAAAAGGGAAAAGAGAGGACCATCCCTTCTCTGGCTCTCTATAAACACAAAAATATATATTTTTGTACTTCAGCCAGTGCCAGGGGTGTGGGAAGCAATTCTTTTCCTGCTAGTACAGTTGAGAAGAAAGCTACTACGTTGTGCAAGCAAGGAGGAAGCAGGGAAAGATTTGTGACTCAGCACAAGGCCTGAGTCAGATCACTTCTGGGAACCACTCTGAAGTGGTAAAGTTGATGCATCATCCCCAGCCATGAGCCAGGTCGACCCACAAATCACGTTTATTTCTGACAATACACCGAGAGACTGCCACTACAGTTCTATTTCCAAAGCACCAGCAATATAACCAGTAATATTCCCAAAAGTGGGTGTTTATTATTTAATAAATGTAGACACTGGCTAAGAACATTGAAAAATTTTAAATATTCATAAATATGAAATGTTTTGTAGAAAATTTAAAGGAAGCCTGGAAAACAACAGACAGCTTTAGCACAAAAAGGTCCACAGTCATGGCAAGATACCTCAGAAAAGTACATCTACAGTGATTTGTGAGAAAAAATACTGAGGACTTGCTTCACCGGTGTTGCAAAGGGAACTCATACTACGCAGTTCATTTAAGGACAGCTCAACAATAGCAGTTTGGGGAGGTAGTCCTTTTCTGTTTTGCTGGAGTCTCAAAATATTAGTGGCAGATTGCTAGATAAAGTAAATTCTGTGGGTGGAGTGCAGCATTCTTGGGGCTGCAGATGTCATTTCTATTTCAAGAATAATAGGGAGGGTCTTGGAATAGAAAGGAAAGACACAACACAGGACAGAAAACTACTTGATGTGAAAAGAAATAAGGAAGAAAATTTTCAAGCTGAAGGGTGACTATTTCGGAGTATGCAATGCCATTTAAACATATACAAGCACTCAATTCAAAACCACGTGCTGTAAAAAACAGAAAAAAGAAAATTTTGGCATCTGCTCACGATGTTCTCATCCCTGCATTTTCAAACCATGTCTTCATTGACTTCCCAAACTGAAATAGTCACATGCAAGGAGATTCATACAAATGGGCATGTGGACAGGAACACAACTGTTTTATGTTTGCATCGTCTTGCAATACCATTCTTGGCTCATCCTTTGAAGAGATAAAGGAACAGCAGAACAAAACCAAAAGCCACAACAAAACCCAGCTCTTCTTTCTGGATCCTTTTCTCTTGGGAAGCAGTTCAGCATGAGTATCCTCTGCCTGTCAGAGTGACCTAACCTAGGCAGAAAATACAGCTTGTCTTGAGCATGGTGACCACACAGACCCAGCTCTTGGCTGCCTGAGGAGGATCCTTGCATAAATATACACATGGCTTAGGCTCCTTGACTCTGCTGGAAGAGACCTCTACTACCACTCACAGAAGCATCCCTCTCTCCTCCTGGGGTCTTTAATTCCCTTTTATAGCTTTTTGTTCGAAGTATGTAAGTGTCCACTTTCTTACAAAGTTGCTGGATGACTAAAAGGCCTTGTTCATCTTTCCAGTTCCAACACATGAGGTAGCTCCTGCAAGTTCAGCCTTGTTCTCTAGCCATTTGATTTTAGCTCAGTTCAGCTGAGGATGAGATCCAGGCGAGATCCCTGAACTTTAAATGTAAAAGAAAACAACCCAAAAATGGTGTAGTGTCCCTTCCACGCAGCTACATGCATGTAGAGGAGGAACATGGAGAGAAAAACAGCAACTAAGTGCCTACAGAAAATTCCACATTACAAGAAAAAGGCCATCTTTAACCAAACCAAAATGAAGTTAGGTGACAAAACTGAAGCTGTTTGGAACAATGACCACAGTGTGCTGCAAAGCAGTCTTAACACAGAGTGGGGAGGATGAGGTCAAGCACTCTCTGCCAGAGAGGGACTTCTAAAGATTAAAGTTAAGGCAGGTGAAGGGCATTCAGGAGCTCTGGCACTTCCTAGGCCAGCAAGGATCAGCTGTCACCCTTTCCCAGGAAATAGGTTTGATTTTCTGCTGACAGGATGATCATGGACTGAGAACACCATTCTTGGGGTCACTGTAAAGGTTTTATCTGCTCTTAATCACTGTGGAGGATCAGAGATAGGAAAAGCTTTTCTTGGCTCCTCTTCCTACAGAGCTATCCAAACCCAAAGACAGTTTGGCCCAAAGACTGCCCCAGTTGTCAGTGAAATGATCCCTCACATTTCTAATTTTTAAATTTCTTCATGCACAAGCACAGCTGTGACAGGGAACAGTCTTTACAAGGGGAAGTCCTGGTCTAGTCCTGTGCCACTGGATTCAATCAGAAAACTTGTATAGAAATATGTGTTCAAAACACTCGGGTCTCAATTGTTTGAGTGGAGGACTATTGACTTTACAGAATTGTCAAGAATTTTTACAGTTTGTTGTCATGATTCTTCAGGTAAGTGGACATAAGTCTCCCTTCTGTGTTATACAGAGTAAAGAGCACTTTAATTGTTTTATGTCCTTCTCCAGATATTCTAACTCATCACTTGTGAACAAGTTTAAAAAAGGTAAAAGCTTAAAAGGTACCAAATGTTACGACAAATTCTGCAAATGTAGAAGTCCAGCCAGGGATGGTAATATTACACTCTTGTAGTACATGGAGAAAAAAGTATCGGTGTCAAAAATTGATCTTCCTGTGGGTTAAACGCTCCAGCATTCAACAACTGACATCTTACAAGGTACACTGAGTTTTAACTTCTCATGGCAGAAGAATTACAGAATATTGGATAAATTCGGGAGCTTTCTGCTTAGATGGCTATCTGTGCATTATATGTACATGACAAATAAAGGCTACACAGCCCTGGAGAAGAAAGCTCACCCCAGCTCTTAACTTGGGATAGCGCTTAATGGGCACAGATGGGACTGAGCTCTGGACAGACAGTGACATTTTCAAATCACTGTCACAGAGGGGTTTCAGGAGGATTTTGGGAATCTAAAAACAGAAAGCCAATCATTGAAAGCCACTGCAAAACGTAAGATATCTGTGTAGATGGGGTTTTAATGTTAAATTTGCCCTGCTGATTTCAAATAATCAGTCTTCTAATTACTCACCTCTTAAACTCAGGTGTGTTTTTAAGTTAATGGCAAAAGCTGGTTGTGTAACTAATGAAATACAAACCAAAGAGCAAGAAAAACTCAAGGGAAACAGAAGGCTTGTATAAAAGATACTAAATACTAAATGAAATACTAGCATAAAGTGTTCAACGAGGAAAAAAATTATCAGGAAGAGAAACACGGCTGACAGGACAAGTAATACATGATCTGCAGCACTGACCCCAGTGATATTTCTCAGATATGTGAGAACCACTGATTACTTAATTTCCAGAGCAGTTGAGGCATAAAGGAGGCCAAAAACAAAATGACTCCTTTGGTGAAAGGGATCTAAAAACTTTAAAATGCAACACCTGATAATCAACTCTAAGTTGCTGAAATTGCTTTAAAACATAGTTATAGATTTTTTTTATTCTGCATCAAAAAAAAAGACATCCAAGGATAAAGTTTTTGGAAAAATGCTCAGGAGCATTTTACATCCAACTGAAGGAGTAATTTTTATTTAATTGTTTCCAATCTATTAAAACCCATGGTAACACAAGCATGCTGGATGTAGCAGAGTGGCACATATGGCACCCAAGTTTGTAATTCTTGGTGTCTCCACTGGTCAAGCACTAAGGTTGTGTGCATTTACACTGATCTTCAGTGATCTCCCTAATAACTCAAAGGCATAGAAAGAAACAACACACTTGGTTTGCTGCTGGAACCCAAGGCAGCCACACTTGTTGCTGAAGAACAGAAAGCAGCATGTGGAAAGAAACTGAGGATTTTGAGTCCTCCTGGAGCTAGAAAGGAAACAGATTTCTGTACATGCACAAGCTATTCTGAATAATTTCCCTATTGACTCCTTCTTATTTTTTTTAGTGAAACATTACCGTGGACAGTAGTATGAGGATATGTTCTCATCACCTATTGTTTTAACAAAATACATTTTTACTGCCCTTAGATTTTTAAGTACTTTTTAAAACCAAACCTTCCTCCGTGAAAACAGTGATGTAACAATCTCCGTTATAATAAAATATACTACAGCACAACATGAGTTTTACAGTAATCAGATACTTTCTACTGAGGAGTCCTGTAAATGAGAGCTTTAACTAGCAAATGAAGCACTTTTACCTTCGTGTGATGTGTCCTGTGCCTGCGATCAATGGTTACATCTCCCCTCTGCACCGGCGATGACACCTCCGAGCGGTACGTCCGCTGCGGGGAGTATCCCTGGAAACCAGCGAGGGACCCGTGCGAGGGGGACGTGGGAATCGAATGCATCGTCTGATCGGAGATATTGATCATGGTTTTCGGGCTGCTCAGGGTGCTGTGCCTGCTGAGAGTGGTCTGCTTGTTGTAGAACTGGCGCTGCTGCCACTCGTAGAGCTGCCACATCGTGTCGTCGCGCATCGAGCGCCGCTTGTCCTCGGCGCTCACGGGTCCCATGGCTCTGTCATACGCCGAGGGAGTGACACTGCAGAGGCTTTCTGGACGTGTCTTGCTGTTCCTTGGCAGCGTCCTGTACCCTTCTGGGTAGCGGGGCAACACCTGAGCTCGATGGCTTGGCATGTTCCTCGGTAGCGTCTGGTAGGAGATTATGCTGGAACACAAGTTTCCTTTCATTAGCATTAATATTATGGCAACAGGAAGTTGTTCACTGTGGGTTGGGGTTATCCAGCTAACTCTCACTTTTTATAATACTTCAAATGCAGTTTAAAAAAACACAGAAGAAAATCAAGGCAACAGTACAAGAATCAATGATACTGACTGAATGCACTGCAGCAGCCACAAGTGGATCTTTCTCTCTGATTAGCTCTTGCTGACATAATCCATATTTCATCTTTTTACCAGTTTGCCAGTCTAGTAGTGTTAAGTTTTGATCAAATCTTGCAACTCATCTTTATGCTGGATAGGTGAAAGCTTTTAAAGCTTTAAAGTTCTACACTGTTTCCATATGTTTTCCATATTTCCATTTGAAATGTTCACTTTTTCAAAAGTGAAAAAATATCCTGCTGTTTCCCTAAGAAAGTCTTGAGCAATTATTATGGGCTTAAAAAAAAAAACCAAAAAAGATTCTTTTAACAGCAGTCCACGGGAAAACTGCAGTGATTGTCTAAAGAAATTATGTTTTGCAATTGTCAAGGACAAGCCACTCCATGCGAGCCATTCAAGTGAAACAAAGAGCAATATATGTCTTTGTTTGATAATAATATTTTATTGCTCTTCAACTCAGATATGAATTCAAAGGCTTACTTCTTTAATTTTTCACCACATTAAAATTCTGGAGTTCTACAGTCATTTAGCAACTTTCAGCGTTGGCTTAAACGCAGAATTTCCCATACCAAGGATCGATGCACACCTAAGTATGACAAAGCACTTCTTGTTCGTTTTCCTCAGAGGACAAAATCTAGGTCATAAACATTGATTCATCCATCCCTTATCTAAAATGCGAATGAGCACCTCTTAAAACCTTTTGCNTCTCACTTTTTATAATACTTCAAATGCAGTTTAAAAAAACACAGAAGAAAATCAAGGCAACAGTACAAGAATCAATGATACTGACTGAATGCACTGCAGCAGCCACAAGTGGATCTTTCTCTCTGATTAGCTCTTGCTGACATAATCCATATTTCATCTTTTTACCAGTTTGCCAGTCTAGTAGTGTTAAGTTTTGATCAAATCTTGCAACTCATCTTTATGCTGGATAGGTGAAAGCTTTTAAAGCTTTAAAGTTCTACACTGTTTCCATATGTTTTCCATATTTCCATTTGAAATGTTCACTTTTTCAAAAGTGAAAAAATATCCTGCTGTTTCCCTAAGAAAGTTTTGAGCAATTATTATGGGCTTAAAAAAAAAAAACCAAAAAAGATTCTTTTAACAGCAGTCCATGGGAAAACTGCAGTGATTGTCTAAAGAAATTATGTTTTGCAATTGTCAAGGACAAGCCACTCCATGCGAGCCATTCAAGTGAAACTAAGAGCAATATATGTCTCTGTTTGATAATAATATTTTATTGCTCTTCAACTCAGATATGAATTCAAAGGCTTACTTCTTTAATTTTTCACCACATTAAAATTCTGGAGTTCTACAGTCATTTAGCAACTTTCAGCGTTGGCTTAAATGCAGAATTTCCCATACCAAGGATCGATGCACACCTAAGTATGACAAAGCACTTCTTGTTCGTTTTCCTCAGAGGACAAAATCTAGGTCATAAACATTGATTCATCCATCCCTTATCTAAAATGCGAATGAGCACCTCTTAAAACCTTTTGCTCCTGATCAGGCTTATGATGGATGCTTGCTCAGAGACAACAAAACCAGCCTCAAACTGGACGTGCTTTAGCCATGAGAGGGCAGCAGCTTCCAGCTACACCCCACACTAATCCGAACTAAAATCCCTGCACCACGAGGCACCAGGACCTGAAGATGCTTTTGAATTACTTCAGTGCCACAAAAAAAATATTAAGGAAATGATGTAGAGCAAATGGCAAGGTAAACCAGCATTATGCATGTGAGATCCTTAAGGAGTAAGTATCAGGGAAATTGATGATGGTAAAACCCACTTTTCACTGAAAATAGTTAAGCTGAGTATTTACGATCACCTGCAACACTTTGAAGATGAAAACTGCTGTAATGAGCTTTATGTGCAAAATCTGCTACAGTTTCTGAAGCTTTTCAAGAATTAATGAAGAATTATCCCCACTTTGTGGATTGGACAGCTTCTCATTCTCGCAAAAAAATTACAAAAAGGGAAAAGGGCTTTTAAGTGGTAGTCTTCTGCTGCAAAATCTGCTTAAATACCTCTAAATTTCTTTAGTAGCATACCATTAATGACAATACTTTTGTCCATCTCCATATTTAAAAACAAATAAACAAGATGCTTTTGAGCCCCATTTCTAACTTTCCAAACAGAATTGTAGCTATAGCCCATAACAGCTACAGTGAGGCCTGACGTTTTCATGAATATATTTAGTAGCAAAACACACCTCACTCTCTGAAGCTCCTCACACATTTTATTAATTAAATGGGCAGTGTAATCCTGTTGGCACCTTTAAATATCCCGAACTTGCAAAAAAGCTGCCTGAAGTTCTTACCGTATAAAGACACCAATTTAAAATCTGCATGCAATTACTTATATTCTAGAACATTTAGAAAAATAACGTAATCCATCTTCAACTGGTAAACCATGAAAACTGTAAAAAGCTCAATCACCTCAGTATTAAGCCTTGTTTTACATAATTTGATAAAATCCAAATAGATTCACCGATGTACTGTTGATACTTGCAAAAATGTCATTCCAGTCAAACCCTAAACCCAACTCCAGACAGAACTGCAGCTTCCAGCTGCCTTGCACACAAGGGGAGACTGCTGCAGTTGGGCCTGAGGTTGCAAAATATTTCTGCAGCTGTCATCATAAATAGCTCCTTGTAATTGCTGCCATATGAAAAAGAGGCTTCCACATGTGTTTACAGACACCTTTAGACACCTGTAGTTGTCTCTAGGACTGCTAGTGGTTCTGGTGTCCAAGCTGGACTATATGGGAGAGCAACTTTGCTGCTCAGCCTTTAGGGACTCAGTTCTGCAACGTTATGAATATCCTCGGGTTGAAACCCCAGAACAGTCCTTCACCCTAATGAACACAAACACCAGCTGGCCCCGAATACAGACCTTCCAGGTAAGAATCAAGAAAGGGGGCAGAGTGAAGATGGAAACCTGGTGTTTTACGGCAGGCATTTATCATTTTGGATGAATCTTATACAGGCAAGGCAAAGAGACAGGCTCACATCCTGGGTTAGCAGCAACAAAAAAACATCTCTTAGTACCAAACAACCCTTCTGTGTTTTTTCACATTTGAGGAAGACCACTCAAGTGCAACGCTTCTGTGGAAAACATTTTTTTTCATAACTGACTCGTGCAAAATTCAATAAAATGATACTGAAGTGGAATGTGTTTATTTTTTATTTAAACCACATTTATTTTTAGTTTAATAAAAGTTTGTCTTCCTTAAGGCAGCAGTTTATTCACGTGGCTTTTGCCAAACTAGATGTCTAGATCCGTGGAAACAACAGATAACACCTTCAAGAATTAAAAACTACATTGCTGTCATTCTCATTACTTTTTTTTTGGTGATCAAACTACTGAGGGGTCAGCCTGTTCCTCTAAAAAAATTCGTAGCTCTATAGTGAACTTCTTTCATTCTATACTGAGGACAGCTAAGAGCTCCTCTTTTCTTTTACATGCAATTATTTCATTGAACCTCTTTGTTAACATTTTAGCATTTGTCCTAACTTTTTTCTTCCAGTTTGACACACCAGAGACACTCAGCTGGGCTCTCCATTATTTCTCTAATGCAGATACACTAACACAGATGCACTGCAAAGCAGCTCTGTGGAAAGTCAGCAACTTTTCCCTGTTAAGTAAAGACAATTTTTTTCAAAAATTCAAGTTCTGGCTTTTACAGGCCTTAAACAGCTTTAGGAGCCTCTCACCCCAACCTTAAGCTTTAGCAAGAACAAGAGCTTTTTTCTACTCTCATTCATCAACTTTGATTTTACTTAAATTTCTGTCTCCAGCCAGAAACTGGCAACCTGAACAAAAATAAAATTTTTAAATTTAAATGAAGACACACTTAAAATACATCATTATACACATTAGAAATTTGGATCATTATTCAAGGCCATTTCCATGCAAAGCAAAAAAGATAGCTCAATGCCAATTCTCCTTCAGTTTGCTACTTTTATGTAGAACTGCATTTGAAAGCATTTATGGTATCAGTGCCACCCTTATCTAGGCAAACAAGTGTTCCCTTTACTCAAGAATAAAATATTGTAATTAGTAACATATTGTTAATAGCACTCCCCTCTATTTGATTCCCACAATGAAATCAGTTTCAGGGTTTTTATACTTGTTCACAACTGAAAAATAGCACAACTATTCTAATTTCTTCTGTTTGGTTGCAAGTTTTAAAGTCCAATTAAAAGAATTAACTGCATCAAAGAGCCTTCTAAGTTCTCATTATGCAAGTTTGAATAATAAAATAAATGTCAGGGTGTGCAAGCCCCCCTCTGCATTGCAAGTTCAAACTTGATCAAACTACTTACAATGAGTATTTCATGAAACAGCACATTAACAAGTCCTAATTATATTTAATGAAGGGCTAAAGATAGTGAGGAAATGTTCAACCTTGGCAAGTGGAAGCCAAGCTCATGGACATTTTACAAGATTTTGCAAAAACTGAGAAGCCCCCAGCCCTGTATTTTGAAATTTGTGGGGGAAACACATTTTCTGAACTTCGTTTATCTTTAAGCTCTGCTGCGCCATCCACCCATACACAAACTCCTTATTTTCCAGCTCTTCAAAATATCTCCTGTGATAGCACCTCCATACTTCCTATCAAATGTAATATTAAAAACCTTTTACATTTTCCTGCTAGAGCTGCTTGTCTGTAAGCCAGCCTCGAAGCAACGTCCCTACACTTCTGTTAGACAGAGAAATTGCTATTGGCATGACATTCAATACTGTCAGTCATCCACACATCATTTTAAATCTTCATGAATAAGCACTAGAGCTCAATATTATAACTGGGAGACAGCTAATTTCATGGGGAGAGAAGCTTTAAGCATCAAGTTAGATTTCTGTATGTTACTTTCAGATAAATCTTCATGGTTTAAAGTTCAAAAGCTCCTGGGAAGATTTTTTAAAGAATTTCAAATAAAATATTATTACAAGAATTTGTGAACAAGAAATGCAGAAGAGAGGGCAATTTCAAGAACAGATTTTAAGAGGAAACACAATTTTTATGAAGGATGACACTTTTTCTCCTAGGATAGGGAAATTTCTAACACCCTAAAAGGGTTTCTAGCAATTTTTATTTATTAAGTTATTAATATATTTTAATTTATTAATAATAATTCAAATGCTAACAAAAGAAACTTTCATAAATCTGTTCTGAGAAGTCATTCAGGCATTTCTTACAGAGAACAATGAAGAACGTATTTACGTCATATAGACCAAGACCTAAAGAAACTAACCAGGGTACAGATATTATTACTCACTAGAAAGCCTAACAGGAAAAAAAAAAAAATTACACAGCACTTACCCTCTTGTTTCCTCTTCCTGTCCTTTCCCCCTCTGTATTTTAATCCACTGCTCCAGCTGCAGCATGGAATTAGTTCTCTGCATCACCCGCTCGGACTCCATGTGTGCCTGCACCGCGTTGTGGTGAGCCCCATCTCCCGCATCCGCCAGCACAACTCCCATGGATTTGTTCTCAGATCCATTCAAATGCACGGGTCGGAAGTGTCCGCCCGGAATTGTGCTTATGGGCAAAGTCCTGTACTCGGATCCCAAAGGATTTAGCTTCACGCTGTTAATTTTTGTTAAAGGTTTATCTTGCCCGACTTTCTGGAATCCGTATTTTTCAGCTTCCAAAGCTTTCTTCTCCTCGTGTTTGTTCACCTCTTTGTTTTTCTGGTTATTTTGTGCCTCTGGCTTAATGAGCACCCGATGGTTTGAAATATTATTTGCCTCTCGAGGTGATGTATTTTCAACAGTGAACTTCTCTATTCTGGAAGACAACATAGGACAAGCTATAATACCAAAAAACCATTCATCTTTTAATTTTGTTTAAAATTGGAAGTTATTTCAGTGAACCCCTGTCCATAAATTTTACGACAGTATCTTGACTTTGAAAGAAAAAGATCAGGACATTTTCACAATAATCGAGGACAGGTTGGGGGGTTTAGTTGCTGTTGTTTTGGACGTTTTTTCTTTTAATTTTGTTTGGGGATTGGTGCTAGTGCTTGGTTGGTTTGTTCTTTGGTTGGTTGATTTGGGGTTTTTCTGGTTGGCAAGTGTAAGTATTTTTTTCTTTTACACTTCTCTCTTTCCTTGCTGTTTTAAAAACAATTTCAACATGAGGTAATTTTTTTTTTTTTTTTTACAGTCACCAGTCAATTAACCCCCTCGAAGAAATGTGCACAACAGGAAATAAAGCCAGAGTCTGAAAAAGTGGATGTTCACCTCCTGGAGGGCTGAACATTCAAAGGGTGAAAATATTCAGTGGCTCTCCAAGAGCTACAGCTTCCAAATGTCAACAGCCTGGAATTGAGATGATTTTCAGAGTCAGCTTGTGATTCACAATACTGCTGAATTTAGCATATAATGAGCTCCTTTAAAGAAAGTAAATGGCTTTTCATGGCCACTGGTATCAATTAGGGTTCTCTGGTATGTTATCACTTTGGCTGGAATACATTCTGTGGAAAATGAGTGTGGCTTTTCTAATTTTAAGGGGGAGTTTTCTATTTTTAAGGGGGAAAACGGCTTCTGATTTAAGGAACTGTACCACAAAAATAATGATATTTTTAGAATTGCCACTGCTTTACAGTATTTACACAAGTAGTCAATGTGTGTAGTTCTACCAGTGATCTTCTTTTAAAAATTTCAAAATGTCAAGAAGCTCTGTCTTTTGCCACACTGGGAGGACCTGAACTTCAATTCCAGCTCAAATAGTGACTTTTGGTTTTAGCTCACTAGAAAAAACCCACCACCTTAAAATGTTTTGCTCTGCATTTTTTGGTACGGGAGGAAAGAAGAGGAAGAGATAGAATTCCTTAAGATTATATATCTGTATAAAACCAAACTAAGAACAACACTTTATTTTAAGATGATGTCGAATTTAATTTTTGTTCTGTTTTGCATCTTTTTTTTTTTTTTTTNGCAAATGCATTATTCACCTTTATAACCATGTCCAGTTCAAGTGTCTGCAAAAAGGCCAGCACACACACAACTGACCCGGGGCAATAATCTTTACCCCATCATGAAGAAAAGGCATTTATTCCACCCCCCAAGACCTTAAATTTTTCCCAGGACCAAACACTTCTGCCTAGCTTCCTTTTCAAGGTTATGGGAAAAAAAAATGGATCACCTCCTCACTCCCACCTCAAAACTATTACCCAGTCTTCTACCAGAAACCAAAGAAATTTCCCAACAAGAATGTGAATGAAAAACTCCATTTCCCACAATTATCAAGTCAAAAAAAAGGGTGTTAAGATTTCAGTTTTCAGCCAGCACTCTGGAGTTTCCAAATGGAAAGGACTACCTTGCAAATAATCCTGAACAGGGGCATTAGTATTTGCAGCATGTCTCAATAGCCCCACCCACCCCCTTATATAACATAAAACTTTTTATAAATCTTTCTCAAGGGGCTTTAGAGCAGAGAAACAGGTGGAAAATACATGGTGGAGAGGGAGAGTGGCATCTCTAGGACACTCATCCTATATGTGGCAAAAGTCAAGACTTGGCACTGTGTTCAAGTCACACTCTTACAGCACGTTCCACTGCGTTTTAATGAAAAACCAACAACTCCCAAAATCACAGAATTGTTTCTCCACGCAGTCTCATGCTGTATCACTCGTTACTATGGTTACACACAGCACAGCCAAACATTTCCATTTCACAATCTTTGTGATGCTGTAGAGGCTGAAGGACTGACATTCCAACAGACTTCACTTCTGGGCTCTCCAACTTGGTGAAACCACATCAGCCAACTCTGTGTGAGTAAGGGATCTCTTTCCCCAGTGAAGGATCCATATGGGAAAAAATTATCAGAAACTAACAGGCAAATGTAAGAAACATAAATCCAAATGTATATTTGGCTCCGTATTTATAGCTAGCTCTCAAAGACATACTCAATGAGGCTTGTAGGCTATTTGAGGACGGGATAGGGAGAAGAGGAAGAGAATGAGCATTAAACATGGGTCTTTCAGCATATGCTGAATGCAATTTACAGATTTCTGCAACCAAACAGAATCGTACGTATAATATGTACTATGCAATACAGGAAAAGTACTATTTTATGCTGGTTTATATAACGGAATAATTCTGAAAGGCCTGGAGAGGGGCGAGCATGTGATTAATGATCAGATGGACACGAGGGCTGTGATTTAACAAAGCAAGGCAGAGGCATTTGAAAAGGAAAAGCCATCTTTTCCAAGCACAGTGACGTCAGTAAGCCTCCACTGTGGATGTCTCTGTGCTAACAAGTGTTTTTTTGGCAGCCTGGCTTATGCTGTTCAGGCAAAGTAACTAAACTAGGAGGGAAAAAAGCAACCTCTTCTTAGTACATGCTGCATCACTGAGAAGAAACAAAGGCTGCAGCACACAAGCTGACAGTGAAAGGATAGAGAAATGACACGCAAACCTGGGAGAGCAGAGACTCAGCATTTAGGGTAGAATGGTAAATCAGTGGTGGACATGATATAAATATATAAATATAAATAAAATGGTGGACATGACCATCCACAAACCCAAGCAAACAACCAGGACTCTGATACGGCCCAACTGTGGCCTGCAGGGACACAGCACAGAATAAGCAAGATGTTTTGCTGATCCAGAGAGGGTTGTTTGAGATCATATTTTGAGTCATAAGCTTCAACAGCTCCTCACTGACTAAAGTACTTGGTTTAATTATTTTAATAGGTCTCTCAGTATGCTATTGAACTTGAACGTACTATCTAGGTAAAATCAAAAATGTTTAGAAAGGAATAATTAGTTAAGTCAATAGAGCCAGATACTGTTTGTCCTTCCCTGCAGCTGAACATCAGAAGGGAATATTTCTGCTGTTCATAGAGACCAGTTCCAAGAGAAATGGGTACATTTTTGTTTTCTCACTTCAGTATCTCATTTGTGGTATGTGTGGAAAATAAGAGTAGAAGAGTAGTGATTGAAAAACTTGGCAACACCTCTCCCCTCCCACCAACTTAATGTTTTAAATATTCCTTTTATCTTTATCCTCTCCAAAGAGAAAAATCCACCTCCAGAAAAATAAAGACATAAATTAAAGTGCTAAAATTATTTAAAAGGTTTTGTTTAGCAGACTGTTGGATTTGATTTCCAGAGTACCACAAGCAGTGAAGAACCCTGATTTCCAGATTTAAAGAATTATACTGTAAAAAACTCGATTTATCATTGGGCATTTTATATTAACAGGCACTTAAATGGGGCTCAACATCAGTTTACACAAATATTTAAGGAAGCAAGTTCTTAATTAGTCCTTTATTGTATTTCAAGCGTCTCGTCTGTTAGAAAACTGTTTTTGGTGCAATGTCAGAACCTCTAGCAAAAACAGAACTGAGAAACAAAAGCACTGCCAAATTTGACTGAACCAAAACCCTTTATGCTTAGAGCTCCATGCATGCCAAACTCCAGGTTATTTAGAGATGAGGTAATAAAACACTTAATACTTAACAGATTTTTACAGGGAAGGAACAGTATTTCTTCTGCATAAGATCATATCCTGCTACGTTTCATTTCAAGAATTGGTTTGATAGCCAAAAGATGGATTCTTTAGAAAACAGATGTCTGAAGGGTTTTCTTCTGTATTATAGCTAACAGATATGAAAGTCTTTGAGACTTGGTCTTGAAATCTGTTTTCTCTGAAGTAATTATTTCAAGGCTACCAACAAAGTTTTCAAAGAGGTCACATCTACTTCTGTTTCGTTCTGAGGTTTCTTGCCTGAATCAAAACAACAAGATGGTGTTATGTAAGTTGCTTTTCTGACAATTGTTTGGCTGTCGGCAAGCCTGTTCTGCCTGTGATATCCAGGCAGATATTCACAGCACTGCAAATATCAAATGAAGGTCACTTCACTGGTTCAGAAAAAGATTCAGAATTACCCCCTTCAGTTTTATTGCTCTACAAAGTGTTTTTACAATTGATATGTGACTTTTGTTTGAAGTTAAGTGGGTTTGATTTGGTTTAATAATCTCTCCATATGTAAATTACCATTGTATCTGCAATACAAACCTGATTTTTCAGATTAAGTTTATTACTACTAAACTTCTCTGGTACCTGCGTCCATGAGATTTTCTTACTACATTTTAAACTTGGAGTTTTCTCAGTATTGCTGACGTTTATTTAGCTCCAGGGTAGCAGGAACTAACAGAGTGGAGAACAGATCGAGTGACAGCAGCCATCAGCAATAAGTTCTGTGCTGTCAATAACGAGGAGCTCTTAAACTTTCAATTGATGAGGTTTCCATTATAGATGCCATGGAGCTGACCCTAGAGACCAAATTCCGAGAGAAGAAGTGACTCTCACTGGAGAGACAGCAGCAGACAGTGTTCAGTTTCTGGGAACACAAAGCTTCCGGAGATAATTTGCTTTTCAGTGTCAACACATGGGCACAGAAAGATAAGGCTCCAGATCACGTAAGCATAAATTTGACGACAGCTTAATGATGAACAAGAATGGCTCCCCACAGGCTGCCCACAGGTGCAACTGGTTAATTTAGCCAGAAACTCCAGCTGTGAATTTGAAGATTATGACAGGTTTAAGCCAAAGGCTACCACCAGTTGAGCTGCTGTTGCGATTCAGTCAGGAGGGCAGGGAAGATAAACATGCCTGCACATAGTATTTGTCACTGCACTTCTTCTGATGCCATTGGCTAAAGGCATAATTCATTTTTTTCTTCTAGCTCCTTACAGTCAATATTCAGAACAGAAATTAGATGATTTTTACTACTTCACTATTTTATCCAACACTATCCAGTTAGTAAGGGGTCTTCAATATAAGGAGAAATCACTTCGGTCAATTTACATTCTATTTTAAGGACCATCCTTTCATTAAATAAATCAAACTAAACAAGGGAAAGCAATACACTGTCCCACTGTTTTGTCAATCCACGTTACCTTTTCACAGGCTCAGTTTGCACAAGTGCTGCATCTATCATGGCTTTCATCCACAACTCCATTTCCTTCCCTGTATCTGTGCAGAAATAATAGGTCCTCATGTTTGGATGAGCTGCCTGATTGGAAATGACACGGTCATTGCAATAAAAATGTAAGATTCTGTAAAAGAAGAGAGGCAAATATTGTTACTGCACACTCACTCTAATGCTTTATCTAATAAGACTTCTGCATATAATATGATCAAGAAAAAAAATCAAAAGGAACACTACAACTGTTGTTTCTTGGCCACTGCATCCATATTTTCAAAATAACTGCCTGTAATTTTCAGTCACAGCTGCTTCTTCATTAATACATCAAATAAAAAGCCCTTAAATTTCTTCAATCTACTAAAAACTATATTGAGCATTCATTAATGTAGATTAATATAATTCTTAAAAATAAGATTTTTGCATGGATTCTGGCAGTCTGAATGACACAGTAAGTTTTAATTTCTACTTACCATAGTAAACAAATGATGTCTTGGTTAGGAGACCAAACGAAGTGCCAAAAGGAGCTCATAAAACAACAATAAAAAAGGTCAGGAAAAAATATGTAGTAAAGTAATCTATATTATGATTTAAAAGATTGTCATAAAACACTCCTGAGAGTGATTCATGTAATATTGTGATTTAAGTGATAATAAATTCTTGTTTTTATTTATGTGTAAAGAAACTTTGCATCTATATAAACTGAACAACTTTCATTAGTGGGATGAGTCCAGCTGCAGATGCTGGTCCACAATTCTAAAGCACCACACAGTATTTAAGATCCACAAACTAAAAAGAAAATACTACTAATAATTGATATCCACCCATTTCCCCATTCTAGTAATTATATCTATGTTTACATCAGGCTAAGTACTTGAAACTTCTGCTACTCTATTATGTAAAAATCAGGCTCAGAAACTGTTTGTCAATCTTTTTTTACCTAATAACTCTGTTCTTATGACCAGGCTCTTGTGCTTTCGGATACAAAATCAAACGGAAAAGCTGATTCCCTTACCTTAAAGGCATATTTGCGGTTAATATGGTCCTCAGCAGACAGCACAGATATCTGAAAACTGGGCAGAAGTATGCTCCCCAGTATTCCTTCTTCTTTCTCATCTGGGAATGCACACTTGGATTAGAGAAACAGCTTTTGGACACACAGCACTTGCACTCAGACACTTCATGAAACTCTTTTAGCCTCACACGAGCGCTAACAAGAAGTTTAGCTCAGAGGAGAATGCATTAAGAACTAGAAATCCAGGCTAACCTTGAAGAGAAGATGGAAGTCAAGCCTCTAATTCAGTGACAAGAACAAGAACACCACATTTCTCCTGCCTGCTCAGTAAAAACACCCATGACAACACAAGTAGTTTAAAACACTGCTTATGACTGCTGGCCTTAGAGAAAATGTGCATGTTCCTCTTCTGATCTCAGGCATATTATGCTACATAATCCCCATTATAATATTTAATTATGAATTACAAGCATAATTCCCACAAAGAGTTTACACTCAATTACATTCCATTTTTAAGAATGCATACGTTTCAGGTAATTTGAAAAAAAAAAGCTCTCCCCCAAAACAAACACCCTTTTCCCAGAACCTTGTTTTACACAAAATTTCAGATCAATAGACCATAATAAAAAATTGGCATTTTAATTGAAAGCCACAACCAGCTTTTAAATCCAATTATACTTTAATAAAGGAATAACTGGATGCAATTCACAAAGTCAGTCTTAATTGTTTTCGATGTACAGAACTTCTATTCACAATCAGTATCTTAGAGACTGTCCCTCATAACTCTTCTCTTAGTTGAAGATAGTGCCCACAATAAACGACTCTGTATCTATGAAATTAGGATGAAAGCATAGGTATTACAAAACTTCAATGAAAAGTTAACACTGTTACAATTAAAATACACCTCAACAGCACAAAAGGATTGTTGCTTATGCGTGGATTTAAAAACCTTTTCCAGGTTCTCATTTAGTCCCTAGATTTTGAAAAGGCAGAACCTTCATTTAAGGTATTTATATGGGAAAGTTGTGCCTAGCCATTTTAGTACCACCTGACAGATTAGATGTAAAAATTACACTTTCTGGAGCAGTTATTTAATTGCAGAGATGAGCACAGAATTATTCCAGTTAAAAGGCAGAAAAGAAAAGGAGTGGATTTGCTTTCAGGAACTCAACAGTACCCTTAGGTATGACTGAAACCATCCCACCTTCCCTTTAAATAATAACTCCTTGCTAGCCACACACAAAAATGTGCCCTTTTCCCCCCTGTCCCAGAACACACGGAAAATGTTGGGGTTTACTTTATTTGGACTTCTGTTTTGGGGAAAAGCTCTCTTCTGCTAGATGATATTTTGACTAATTACTGAGTAAATCCCCCCACTAGTGCCATATAACAGCATTAAGCATTTTTGTTCCACTCAACAGCTGCATGTCTGGAGGACTTTGGTCTTTGTTGAACACATACTGCTACATTCCAGTTCCAGATTTTAAACGTCTGTTTCCAATCACACTTGCTTTTATCTACATATTCCACTGCCCCATACCCATCTTTACTTGTGTGCTGCGCATGAACAGCACACGAGAAAAAGAGCAGATCTTCTGTCCAGTTCTAAGAACTTTTATTCGTGCCAACAACAACCTTCCAACATGAAAGTGGAGAGTCCTTCATGCCATGGGGGAACAGAAAAAGAGTATTCTGTATGCTGTGAAAGAATACGGCGACATGATTTTTCTTTTAATCTCTAAATTGTATTTCAGCTGCTAGCACTGTAACATGATTGTAGAAGTTTAGTAAAATTTACTAACAAAACCAAAGAAACCCAACAACCACAACTGCACAACCACAAACATGGTTTGTGGTTTGCTCTGGGAGCAAGTGCATGACTCTCCCTGCTCTATTATTTCAGTATCTGAGACTGAGTTAACAGAAACATAAAAGGTTTAGTGTAAAAGCTTCTTATATTTTAGCAGCCACCTCTAATACAATTTGGACTATCACTGCACACATTTAATTCCATTTTAACAGCTTTAACTACGTTCTAGTGAGTGATAGCTAAAAGCTACATTTATCACATAAACAGTTTAGATTATTCTGCTTGTGTTTCAGCTTGTTGGGCAGATTAACACCCAGAAAATAAAAAGTAAGGTTATAGAGCAGTTTATATTTATTTGTTGTTGGTTTTGCTTATTGCTTTTTTTGTTTTACTTTGACAAACTTCCTGTGCAGTGCTTAAATTCAATTTAATTTGTTCTTAAGGCAGCTGTAATGCAGCACTTTCTTTACAACTTTTTGAAGAAGGAGCCTGAGGAGGTGTTTAAAATAAACCTGTAAAAAGCACAGAGTATATAATGACCACTTAGATAACCACAGTGTAACTGTATCAGTCAGTCGATGCCTCCATGACTGAAATTTTAGCCTGATTTTGACTCAGCAGGGGTTTACCCAACTATGTGTATCACTTGGGAAAGAGAAACAAAGCCTAATGATCATATTTGAATAATTCAGAATTTGTTAACTAAACCAGCTGCAAAGAGAGCTTTTATGTTTCAGACCTGATGTGTCTTTGATTGGATCCATGTTGCACTTTCAGAGAACACCATTTTAAATTCATTTAAAATCTCTGCTTTCAGCATCACCAGCATCAGCACCAGTTCTACCAAATCTAAAGTCTCCTCCCAAACTGAAACCTTTTGCTACCCTTCACCCACAGCTAAGGCTGCAGATGGCCCTGTTTACATTCCTCTCTTTTGCCATGCTTTACACTCTTCTTCACTTTCAGCCTCCTTTAAACTAATATGGCTGTACACTTTATTTCAGGATTGCCTGTGTTTCCCTAAGCCCAAGCCCCATTTGTTCACCTCCTCAGGAGCACTACAGTTCATAATCTGCAATGGTGAAGGGATCACTAACACACGTAACTCCAGACCAGAATGAGAAGCAGCTAATTTTTTGCATGTGAAATAAGTCTGATCTAGCTACATGAGGTTACTAACAGATTCTTTTGTTCCAAATACAGCAGAGACTTCTGCTCATATGGAATTGGACAACATTTCATTTTATAAGTATTCATGAACACTGATTAGAGTTCCCAAAGGCATTTATATCCTCTTTATCATTCTAAAAGCAGAGTTTCAGCTCCCCTGCACTATATCCCTTCCCTATCCCCATTTCAGCTGCTTAATTTGCATGAAAAATCAGATTTAACCTGACATACTTAGTTTCTAGCAACAGAAGCTGTGAGAAAACTACAACCCAGAATTTGGTAACAGAGGTGGCTGTGAATGGGTTTGGCCTTGGAGCACAGCCTGGCAGGCAGGAAGCAATTATGTGAAACTGGTAATTAAGAAAGAAAGAAAAAAAAAAAAAAGATAGGAGTAGGCGGCCTGGATATTGACAGCTATACAACTATTTTAATCCATTAAGTTAAGTAGCAGCTTATTTCTTACATTTGAGTGGTGTGTCAAAATTTCTCTGCTTCCAGCAAAAATTAGCAAACGAAGCTCTCAGGAGCTGAACTTACCTCTGTAATAGAAGAGACACAGATCTGAGAGCACAAACCAGCGCTTCTTCCACAGCTTCATTCCAGTGCTATCCTGCATGGATCACAGGGATCGAGTCAGAACTCCCTGACTGCTGGCAGCAGCGGTTCACAGAGCAAACCAGGCACTGCACAGCTGTGTGTGCTGGTAGTTCATCTGCTTGGCTATTTTAAGTATTTGACTTCTCATCCTGACCTGTCACTGCAAACAAAGACTGTAACCCAGGAAGCCTGAAGTTAACAGAGAATCACAGAATTGTTCAGGTTGGAGAAGCCCGTTCAGATCATCGAGTCCAACTGTTACCCAGCACTGCCAAGGCCACCACTAAAGCATGTCCCCAAGTGCCACACTGACACATCTAATTACACCTTCAGGGTTGTGACCCAACCACGTCCCTGGGCAGCCAGTCCAATGTCAAATCACCCCTTCTGTGAAGAACTGTTTTCCTAATATTAACCCTAAAACTTGAGGTTATTTCCTTTTGTCTTGTCACTTGTCACCTGGGAGAAGAGACCAGCCCCCAGATCACTACAATCTCCTCTTGAGCAGCTGTACAGAGTAGGAAGGCTGGCTCTGAGCCTCCTTTTCTCCAGGCATGCTAGAGATTACAATCTACAGTTTAACTTATTAAAAAAAAGCTTTTTTCTTCTTAAAGAGCAAGCTAAGACTTCAGGTACATCCTCCACTGTTGTCTGAAGCAATTCTCTGCTGAACTTTGTCTTCTACTACCACTCATATATGTAGAGCAAATTTCTTTCCCAAATAAAGTTTATTCCTACAGCAATTTAATTTTCTTTTGTGCTTATAACCAATTTACACCACACAATTCAGAATGAAAGACTGCCACCACTACTGCAGTGTAAATAAGCCAGAGCATTGCAGCACACACATCCTGGTAGAATCTGATTTAATAAATATGCTAATCTGTTCCAAGATGAAAAGTATGTGTGAATTAGCAATATTCTTGTAGTAAATAGATTTTGTGACAATGAAAAAGAGGGATTCTATAATGAAAAACTATGGGGTGGGTTTGCTTTTGGGGTAGTTCCCCCACCCAAGTAAAGTCAAAATAATTTTTAGCCTTGTATTTCAAGCTCTGCTCTTTTTGGGGTGGTGGAAATGAGCGCAAAGAAGAAGAAAGGATGAACCAAGCATTAGCTAGGAAATATTATTCAGAAGAAGTATGTACATTGTAACCATCTTTCAAAAAGGGAGTTGGGTTTGGACTTAAAAATCAGCAGAAAAATGACAAAAGAAGATCATTACATGCACTAAGACAGCACACCCTGAATTAAAAACTGCCACTCTCTGTGATTATATAAACTTTATCTTACTATCAGAAAGAATCCTGCACAAGCTGTCACTGTAAATTTCTGAAGACCATATCTGTTGATAAAACTCCTGGCTAAACTGGCTTTCAATGACTACTACAACACGGAAATACACAGCAGCTTTTCTTACAAACACCCACCAAACATCACAGCATTTAAACTGTTTACCACATAAACCATCTCCAACTGGATTAAAAACTGGTTGAAGTGCCAGGCCCAGGGAGCGGGCGGCCAGTTCCTCGTGGTCTGCCCCAGGGGTCGATACTGTGGCCAACACAATTAACAACTTCATTAATGAGCTGCGCACAGGCACAGAGCTCACCCTCAGCAAGTCTGCAGATAATAAGAGTTATGAGGAGTGGCTCATGCTCCAGATGGTTGTGTTGTCATTCAGAGGGACCTCGACAAGCTGGGAAATTGAGCAGAGAAGGCTCTCTTGAAGTTCAACAGAGGCAAATGCTCAGTCCTCCATCTGGAGAGGAATAACCCCACGCACCATCAAGAGTCAGGAACGTACCCTCGTGGCAAAGAAGGGCAGCAGCATCCCAGACTGCACTAGCAGTGCTGCCAGCAGCTGGAGGGAGGACATCCTTCCTCTCTGCTCAGCACTACAGAGGTCTGGCTGCAGGGCTGCTCCAGCACTGGCCTCACTGGTGCAAGAGAAAAGTGAACACACTGGAGGGAACCCAGCAAAAGGCCACAGAGATGACTGAGGGATTGGAGCATCTTTCATATGAAAACAGGGTGAGAGAGCTGGGACTGTTCAGTCTGGGGAGAGAGCAGCTTAGGAGGCATCTTATCAGCGTGTATAAATACCTGATGAAAGACTGTAAAGAACGTGGAGCCAAACTTTTACCAAGGACAAGGAAAGAAACAACGGGCACAAATTAAGAAACATGAAATTCCACCTGAGCGAAGGTAAACATTTTACTGTGAGAATGGTCAAATACTGTCACAAGCTGCCAGACAGGTTGTGGTGCAGTCTTCATCTGTGAGGATATTCAAAGCCCAGCTGGACAAAGTCCTGTCCAAGACTCTCAAGCACATGGTGTGATTCTGGGGGTGTCCTGTGCAGGGTCAGGAGCTGGACTCGATGATCCTGATGGGTCCCTTCCAGCTCAGCATATTCCATGATTCTATGACCCTGCTCTAGCTGAGCCCGCCTGATTGGGCTGGATTATTGTCACTATTACGACTCAAACTACAACAATTATCATGAGGTCCCGCCCAACCAAGACAACTGTGATTCTGTGCCCCAAAAC
>VYXC01004062.1:6625-17360 GCA_013397175.1 Platysteira castanea
TTAACACCCTACCTCACTAAAAAAGGGACTTTCACCATCTGCTCGGGTGCCTCAGGGGAAAACCCCGGGATCCCAAGCCCTTTCCCCTCCCAGGGAGCCTTTTCCCTGCCCTGCTCGGGGAGCCGGGCTGCTGCTGCCCCACCCCCGCCGGGGTTTTTTTGCCACCGCTCCGAGTTTTTGATACACTGTAGCTCTGCACCCCCTGCCCTGCTGAGACGTCCCGTGGTTCCAGCTACAGCTGTGGAGTTTCTGATACATCTCGTTTACCACCCCGGGCTTTTGCTCGTTCCTGCCGTTCCAGCTTGCTGCCTCTGAGAGTCCCGCTGGGGCACCGGGATCGACTACCCCTTGGGGGTTTGTAAAGCAAGCCCCTTTCCCATCCCTTCCCGTCTCGGTCAAGCCGCCATTAACCGCATGGTCTCTAAGCTCGCACCGGAGCGCCCCCTGCAGCCGCGGGGGAATCATCGCACCTGCCCTGCCCAGCTGGGAGCCTGCCAGCGCCCCTGCTGGCTGTGACCGCAACTGCACCAAAGGGGAAAGTGCCTGCAGCTGAGAAGGCTGTTACTGGGTTTTCTGGTTCTGTTTGTTGTTGCTGCCATAGTTGTTGATGTTAGTTTGCCTTGTTATACATACTAGTAAAGAACTGTTATTCCTTTTCTCATATCTTTGCCTGAAAGCCCCTAGTTTCAAAATTATAATAATTTGAAGGGAAGAGGGTCATATTTTCCATTTCAAGGGAGGCTCCTGCCTTCCTTAGCAGACACCTCTTTCATACCAAAACAACTTGTTTCCTCATATAACTAAGAGGTGGCTAATGATAGGGTGAAAATGCTTGTTCAGTTCTTGCAGTCAAGTCTCAAAAGTCTTTTGGGTTTCTATTCATACTTTTTGATATCTTTTAATTTCTAGCTGTTAGTTCTTATAAACATGTTCAAGGGAAGTTCTGTTCACTTGGTCTTTACTGCAAATAGCATCTTTACTGTAGCTATTTGCATGGAGGGCTTAATTTTTGGAAACTTCAAATTCCAGCTGTTGTTAAAACTGGAGACGCATCTTTCTATGGATTCAGTACAAGCTTGAGTGTTGGAAACAAAATTTATGTAGTCTTATTTTAATTCTGCTACTTCTGTCACATGATATATGTCCTTTTATTTCTCCATAGGAAAATCCAAATATTAAAATATTTATGAAAACTGTTAAGGTTAATTGCACTTTCAGTGCTTAACTTGTGTGACTACTGCTTTGATGAAAATTAATTTTCAGAATACGTATGCCAAAGCTATGCTTGGAACATGTACATAATGCTAAAGAATTTGTTTGGATCTGTAGAGAAACCTCAATTAAGTATTTCTCTGTAGGTGTGAATTTAAATGTCCATAGATGAAATTCTGAACATTTCTACAGATATATGAGGGGTTTTTTTATTGATAACGTACGTGTGTCCAACTCTCTCTGACTGTGTTCTTTTAGATATTCCATGTGTAGAGGGTTTAATGCTTTAATACCAACGTCAGTTTTTTGAAGTGTGGTGGGTTGACCCTGGCTGGATGTCAGATAACCACCAAAGCTGTTCTGTCACTCTCCTCTGCAACTGGACATGAGAGAGAAAATATACCAAAAGGCTCATGGGTTAAGGACAAGGAGAGATCACTCACTGACTACCATCATGGGCAAAACAGACTCAGCTTGGGGATATTAATTGAATTTATTGCCAACAAAATCAGAGCAGGATAGTGAGAAGTAAAATCTCAAAAACACCTTCCCCCCATCCCTCCCTCCTTCCTGAGCTCTACCTCCTCCCTGCCAGCAGTGCAGAGAGACAGGGAAGGGGGGTTACAGTCAGTTCATCACAGGTTGCTTCTGCCGTTGCTCAGGCAGAGGAGTCCTTTCCCTGCTCCAGCATGTGGTCCCTCCCAAGGAAGACAATTCTCCACAAACTTCTCCAGTGGTAGTCCTTCCCATGGGCTGCAGTTCCTCATGAACTGCATCATCCATCCTCCATCATGGGTCACTTCCATGGGGTGCAGTCCTTTAGGAAGAGGCTGCTCCAGCATGGGTTCCCCATGGGGTAACAAGTCCTACCAGGAAACCTGCTCTAGCATGGACTCCTCTCTACATGGGTTTGCAGGTCCCTGCCTGGACCCCGCTCCAGCACAGGTTTCCTATGGATTCACAGCCTTCTTTCAGGCCTTTGCCTGCTCTGACATGGGTCTCCTCCATGGGCTGCAGGTGGATCTCTGCACCCCCAGGGTCCTCCATGGGCTGCAGGGGAATCTCAGCTCTGGCACCTGGACTACCTCCTGCCCCTCTTTCTGCACTGACCTGGGTGTCTGCAGAGTTGTTCCTCTCAAACATTCTCATTGCTTTCTTCTCTGGCTGCACTTAAATATGCACAATATCTTTTTTTTTCCTTCTTAAATACATTTTCACAGAGGCATTACTACCATTTCTGATTAGTTCAGCCTTGGCCAGCAACAAATCCATCCTGGAGCCGGTTGGCATTGGCTCTGTTGGACATGGAGGAAGCTTCTAGCAGCTTCTCACAGAAGCCACCCCTGTAGTCCCCCCCCCGCTGTGAAAACCTGGCCATGCAAACCCAATACATGAATTTATTCATTTACCATTACATGGAACTTTGATTTAGCAGAGTGATACAGCAATTTACTTAAATAACAGTGCAAGTACAAGTTACATTTAGTTGTATCACAATACAAATGTGTTTGTCATTGTTGGTCTCCATCACAATGCTGGGCATCCCCAGTTGTTGGGAAGAAATATGTGGGTTAAAACCGACTCAAGCCTGTTGCTCTCAATGTTCTGTCTGTTAGTTGTACAGTTTTTATACTGTATATGCTATACTTAGTTTTTATACTTGGTTTTGCCTCTATACTAAGTTTTTATAACGAGTTTGGCTGAGTCACGTATACACCCACCCATTCTGGCCTCACTAACTCAGGAATATATGTATTTGACGATATTACCAACTCAAGGGCAGATATACAGCCATTTGAATCCCTTAACTGTTGTAGCCATTTATCTATAACAAAGACTACCTTCGGTCTCCTTTGTGTTAAGTTCAGCTTTTTGTAACAGTTGTCATCAATAACTCCCTAATTCTTTGCTTAGCTTTGTGAGTACATAGTCCTTGCCTGTCTCCTCAGCCTTCTTCCATTGTAGAAACTCATGGATAAATCACATCATGATGTGTTTAAGCTTTTTTACTTGAAAAAGAGAACTTTTCTGTAAGATTCCTTTTTGACATTGTGTATAAACACATTTTATTGTTCAATAATTCCATCATTTATATTGTAGGTCATGCAGGAGTGTCTGCCAGCATGATGAAGAAAAGAACTTCCCACAAGTAAGTTCCTAATACTTCCTAAAGTGTAGTTCTCAATAACTGGCAGTACCATTCTAGAAATGTATCTGTATTGTTCCAGTCATTTTGAAAATAATGTGAAGCAGTATTCAAACGGTGTATATGTGTAGAATCAGACTTTAATTCATTTGGGAGGACAATGGGAAAGAGTGCACCATTGGTACAGTTCTAAACATCATTTTGAATGTTACTCTGAGAGAAATTATTCTGTCAGTACAGTTCTGTAACTTATAATTCAGAAACAAGAGACTGCAAGACAGAAATTGGGCATATGTACTCTAGGATTCATTACAGCCTTAGTTTTTGAAAAGGATTTTTTACCTTTTTTAAAAATAAGCAATGTACTGTAGTATGGCTACTATTTGTGTGAAGGTTACTTGCTTATCCTATACATTCATCACATTTATTATTCACACTACTAGAATTTGAGATAGTAGTAGCTAAATGTTGCTATGAGTAAATGTGAGAAGATATAGGTAGTAGCTTAGACAAAATTTACCTTAGTTTCTAACAGCTAGATGTTGCATCTGGCTGCATCTCTGATGGGTAACCTCTCAAATAAGCTGGGAAAAGGTGAAATTTATTAAAATGCTATTAGTTATATTTTGAGTATGAAGTCCTATAATGCTGATATACAACAGGCATCAATCCAAAACAATTTGTCTGGCAGAAATGTCTTCCGTGATTAACATTTGAATTAGTATTAACTATTTCCCAGACACAACACCTGATATAAAACTACTCTTAATTCCTTCCATCAACTCTTCACTATTCAGTCTTATCTATCTCCTTACAAGGCAGAGATAAACATTTATTTGTCTAGAGACAGGTAGAGTTAAAATTTAATTTCTCTTGTTCTTTTTCAACCGCTCAGAGAAAGGAGTGTATGATGGGAAGACTATCAGAGGTGGGTTGCCTTTTGTACTTGAGGGTGGCTAGATTTGTCTTTATTGTTGTTTTGATATACACTTATTTAAATACCTAAATAGGTTGTATATTTTTTAGCATAAAGGCTTTTATTGGGCATATTAAGTCATGATCCTAAGTCACGTGATTTTGAGGCATTTAACTTTAGCACCCAACTGAGTTTTATATTGATTTAGCCTAGTTTAATTGTTTAAGAATTGCTTGGTAAAGGTTTTATTTTGTACCAAACCAAGATGACTTTGTGTGCTGCTCAATGACTTCTCTGAAAATGACAGATGCTAGTATAGAGTTGTTTTTATTTGATATTCATTGCTTATATTTTTGAAATGAACAGTAAGTAGCACTGTAGACATGTTTATAGTAAACAAGTGAGGTATGAATCACTGTTTAAAAATGTATGCTGATACTACTATGAGCCCTTACAGCAGACCATGAATTAATGATGCATACTTTGTCATTGATTTAGTTATGATGACTTTTACATTCCTCATTAAAAGAAAAAGAGGAACAAGTTACTGGCACTTAAAGGTCATAGGGGAGATTCTAAACTCAGTTCATAAGTTCATAGCAGAGGGAAGATCCAACAGGATAGAACAGGACATAGTCCAGTTACTGAGGAAGGGATAAAATGAGCTGTGTGGATTAGTCTTCTAAATTCTTCTTAACTAAAATGGTAGTTAACCATTGACCCTTTTGGAAGGGGGTCCCATGGTCAACTACAAAAGGGCAGTTCTTCTGAATATAAAGTTGACTCTATTTGTGTCAGATCAGTCAGTAGTCTCTTGGCTCTTATCCTTTCCACCCTTAGTGCATAAGGAAACAGTGCACAGTGTAAGTATAAAATCTTACAGGTTTCTCATAGTTGGCACTTCAAGGACTTTAAGGTGGAGGTTCTACCTGCCACTTAACTATCACTGTACTTATCCCTTGTGAATTTCTGACCACAGTTTAAACTAACTTGTTGTGGTGGATTATACTTGACTATTAGCCAAACTCCCACCCACCTGCTTACTCACCTTCCTCAGTGAGGCAGGGTGAGAAAATAGAATGAGAAAGTTCATGGGTCAAGATAAAAACAGGAAGATTGCTTACTGTTACGGATTGAATGGGAGCTTCAGATAAGCCCTGCCTTAGCCTCAGATTTTTGGCAGCAGCCTAAATTTAGGTGGCTCGCACCTAAAATCGCTCTGGTCTGCAAGTTCTAAGAATGGCCGATCAGGTCTATTATAAAATGAGTTATTTATTGAATAAACAGAAGGTAACAGACAAAATGCCTTGAACAGTTACTTATTACACAGTATAAAACAAAAAGAACTACTAGTAGATTACTTAAAACAGTGCACGACATTAACATACCTATATTAAAGCTAGCAAAGAAATAGTATAGATTAGGAGTCAATGTAAATTACAACTGAAATGACAACTGTATGCAGGTTCCTTTCCCTCAGCTCCTGGAAGAGTAACCACAAAGCAGGTGTCCCAACTTTGGGGAGAAAGCCCCACACATTTCCAAGGAACGTGCAGAAGATTTCTGCTTTGTGAAAGTTTTGTGTAGCTTTTACCAAAACCTTGCCACATATGCCCAAATACACCTGTAATCCTAAGAAAATTAATTTCACAACTGAATGATGGCTTTTGAAGGAGTACAGAAAGTACTTTACAACTTCATCTTTAGTAATGTGCCTCATAGTCTGAATATTAAGAAAAAATAGTTTATAACAATTCTCTGATCACATGATCCCCTCTAAGTGACATTCTGTAATAGTATCAAAATTCTAATTCAGGCCTTATTTTTAATTAATTTTCTACATGGTTCCATGAAATATAGAAATTGTACTGACCATTGCTACTCTGCTTCATTTGTACTCTTTTCTAAATTTCTTTCAACTTTCCATGATCTGGTTCTGCTAATAAAACTTTTTCACGTAACAAGACTATTTATCAGCTTAGTGTCTTCAAGATAAATTCTTAATCACCGAGATGAGCAGCTCTGGTGCCAGCACGATCCATAGCATGGGGGAGGTTCCTGAACCTGGGGGAGCCACAAGAGCCACCAGGAGCCCACAGCTTGTGCTACAGCTGCTGACAAGACCTGGGTGGGGCCAGGAGCAACGGTGGTCAACCCCCCCACCCCTGTATGAAAGAAGCCTCTAGGGGGTGCTAGTGACCAGGGCAAGCCAACAAGGCAGTTTGCAGGGAAGGGCATGCAAAAAAGGTACTGTAGCTCTGCTAACTCAACCAGGGAGCAATGGTATCCAGCTGGCAGAAGGCTATGAACACTCTAAACTCTGCACCCACAATGAATGACGCAGCTTTCCAGACAGAGCTCTGGTGGGAAGATGCTGCTACCCAGGTGTCAGCCTGCAGGGCATATCCTGCTCTTATGCTAGTACTGGACAGCAGCAGTGAGCACAACTAGGGGAGGTGCACCCAGGTAGAAGAGTGCACCCAGGTATAGGAACTCCTCCGCTTAGTGAGAGCTCTAGGACATGGTGAGTAGGTTGTTAAGGAGTATCAGGGAGAGTGAAAGAGACTACTGGAATTTTCCCCTACCTTCCCTGGGGCAGGGCTGTCAGGCAGGGCATATGATACGGAAGATTTCCTATCCTGTCTCTGCTTGGCAGAATGTGGTGACTTAAGCAATAGGGGACAATGGTGACAAGTTCCCGCTTGGTGTAGCAGAAGTAAGGAGGGGAGTCAGCAGAACTGCCACCTTGGACTTGTGGAGGGCCTGTTTAGGGGCCTGGTTGAAATAGTCCCTTGAGAGGTGGTCCTGAAGGGCAAAGGAGTCCAGGAAGGCTGAACATTCTTCAAGAAGGAAATCTTAAAGGCTCAGGCCATCCCAGTGTGCTGAAAGATAAGCTGCCAAGGAAGAAGACCAGCCTGGCTGAACAGAGAGCTTTGGCTGGAATTCAGGGAAAAAAGGAGAGTTTATGACCTTTGAAAGAAGGGGCAGTCAATTCAGGAGGACTACAAGGATGTTGAGAGGTTGTGCAGGGAGAAAATTAAAAGGGCCTAAGCCCAACTAGAACTTAATCTAACTACTGCTGTAAAAGACAATAAAGACTGTTTCTATAAATACATTAGCAACAAAAGGAGGGCTAAGGAGAATCTCCATCCTTTATTGGATGTGGAGGGAAACATAATGACAAAAGATGAGGAAAAGGCCAAGGTACTGAATGTCTTTGCCTCAGTCCAGCAAGACCAGTTGTTTTCAGGGTACGCAGCCCACTGACCTGGAAGACAGGCAGGGAGCAGAATGAGGCCCCCATAATCAAAGGGGAAATGGTCAGTGACCTGCTACACCTCTTAGACACACACTAGTCTATGGAGCAGGATGGGATCCATCCAAGGGTACTGAGGGAACTGGTAAAAGTACTCATTAAGCCACTTTCAGTCATTTACCATCAGTCCCAGTTAACTGGAGAGGTCTCAGTTGACTGGAAGTTCGCTAATGGAATGTCCATCTACAAGAAGGGCTGGAAGGAGGATCCAAGGAACTAAAGGACTGACCTTGGTGCTTGGGAATGTTATGGAACAGATTATATTGAGTGCCATCATGCAGCACGTACAGGACAACCAATTGATCACATCCAGTCAGCTTGAGTTTAAGAAAGGCTGGTCCTGTTTGACTGACCTTATCTCCTTCTATGACAAGGTGACCCACAGTGGACAAAGGAAAGGCTGTGGATATTGTCTACCTGAACTTCAGTAAAGCTTTTGACACTGTTTCCCACAGCATTCTCCTGGAGAAACTGGCTTCCCATGACTTGGACAGGTGTGCTCTTCACTGAGTGGAAAACCAGTGAAATGACCAGGCCCAAAGAGTGGTGGTGAATGGCATTAAATCCAGTTGGTGGCCAGTCACTAGTGGGGTTCCCTGATACCTTTTTGCTGGTCCTAAAATCATGAGCCAGACACAGGTGATAAAACGGGGTTACCTGTATAAGGATCCTTAGGTGCACAATTTGCCAGGTGGAAAACACTGAAGATGCACATGTAGCATAATGTATATACAATTTTTATGTTTAGCAAATTAGCATATATGACAAAAATCCCCAATTAGAGACATAACTGGTGAGGTAATTCTCCCTCGGTTCAACCCTCTTTGAATTCCCCTTCTTCTAGATAGAAACTAAACTTAGTTTATGAAAATGTGTCTCGGAGAGCTAGTTTCAACCTTGGCTTCCCAGAGAATCTAACCTTGGACCCCCAGCTTGGAGCCACTAGGGAATGTATTTTGTATTTCTGTCTAATAGAGTAGGTAAAATGCAAATACTGTGATAGGCTACAGAGCTACAAATATATGTGTAAAGAATATAGAAAAATATATAAAAGGAAAAAAAAGCAAAAATCAATTCGGCATCATCGCCAGGGCTCAGTATTGGGATCAGTCCTGTTTAATATCTTTATCGATGATCTGGACAAGGGGATCAAGTGTATGCTCACCAAGTTTGCAGATGACACCAAGTTGGCTGAGAGTGTTGATCTGCTGGAGGGTAGAAAGGCTCTACGGTGGGATCTGGACAGATTGACTCGATGGGTCAAGGCCAGTTGTTTAAGGCTCAACAAGGCCAAGTGCCGGGTCCTGCACTTGGATCCCAACAAACCCCATGCAACCCTACAGGTTTGGGGAAGAGTGTCTGAGAAGATGCCTGGCAGAAAAGGATGTTAGAGTGTTGGTTGACAGCCAGCTGAACATGAGCCAGCGTGTGCCCAGGTGGCCAAGAAGGCCAGCAGCATCCTGGCTTATATCAGCAATAATGCGGCCAGCAGGACTACGGAAGTGATTGTCCCCTTGTACTCAGCACTGGTGAGGCTGCACCTCGAGCACTGTGTTCAGTTTTGGGCACTTCACTACAAAAAACACATTGACGTGTTGGAGTGTGTTCAGGGAAGGGCAAAAAAGCTGGGGAGGTGTCTAGAGCACAAGTCTTATGAGGAGCACCTAAGGGAACTGGGGTTGTTTAGCCTGGAGAAAAGGAGGCTCAGAGGGACGTTATAGCTCTCTACAGCTACCTGAAAAGAGGTTGTAGTGATGTGGGTGTTGGTCTTTTCTCCAAAATAACAAGCAATAGTTGAGCCAGGGAAGGTTTAAAATGGATATTAGGAAAAATTTCTTTAGTGAAAGGGTTTTCAAGCATTGGAACAGGATGCCCAGGGAAGTGTTGGAGTCAGCATCCTTGGAGGTATTGGAAAGAGGTGTAGATGTGTTGCTTAGGGATGTGGTTTAGTGGTGGACCTGGCAGTGTTAGATTTGCAGGTGAACTCAGTGATCTTGAAGGTCTTTTCCAACCTAAATGATTCTATAATTTCTATGAAATAAGAGAATCTGAAACTTGGTGGAATTGAAGGGCCTTTTACAATGAATGCATAACTGAAGCATCAGGAATTGTTTTCAGGACTTGGTGTTATCTGCTTTTCCTGGCTCTGTGTGTTTTATGTATGTATGGCGACTTAAATATTGAATGTCTAGGGCTTTGAAATGTTATTCCAGTCTTTCGGAACAAAACTTTGTGAAATTTTAAGGATAATTCTAATAAAACAGAAGGGAAACATTTTGGATTTTCTCATTATACCATCTCAAAATTTACGTACTTATGTGTTACTGTGCTTATCACAGAAACAACATACTATTGGTATAAAAAGAGGTTTGAGAAAGTTGACTATTATATGGAAGTATACTGGTCACAGTTATTACACACCCATTTTTGAAAAGGGTAGTAAGGAGTTCCCTGGGAGCTACTGACCAGTCAGTCTTACCTCCATGCCCAGTAAGATCATGGAACATATCTGCCTGGAAGACTTGTTTAAACATATGGAAAACAGGGAGGTGATTAGAGACAGCCAACATGGCTTCAGCAAGGGCAAGTCGTGCCTGACTAATCTAGTGGCCTTCTATGATGGGGTGACTGCATCAGTGGACAAGGAAAGAGCAACCAATGTTATCTATTTTGTACTTATTCTTGCCTCTAAATTGGAGAGACATGGGTTTGACAGATGGACTGTTAGATGGATAAGGAATTGGCTAATGGATGCATTCAAAGTCAACAGCTCGATGTCCAAGTAGAAACCAGTAATGAGTGGTGTCCCTTAAGGGTCCATACTGGGACCACTAGTGTTCATTATCTTTATCAACAAAATAGTGCTGTTGACACACCTGAAGGATGGGATGCCATCCAGAGGGACCTAGACAGGCTCAAGAAGGGGGCCCATGGGAGCCTCGTGAGGTTTAACATGACCAAGTACAAGGTGCTGCACTTGGGTCAGGGCAAACCCCAGTATCAATACAGGCTGAGGGATGAACAGATTGAGAGCAGCCCTGCAGAGAAATACTTGGGGGTGCTGGTGGATGAGAGGCTGGACATGAGCATGGCCACATGCACTGGCAGCCCAGAAAGCCAATTGTATCCTGGGCTGCATCAAAAG
>VYXC01004062.1:18164-31986 GCA_013397175.1 Platysteira castanea
TGGTTTTAAACTGAAAGAGGGTAGGTTTAGATTTGACATCAGGAAGACATTTCCTATGATGAGGATTGTGAGGCACTTGAACAGGTTGCCCAGAGAAGCTGTGGATTCCCCATAATTGAAGTGTTCATGGTCAGTTTGGATGGGGCTTTGAGCAACCTGATTTAATGAAAGATGTCCATAGCAGGGGGTAGAAGAATTGGATCTAAATTATCTTTAAAGGCCGATCATTCTATGATTCTGTTGTTTGTAGTCAGTTAGAAATCTGTTTTCTTTCTTATGACATGTTCAGTAGCAAGCAAAAATAGTTCTTCTTTGGCAATTTATTTGTTTGAAAATCATATTTCCTGCTATAAAAAATAGCAATACAAATGACAACGAGTGGCTGTCCAGTAGTCCCAGCCTTCAAACAGGAAAACTTGAACTGCAAGTATACATAGCTGCTGCTTGATTTGTAATTGCATTTATGATGCTTTTTGCTCTCTTCAAGATGTTTTAAAAAGGTAGTGACCAAATTGAACTGTATTGTGTAGCTTTTTTCATAATTTTTTAAGTGACTGAAGCTTTTCACTTAATTGTGCAAATTTAAATGTTATGATTTATGAGCAGAAAGTGAAATTAACTGTGTGGTTAAACATGAACAGTATTATTTTACCTTTTTCAACTTTAACTTTTTTGCTTCAGTAGCAGTTGGTTTTATTCTGTGAGGATGCCTTAAAATGGAATTGCAATTCATTAAAATTAAATAATTTGCATGCAAAATAAAGTCATTTTCATTGTGCCCAAGAACCAGATCTCTCATCTCATTTATTCAGAATAAAACTTTCCAGAGACTATTATAATTTTTTTTTAAAGTAAGACTTGAGCAAGAATTAGTATTTGAACGTATGTTCAAGTTCCTGTGGAAAATTAAAACCAACTCTGCAGAGGAGTTCCTCTTAACCGGAAGAGATTAGCATTTCTATAATACTACTAACTTTTACAAGATAAATTGTGAATGCAGACTGACCTCCTTAATCAGGTTAAATCATCACAGAAATTAAATTTGACAAAAGATACTGTGGAACTCTGCTAAAACTTTTATGGAGAATGAAAGTCTTGAGGTGGGACAAGCTGCTGAAGGAATTATACATCTTGTTTTTAATAGAGTTAGGATTACATCTTCAGCATTAGTAATTTTATATACTGTTTTTATTGGTTTTTAAGACTCATTATGTGACTTCATTGATGAGATTGCTATTTGTGTCTTTTGGATCTCTATCATACATGGGCTGTTCTTTGAGCTTTCATTGTTCCTAGAGACATTTTTCTTTGGTCACTGTCACTAATCTAAGGATGGATGTTGTTTTCTGCAACTGATTTTTCTTTTTTTAGATGTTGCTTTTAAGCATGCTTCTGATGTGTATATTGCCATTTAAATGAAGAGTACTATAACTGGTAATTAATCCAGAAATTTATTTTGGAATTAGCTAACATTCGTGAGAATTTTAATCAGGCAACCCACTAAATATCACTTTAGGAATGAATATGCATATTGTAACATGCTAAAATAAAGGTGATAATATACATTTATCACCAATGTAATGTCATAATGTTCATGTTTCTTCGTATGTTGTATTCACAAATGTCAAGTTATTGTTTGGGTTTATTTAACTCAACAGAATAAAAATTGTGTAACACTGTTTTAGTGGGTTGAAACTGTCAAATAGCTTACATGACTGTTTATCAGAGCAACTGCCATTTACCAGAAAGAATCTTCCTGTGCAAGTTAGATTACAAAAATGAGGAAGGGTAAAAAGTATATTTAATCTATTATCTGCTTTAAAGAGTATCACTTCTCTTGCTGTGACCTTTGCATATAATTCTTCTTGTGTCATACTAAAAAGGAATGTTAGAAAAATGTTGTTGCTACCATGTGCCTTTAAAAACACTTGAAGTCAAAGATACCTGTAAGTGCAGAGGGAAGTGAAATTTCCTTCAGGTGACAACACAGGTTAGGGAAAACAAATGCTCTGAAGAATTTTGATCAACCACCACTCGTGTTACCACTGAATTCTTCCTACTGGGGTGAGGGAATTATGTTTATCATTCTGCAGAGAGCAAAAAGGTAGCAAAAGTATATACTATTAGGTGACATTGCTCTTTCAGAGCTGATTTAGGGTTTTAACAATCAAGTTTTACTTTTGATGTTCTGTGTAGCAATGCCTAAAATAGTTCTTTTGGCTTAAGCAAACTACTTTTAGAAACTACTATTATGAAAGCAACCTTATACAAAATATTGAAAGTGTTCCACTACTTTTCAGTGTGTTGTTTTTTTCTTTTTCCGGTGCAATGTAGTATTCTTTATACCCTAATTTGAATAAGGTGCACTAAGCTGTATTTTAGAAATTAACGTATCTTATATTAATATACAGTAATAATATATTGCCTTCTTAAAGCATGCAGCTCTTGACCAAAGTAGAATTTTGAGTATGTACTTGTTTAATGTTATGTTTGTATCTGTGTACAGAAAACATAGAAACAATGTGGGACCAAGCAAACCTATTTCTCAGCCACGAAGAAATATTGTAGGCTGCAGGATACAGCACGGATGGAAGGAAGGGAGTGGACCTGTAACACAGTGGAAGGGCACAGTTCTTGATCAAGTTCCTGTAAATCCCTCCCTCTATCTTATAAAGTATGATGGATTTGATTGTGTGTATGGACTAGAACTGCACAAAGATGAAAGAGTTTCAGCACTTGAAGTCCTTCCAGACAGAGTTGGTAAGAGGTTTTTTCCTATATGTGTATATGTTGTCAGAACATTTAAATTTTATTAAGTTACTTTTCAGTACATGGCAGATAATCTAAATGCTCTGTTCAATTTTTTTTTTTTAGTTCACAAAGTTTTGATGATAGCAGAGAGATTAGTGCTGTCTCTTGTCTTTAAATGGTATGCAGAAAATTCTGTGGGTTTTCTTTTTGAGAGTCTTATCCCTAACGAGCTTATGTACATGTAGCGTCGATATTTCTATTAAAATTTAAACTCTGAGCCAGCTGAGAAATGTCCTGGCTATGCTGTCTTGTGTGTGTTTGACAGTAATTATGTGTTTGCTTGGGGTTTTTTTCTTATGTGCTTTCCCTAGGTATTAATACAAGCAGAGGGAAAAAAAGCATTTTCTAAGTGAAATAACTTTACTAGTAACAAGGCTTTATTGTTTTTTATAATTAGCACCAAATTGCTAATCTGCAGGTGTTTCCAAACTGTAAAGTTCAAAGTTTACCCTAATAATTACTTATTTCTGAATGGAATAAATTCTTGGGTTTCCTGACTGGAAAGGAATCAGTAGCGGTCTCTAGAATGGGGTTAGGGGGAACCAAACCTAACACCTTCATTAATAACTTCATACAGCTGTTCTGTGATTTAGCCTCTCTTCCTCCCCTCCTCCCCCCCTTCAATACAAATATTTAAAATACATATGCTATTCCTTGCTGTGGCTTATACTGGTCTCCCTTTACCTTGCATTATGATAGTTTGATTGGGGGGGATGCAATGATGGAAAATATCAATAAAGAGTTTAAACGTTAAAATAATTCTTCAAGGTCTGCTGTTCTTTGGTCTTCAACTCTCTGAAATTAACATTATTTGGTTTTTACATGAATTGACTAACTTTCATATTAATTTATTCATGAATCTGGATAAAGATTATTTTTTGTAAAGACTTATTTCTGTACTTTTTGAATGGACATACTTATGAACTGCTACCATTGCAGCTTCATCTCGAATTAGTGATGCCCACCTGGCAGACACAATGATTGGTAAAGCTGTGGAACATATGTTTGAGACAGAGGATGGCTCAAAAGATGAATGGAGGGGGATGGTTTTGGCTCGAGCTCCTATTATGAACACGTGGTTTTATATTACCTATGAGAAAGATCCTGTCTTGTACATGTACCAGCTCTTAGATGATTATAAAGAAGGTGACCTTCGCATTATGCCCGATTCCAGTAAGTAGACCAGTTACTTTTTTCTTCTGAAAAATGGCATCTCTCTGTATTGCACAGCTTATGGGTTATGTATGGAAAAAAGAGTTGACGAACAAGTATCTTTTTAAGCATCAAAACTAGCAAAGGTTACAGCACAACTGAAAAAACATCTGTATTAAACAATTTCTGAAATATTTTCCTTGAGTCAGCGGTGAAATATGCAATAAATACTGGAAAATCCTTTTCTAATTCCTAATTCTAATAAAGATATACATACTGTTATGAAGAGATTACACTTGGATTTTTTTTTCACAGACAAATTAGAATCCTTTCCTTGTTACTTTCTTATAGACATGTCACAAATCGAGGAGATGTATTTTTGAAACAGTTGTTATAAAAATAATGTTTTGGGGCTAACTAAAATAGGTTAATTTAGTTTGGGTAAGCATCTTCAGTTTGGAAAGATTTTGAATAGTTTCTTGGAGGAAAGAAGCACTAATCTTTTGAAAACTCATTTTCTCTCATGTTTTAACCTATAAACAGGAAAAAAATTTCAATAGGTTGGGAGGAATATTTTTTCTTCCTTTTTTAAACTGAAAGTTATTGGCTTTTTTTCTATAAATATTTTTGCAGAATGTGTTGTTCAAGGGATTTTACCTAATATCCAAAAAAAAAGAAGAAAAAGTTTGTTGATAATATTGTACTCTCATTTCTGTCCTGTGCCTCAAAAGTGCTTCTCTGACGGAGAGGCAATTTTGGCTTTAAAGTAAATCATTAATTCGATAGCCAAACAGTAATTATGCAGTGCACTACATAAATATTATTTAAAATTAATTCATTGAGTTTCTGAGACTGTCTTCCTTCAGATCTAGCACTGGCTGAGTAAACAAGTAGCACTTATTTGCATAATCTCTGTAGTAATTCTATGGTTTTAGATTTTTTCCAGCCTAACAAAAAGCAACTTATCTGTAGCCTGAGAGAGAGCCACAAATGTTAATGGAAAAACTGACTTTCCTATAGTAAAAAAACCAAAGCAAACTCTTTCAGTTGGCACCCCAAAATACCTTGCAATTACTTTTTAAATTCTGCTTTGCTTTCTTTCTTAGAAAAATAAGTTAAACAACTTATGCTTTTAATATTTAATAATTAAGTTTTTTATGTGTTATTTTTTTCTATCTATTTTGGTCCCTTCCAATTCAGGATATTCTATGATTCTATGATTACTTACCTCTGTTTCTAAGATACTCCAAACTATGAGCTACCTTCCCTGAATTTGGATCCTTTACAGACAACACGAATTGTGTCTTTAAGGATACTTCTGGGTAGATTTTGCTAGAAAAGCAAATAATAAAATTAAACTTCTCAACAGTATCCATTCTAGTGTGAAACTGAAAACTCCTTTTAACAGCATTATTGATTAAGGTTACACTTAGCTTGGAAGATGTGGTTTTGTCGCAATAACATATTTGCATTGACATCTTGGATAGTGTATGAGTTCTAGTACACCTGCCTTTCTGTTAAATATACTCAGTGCCTTGTTCTGCTGGGGGCTCAAATTCAATTATCTACAAACTTTTTTGTAATTGGTGTGTAAACCTTCAAGTCAAAAGATTTACTTTTCTAACCAATTGAAGTGCTAATTTTTTATTCATAAAAGTGGAGATGGTATTACTTAAAAAATAAAATCTGTGACTACTCTCTAGAAGCATGGCAATAGACACTTGTCTAAACAACTCATTTTAGACGTACTTTGCATTTTAAACTTGTGACTGTTTCTTAACTTATAAAGAAGTCTGCAGTTTTGTATATTGGAAAAAATCCATAAATGTCTACCAAAGTACATTGTATTTTCATATTACAGATGATTCACCTCCTGCAGAACGGGAACCAGGTGAAGTTGTGGACAGCCTGGTAGGAAAACAAGTGGAATATGCCAAAGAAGATGGCTCGAAAAGGACTGGCATGGTCATTCATCAAGTTGAAGCCAAACCATCTGTGTATTTCATCAAGTTTGATGATGATTTCCATATTTATGTCTATGATTTGGTGAAGACATCCTAGACGTCATCATGAACTTCTGCCAAATTTATGGAACTATTAAATGTAAAATTTGTTGACACAGACTTGACTGTTTTTCAGTTGAATGAAAGCTTAAATGTCCCTGCGAACCCACAATCTCTGCCAGCAACTCTGTTTTGTTCTGAATAATACAAATTTATGTGAATGTGACACATCTTGTGTAAGAGAGCTTCTTTTCTTGAAGGAAATCAATATATTTGGGTGGTAGGGAGTTAAAAGCAAAGAAGAGTTGCAAATTCAAGCTGTGTGAAGTCAATCTAGTATTGTAATCTAGATTTTTTCTTAGATTAACTTTTTCTTCAACCTTGCATCACCTGTTCAACTGCCACATGCAAGTGTAGTTTACTATTTTCCATATGCCTTCTTTTACAACATTAAATCTAATTTCTTGGCTACTGGCAGTCCTTGTTTTCTGGGTTGGGACAGAGGTGACTTTTCTGAAAGGTTTAAACAGTTTGTGCAGCAGTAAGGTGTCTAACCCAAGTAACATCAATTTACTGTGTTTCTACTCTGTTTCAAATTTTTTAAGAACTTGCAGTACATGAAAATACTTGTGCGTTTTTACTAGTCACAGGGCAGTAGGATATCAAGTGTTTGGATTACGCACCTTTCAGTGAAAAGGCTTTAAACTATAAAAATATATTTAATCTGTATATCCAGTTAATTAGAAAATGCAGGTTAAGGGCCTGTGTTTTCAAGTTGTAGGAACCAGTAAAATACCCACAACAACGCTGCCTTTAATCCTAAATGTTGTGCTCTGTTTTGTTATACACATTTCGTAGCAGAATACAAGTGCTTGGTGCCACAAGTTTAACAGTATATAATGCTATTTAAGCAGACTTTAGACTACACATTGGCAATTAGTAGTCTCTCATTTAATATCAGAACCTAGCAACCTGGATGTTTGTGTGGACTTAGAAACCTAGTATTAGTTAATCTTTTACACGGTAAATGCAAGTTTATGGGGGAGGGGGTCCTTTTACACTGAGGACCTCCTTTAGAGAAGGGGAAGCATTTGTTGCCTTCTCCTGTCTGCTGTATTCCTTTGTTTTGTTTTGTGTTGGGGTTTGCTATGATTTTTAAACATTTTGGTTCAAGAAGGCGTCATTTCAATGTATTCTATTTTTGGCTTTTCCATGTAAGGAGTGTCTAGACAAATCTATGGTTTAAATCTGTCGTTGCCTTTTGTGGTGTACTTGCTTTGAGGTATGCCGTTAACATGAATTTCATTCTATGAACACTAGAGTTTTGCATGCCAGTGGTGTACTATCTAATGGAAGCTATAGGCAGTCTCAGTGGTTCAGTCATCTGCATTAGATTGTGGATGTAAATAAGAGCCCACAACAGCAGAATCCTTTCACAGTTTTAATCTTGCAAGATAGTTGTGAATCAAGGTTAGTGTATTTGGGTTTTTTAAGAATAGCAACTTTTAAAAGCATCGTAATTGTAATGAGGATCAGCACAGCAACAAAATTTTCATGTTGAAGCAGAGCTCTACAAGCTTCAAACCACTGCTTCACAGAAATACAGTATGTGAAGAATGTGAATACGGTCAACCCTATTGATGGAAAGAAGGAATACATAGATATCCAACCTTATGATGTTAGTGGAAGGATGCAGGAGAGATACTACTAACCAGAGATCAGAGGTCTGATCTCTATTGTGGGTATTCTTAATATCAGACTCAGTGGCTTAAGTCCTTTTCTGTCCATTTTTTTTTGCCTGATTTCATACTTTAGCCTTAAGGCTTATGCCTCATTATGCTGTTAAATGGTAATACTGTATAAATATGGTATCTTAATTCTTTGTCCCTTGCTACTATACTGCATTATGTCCTGTATTTCATCATGGGCAACCACAGGCAGGCTATTGTCTTTCAGTTCACAATTTATCAATCCAGTCTTTAAGCACCAAGTAACTGAGTCAATAAATTTTCATTGTGTTTTGAACAAAATGAGCAGATTTGCAACACAGTGCTTTCATCCTGCAGATCTGTTATGTGCTTTCTATTGACTCTTAAGAGTCCTGCATGTAAATCTCAAAGCTGAGCCTGGCTCCATGAGCCCAAGTTGATATTTGTGGCACAAGAATGAGTGTATTGATGACACACAAAATACACGAATAACTTAGTACAATGAATTTTGGGCTTTACATCTAAGGATGTAACAACAAGGTTTGTTTTGAAATATTTGAGGTTTAGCTCTACTGGAACATTTTTAGCATTTGGCTTGCATTTGTGGGTTTTTGTGTAAGCCACTCTAATACACCACATATTTTGCTAATTAGAATATAATCTATACAGTATATACTGTCAAATTTTATGGTTGTTTTTGGATGTCCCCATTGTCTGTTGCATGGGTTTTTTCTTTTCATCTTTATTTTCTTAAGGTTTGTGTGGAGAGGTGTTTTTGGTTTTGTGGTTGGTTTTTTTTAATAGCTTAAACCACCTTTTTGAGACTTGAGACTAATTCCACTCCCTGCCATCTGCTTTGGGCTTATTTTAGGCTCATGTTTCAGATCTGCATGCAGTGCTTGCATTACCCTAGTAACTACATGTTGGTCCCTTGTTCTAGGGGTTCAACATTACTTTCCAAATTTATCATAGGTCTTGTGATGACACAAGCCATGGATCTTTGTATAAAAGTTATTGGCCTCTCATTTACCTGCTGTAGTATTGTTGTATATTGTGTGTGCATGATGTCGAGCTGCCATGGAAAACTTTAAAAGGAAAAAAAACCACCTGAAATGCAGACCATCCTTTTTTGCATGCTTAGAAGGTTAGAACATTCAATGTAACAAATTGAAGTTGCATGTTATAATGTTTAGGTTTGAGGTTTGTTCTGTTTTTATTTTGTATTCAGTTTTTTGTGAATTTCCTTATTGTGCTGTTTGAATGGTTGTTAATAGGATTAAATGCACTGGTGAGGCAAACATAGTTCCAACGAAAGGTAATTTTCCAGTTGTATGTGTCATACAGCATTTGAAGGGACCATGTATTCTGTTCAAGAATAAAATCATAATTGATAAGTAAAACACTGAATTTTTTTTCTTTTGAATGCCAAACCCTAAATTAAGGGGGACTACATAAAGACTGAAATACTTTGGGGAAAATCCTATTTATTACAATAGGTATACATCTTCTTTAAATTAAGTTTTTAAAATTGAGGATTTATCTTCAAATAGAATAAATTAAAGTTGCTTCAGGGAAAAATAATTATGGTAAAAAACAGTTTCTGGTTCCTTGAAAATGCTGTGCTTTTTGTATTTTACATCATTAGTGCAATTTGGATGGTTCTTGGTATGTGTATAGTTCAAAGGTCTTCGTGTTCACATTTTAAAATTAGGTGGTAACTTCATCTTTAGAGCTTGGTTTCANAAGGGACCATGTATTCTGTTCAAGAATAAAATCATAATTGATAAGTAAAACACTGAATTTTTTTTCTTTTGAATGCCAAACCCTAAATTAAGGGGGACTACATAAAGACTGAAATACTTTGGGGAAAATCCTATTTATTACAATAGGTATACATCTTCTTTAAATTAAGTTTTTAAAATTGAGGATTTATCTTCAAATAGAATAAATTAAAGTTGCTTCAGGGAAAAATAATTATGGTAAAAAACAGTTTCTGGTTCCTTGAAAATGCTGTGCTTTTTGTATTTTACATCATTAGTGCAATTTGGATGGTTCTTGGTATGTGTATAGTTCAAAGGTCTTCGTGTTCACATTTTAAAATTAGGTGGTAACTTCATCTTTAGAGCTTGGTTTCATTATTTTTATTTTCTTTGCATTTAGAAGTATGAACACTTTAAATCTGTTACTTAATTCTGTAAGTAATTTTTATAATTATGATGTAACTCTATCCTTAAAACATTTAAAATAAATCCTTTATGTGCAACTCATGACTTTAAATTTTATTCTCATGAGCAAAATGTAGTGATGTGACTTCAGACTGCAAAGAAGCAGTTTCTTCAGTATTTTAATTTTAAAAGGCTTAGTATTTTAACGTTGGGCCATGTGTGCTGGTGTAATACTTTCCCCTATGAAATGTTTGCTTGCTAAGTCAAATTTTTTTTTCCCATGTAAGTATGAATGTCAATAAGATGGAATTTCACTGAGGTAAAGCATAATGCTTAAATTGTATTTCACCAAAAAAAAGAAAAATTTCTCCCTCAGGGGTTTATGCAAGTCTGAGGAAGCGTCTTATTTCCAGAACACACTAGCTCACACTGTAAGCAGTAGTTCAGCAGCAGGTAACAGTAGAAGTGTTTGTCAGTGTTTAGCTGATAGATTTGACTGCTTTGAATTAATGGGCTTAACTAAAATTGGAATTTTATTTTACTCACTAAATTTAAAAAAAAAAAAAAAAGTAGAATTTATCCAAAACTAGACATGATGAGCAGTGAAGAGAATAATAGCACAGCGCTGTGAATTTCCTTGAGGCATATTAGGTATTTCATGCTAATCCATGAACACTTAATTATTTTATGTTGTTTAAGGTAAATTACCAAGCTTGACTTTGAATACTGAAATCTGATTATAGGGGGAAATAATCTTATAGGAATAGCCCAAAATATATTTTTGACACCAAGTTGCCGACACCTCTGGACAGTGGGAAGGAGTGCACCCTCAGCAAGTGCATACATGATGCAAAACTGGCAGGAGTGGCTGATACACCAGTTGTGCTGCCATCGAGAGGTACCTTGACAGGCTGGAGAAATGGACTGACAGGAACCTCATGAATTTAAACAAGGGGAAGTGCCAAGTCCCACACCTGGAAAAAACAACCCCATGCACCAGTGCATGATGGGGGCTCACCAACTGGAAAGCAGCTTTCTGGTAAAGGACTGTATGTGTGTAGTGTCCTAGTGGACACCAAGCTAAACATGAGCCAGCAATGTGTCTTTGTGGCAAAGAAGGCTAACAGCATCCTGGGCTGCATTGGGCTATTGTTGCCAGTAAGCTGAGGAAGGTGACCCTTCCCCTTTACTCAGCACTGGTGAGGCTGCATCTAAAGTACCATGTCCAGTTCTGGGCCCTCCAGTATGAGAGTCATGGACATTAGGGAGAGAGAACAGTGAAGAGTCACAAAAATGATTAAAGAACTGGAGCATCTATCTTATGAGGAGAGGCTGAGCGTCACCTGGCTTTATGGGGACAGACAGGTTCTTTTGGAAATCCTTGGCAGAATGATGATGAAACTGAGTTGTAGTTACAATTAAAGTTTTTTTTTTACCAGACTTTTATGATCAGCACAGAATAGTATGATCAGAGTAAAATAGGTGTTTTAATAAGCAGAATCAGTGTAGCACAATTTTATAAGTAGCATAGCACAGAATTTCAAGGCATAGATTAGCTTATGGTTTCTAATCACCTGGATCCTCTGCATGTCAGGTCAAATCTTAATACATGATTTTCCACATCAATATAACAATCATAATCTAGGCTTGAAAGATGTAAAAGAATTTGAGTCACTAAATCCTCAGTAGAAGCAGATGATGTTGGAGGCATCCCTGACCACTGGAGGATCACAAGTTTTGCTGTCCAGCAGCTGTTTCAGTCCAAGTCCCACTTAAGACTTTTAACTGCTTGATTTTATAGGCAGTGCTATGTGTGCTGCTAAGCTTCCCTGTTCTGTGTCAGGGTCACAACCACCTGATTGGCCAGGTGCCTGGGACCTTCAAGGCCAGTAAGGAGGAGAGTAGTTAGCCTGGCACCCAGAAACCTGGAGACTGATAGGAAAGGGGAGAGGTCTGCCTAGTGTGCAGGACCTTCAAGGCCTTATGAGGGAAAAGGGGACTGATATGTGCCCAGTTCAGTCACAGAGAATGGCTATTTGCTTAATGGCATTAGTTATGTCAACCATATTACCAGGGGTCAGGAGTAGGTGGTCACACTGAGACAGCTGGGAGTGTTTAGCCTGGGGAAGACTCAGAGAGGTTCTCATCAATGCGTACAAATACCTGATGGGAAGGAATGAAGAAGAGGGAGACATGCTCTTCTCAGTAGTGCCTAGTGACAGGTCAAGAGCCAATGGGCACAAGCTAAAACACAGGCGTTTCCATCTCAACATCAAAAAAATCATTTTTTTACTGTGAAGGTGACTGAGCACTGCAACACTTTGCCTGGAGACGTTGTGGAGTCTCCCTCCTTGAAGAACTGTCTGGACATGGTCCTGAGCAACTGGCTCCAGATGACCTTGCTGGAAATGGGGGGGGGAGGTGTGGACTAGGTTCCAGCTGCAACCATTCTGTGATTTTTAGGATTAACAGCCTGGGAGAAGTTATCAAGCTTCTAAGCATTCTTTTCAGGCTTTACTCTTCCCATTTTAGTAGTTTACTGCTCTGAATTCCTCAGTTCCTCTTCCAGATTAGGAGTATAGCAGCAGTATATGTACAACAATGTAGCTGAGGTCCCACTGGTGTCAATAAGCTGGTATATATGTAACACTGAACTATTCCACTTGAATGTTAATTACTGCTTTTTGTTGCATGTCCCTCTTAATCATTGTCATGATTTACATAACTTAATTTGAGCAAAAAATGTAAATGGCTTTCATACTCTGACAATTTAAATACCTATATATTTTGGTGCTTTTTTCTCCAAATAATCCTCACGTTTATTTGTGAAAGTCACTCCATTGAATACAAATAATTTTTTTTAATGTCTCCATGCTTTTTGGTGTTGCACTGTTACTCTGGTCTATACACCAGACTACCCTGTTCAAAGTTGACTCTGGTAATGCATACTGACATGTATGCACCTCAGTTTGAGCAACCTTCTTTTTTTTCTTTATTGTGTTCCACCTGGACCTGACATTTGAGAGACATATTTTTGTTAAATTAGGATAAACACCACAAGTTAAAGCACACTTTATCCTACTTTAAATGCACATTAAAGTTAAATCAATGAAAATTTACATAGCCACTATTTGGGGAGGGGAGAGATCTAATAAGACTTTTGTGGAAGACAGCTCTGAAAGGGCATCTAATCCTTTAAATATGTATAAGGAAATATAAGATCCTTATGCATTTTGCACAAAGAGTTTGGACTGCTGATTTTTAATTCTGCAGAGCTATATACATGTGGTATATACTCACCTTTGAACTGGATTCTGAGATGTCTTCTTAAATTATCCTTAAGAACATTTTGATCTACAAATGGAGTTGGGGTGGGAATGGTTTGTTGTGTTCTCCACAAAGCTTCTAATTAACTGGGTTTTGCAGTACTGACTTCTAGCCATTTTAAGCTTAGAAAAGCAGGTATCTAACTTAAATGTTTATGAATTTAATGATTTAGAAAACAAAGTAACATTTTAAGCTATAACAGCAAACAATGTTAATAGGAGAAAGTACAAAACAAATCTATTATATGATTCAGAGATCATTCTCAAAAGTATTGAGAAATAAGGCAACAGCAAATTATGCAAGTGTCTATTTTTGCTACATTACCCCTGTACTAGTTTGAAAACAAACCAGTGGGAGACTCCAAGTCAGAACTAAAATTGAATAGGAAAATGAAAAACAAAGACAGAAAACACTGGCTTAAACTATCAGTCAGGATACAACCTGACACCCTGTTGGTCAGGGTGGTGGTAGCAGTTTGATTAAATGGTGGCTGCAGTCCTCCTGAAGTGATCGATGTGGTTCTTTTGAAGCGGTGATCCTATAGAAGGGTCTGGTCTTCCTCTGAAGGTCCAGTGGCGGTTATGTAGCTCTTGTCCTCTGGGAATCCAGGAGGCAAGGCTGGCTGTGGTGTTCCAAACCTCAGATTATATCCAGG
>VYXC01004063.1:476-66036 GCA_013397175.1 Platysteira castanea
CCTCATAAGAGAGATGCTCCAGACTCCTCATCATCTTGTGGCCCTCCACAGTACCCTCTACAGTAGCTCCTTGACTTTCTTGTCCTGAGGACCCAGATGTGGACACAGCACTCCAGATGTGACCTCACTAGGGCTGAGGAGAGGGGCAGGATCACCTCCTTCAGCCTGCTGGCCATGCTCTTCCAGATGCACCCCAGGACACCTTTGTCCCTCCTGGCTGCAAGGACACACTGCCAGCTCATGGTCAACTTGTCATCCATCAGGACTCCCAGATCCTTTCCTGCAGAAATGGTCTCACCTTCCTTTCTTCTTCTTGTTAGCTTCTTCCAGTGAATTATTTATCCTGAATTCAGCACCATGAACTTAGACATACAAACTACATTTTTATATCAATAAAACTTGAGTATTGTTAATCAACCCAGAGTCAAATAAGAAAAGGGAGCCCTGGCATTGTAACTTACCCCTACAAAACATTTCTTATATCCCCATACACAAAGAAGCAACTGTAACACAAAGGTTAAAAATATTAAGGGACCAGGTAAAGATGTAGAACCTCTTCATAACTGGAGTATCACAGATGAGGAGTGACAGTAAATCTAAATTCAGGGTACTGACATTATTCAAACTGTGCTGGTTGTTTGTGACATCAGCCAGTCTATACTAAATAGAGTGCCTAGATCTGGCATAATAACAGCCAAGATGAGTATAAATTATATTATGATGGAAGCTTGTTGAGAATCAAAATACAGCATAATAATGCAAAGAGGTAGAGTAATTTGTGAGGAAAACCTATGCAATTCTCTAGTTGATTTATATTTCCATTTTTGAGGGAGCTAAGTATACAGCTTTCTATGCCAAAAGCACATCAAATATGAGCAGATTGACAAAATACTTATTTTGGGGAACCATCACCAGGACTGACTCAGTACTGACAGAAAAAACCCTCTTTTTAGATGCCTTGGTTTTACTCATTCACACAACTGGAAGTAATGACCTCTTCTCAGCTTAAGCATAATGGTGATTAAGCATTTAATCCAAACCTCTGGCAAGCTAATAAGCATAGCTAATCACAAATTGGAGGAACGGAGGAACAGGCTGACCCCGCAATAAGGAACATTGTATGCTACCTCTTCTGTCATTTCTGAAAATCTGTAAACTCATAAGTGCAAAGTCAAAACTATAATAGAAGATTACAGTTAGTGAACAAGAAAGATCCTTTCTATCCAACACATTATTGAGATTTTGTGCAGGTCTTTTTATTGCCAATTTTATCTAGATACTTTAAAAACAAATGGAAATAATGTTGTCATACAGCTGCCAATTCGTCCAGCATACACACAGATTTGAAAAACTTTCCCTGCAACAATCTTTGGCTTTGTAATTTTTTAATAATTCAGCATCATTCTCTACCAACAATACAAATGTCATTGACACGTCTCCTTGTAAAATGTGCCTCCAACTCTGTATTATAGTGTTAGTGACAGCTATGACAATATGGCTCTGGGATTTAAAGGTGGTTTTGCTATCAAAAGTGTAAAGCAGAGCAAAATGTTTCAAGAGTATCAGACAATATGGGAATTTTTCATCTTTGGGTCATGCTTGACCTCCAGTCAGGCCGTCCCATAGAACAGATTGGTGTTTTAACAGTAACTATCAGATAATCAACCACGTTAACAGAATTATTGCTATAGGGGCCATCATTTGTGAAAAAGCCAATCAAGAGTACAAAAACTACAAGGGCATTAAAAAACCCACCAGACACTGTATTTTTTCAAGTGACTTTTATAATTTACTTTAAATCTTCACTGCTGACGGCACTACAGCTGAAGGATAAGAACATTTAAACTTGTTTCAACAAGCTAACTCCAGGATGAGAAACAATTCTGTTGAGGTGTCAGCAAGCATGCTATTTGGTTAATTACCCTGCCAAAAAGCAGAGCGATTAGCTTAGCTAAGTGCCAAACGCAGGGAACACTGTACAAACACTGCTACGTGTATTGAGCCTGTGCTGTACAATCACCAGATTACAGGGCTGTCAGTCTGCTACGTGCAGAGCTGAGCTGGGTTTGTGTGGCAAGGCTTTGGTAACAGGGGGGCTGCAGGGGCGGCTTCTGTGAGAAGCTGCTGTGTGCTGGAGCCAGTGCTGTGTGATGGCCAAGGCAGCCACGGTGGTAACGCCTCTGGGAGAGTGCACTTAAGAAGGGGAAAGAGCTACTGCGCAGCAGCAAATTGCAGCCAGAGAAGAGAGGAGTGAGAATATGGGAGAGGAGCAGCCCTGCAGGCACCCAGGCCAGTGAAGAAAGAGAGGCAGGAGGTTGTCCAGGTGATGAAGGAGAGAATCCCTTGCAGCCCATGGTGCAGCCCATGGTGAGGCAGCTGTGCCCTGAAGCCCAGGGTGGGCCATGGTAGAGCAGAGATCCACCTGCAGCCCCTGGAGGAGCCCCCACTGGAGCAGGTGGATGCCTGAAGGAGGATACGACCCTGTGTGAACTGGCTGGACCTGTGGAAAGAGGGAGCCCATATTGGGGCAGGTTTGCTGGCAGGACTTGTGATCTCTTTGGGGACCCATACTGGAGCAGTTCTTGAAGAACTGCAGCTACTGGGAAAGACTCAAGTTGGAGAAGTACATGGAGAAGTGTCCCCCGTGGGAGGAACCCCACACTTAAGCAGAGGAAGACTGTGAGGAGTCCTCCCTCTGAGCAGGAAGGAGTGGCAGAGACAATGTGTGATGAAGAGACTACAGTAGCCCTTCCCTGCCCCTCTGCACCGCCGGATGGAGAGGAAGTTGGAAATCAGGAATAAAGTTAAGCCCAAGAAAAAAGGAAGGTTGGGTTGAAGGTGTTTCTAAGATTTGATTTTACTCATCCTACTCTGATTTGCTTGGCAATAAATTGAATTAATTAACTCGAGCCTTGTCTGTTTTATCTGTGACAGTAGTGGGTGAGCGATCTCTCCCTGCCCTGATCACCACCCACCAACCTTTTGCTGTGTTTTCTGTCCCCTATCCTGCCGAGGAGGGGAGCGATGGAGTGGCTTGGGTGGGCATCTGGCATCCAGCCAGGGTAAACGCACCATAAGAGCCTGAATTCATATGCCAAATGGAGGAAAAGCTGGTCTACATAAGATATGTGCACAGAACAAAATAATGTATTTTAGCAGGATATAATTGTAATTTTTGAGTCAAACCTGTAGGCATATTTTTAAAACCATCTAAGAGACATATTTCTGATACATGGCTTATGGATAAAATCATAATTAAGCTCTCTGCATTAATGTCACTTACTTTTAAAACAGCTGCAAAATTTATTTTCAAAGAGAAAAGCAGTGTGCCATTTTTATCCCTCAGACTGGGGAAGTTCTGAAAAATATTACAACCATATCAAATAGTTCTTCATGTAAATGAAATGTTCTTCACCTAAATGAAATGTTCAATGTACAAAAAATTGCCAAAGTTAGAAGGCAGTAGGTTCACTTGAAGGCTTCTTCAAGTCCTTCATAGCTCCAGCTCCTTGGGTTCCATGCAGTACAAATCTTTATCTGTGACGAGATTATATTTCAATGATAAAGCCTGGCAACTTCACTAGAAAAGGCTATAAAGATAAGAATGCATGTCACAAGACTGTAGCCCTCGGAAGGAACGGGACTGTTATTCTACCACAAGTAGGCAACTACCAATCTGATTGCAAAATAAAGTATTTCTGTTCTTTTGAACTAATCAAAAATGTCCCATCAAGGAATATACAACTGATATTTTAAAAATTTATTCCCTTGTTAATGTATTTTCTATAAAGAAAACATTATGCATAGAGAAAGCAGATTTTTCATTCAGAAGATAGAAAGAGAGCATGTCATTCTCCACATTATTTTTAATTCTGTTTATACTGGGCAAAAAAAAGCTTACATACAGTGTACTTAATATTCTTTTAGGTTAGGAAAATCCCTCCTTGGAATCAGGTTTTCCTAGTTCAATGGCAAAAGTCTAACTGAGCCTCCATGTGAGCAAACAGGCTCACCAAGCTATTCAGAAAGGCAGGAAAGACAAACTTATTAAAAGGTTAACAAAGTTATAAGGAGGAGAACATATTCTGATTCATTCCCCTGGCTGCACCACAGCCAAAGGCACTGCTGTCCTCATGGGGAGAGTCAAAAGGCACCAGGCTTATAAAAGCCCAGAGGGCTAAAAGTGGATAACAACCAAAAGTAATGGCTTGAAGCCATCAGTACATTTCCTTCATTTACAAAAAGAACTTCAATATGTGCTTGAAATGCTTTGTTTTAATTTGTTAGCTGTTCTGCAAAGATCTCTTGATAATACAGAATTTTTCCACAATAAATGTTGGCCAGAACAAGTTTACTCTAGAGTTTTACTCTATCATTGAGCATTTACAAAATAAAATAAATTTAAATAAGTCAGGTTGGCCAAATGCAAACCACAAATCAAAAAAACCACCAAGTAGGACCATCCTCCCTGCCAAAGCTTAATGTGACCTAATGGGAGAGCTGTAAGAGGTTAGAGTTGGTTTTTTATGTAGCTTCATGTAATATTTGGCAAACCAAACGGGCTGGGTCAAGACTCCTGATCCTTAAGCAAACATTTGATGTAATTTTTTTTCACTTTTTCACTATAATAATACTCTGCATTCTGCCCTCCTATGACCTCAGCCCCTTTTCCCCAGGGTGGGTCAGATTTAGAACCTCCTTCTTCACTTACGAGTGCCATTTGAATCAGCCCCTTCCAGATGTGCTTCACCTCCACCCACAACAGGCCCTGCAGGTCCAGCAAAGCGCAGAGAGGGAAAGGAGCGCGGGGAGAAGGAGCCGTGCCCTGGCAGCACATCAGTTGGCTCTCAGCTTCTGCCTGAGTTTATTATTCATAGCACTGGTGGGAGGGCAGGGGGCAGGGTGACTCACACAACATCTTGTCTAAATTGAAAACCAATACCAATCCACACCCCTGCAGCGGAGCTGTGGTGGGTCACCGTGGTCAGCTTTGCTTTCAGGGGGTGTCTGGGCCCCAGGGATTTGCTGCTCCGGGCTGAGTAGGTCACTCACTGTCACTGAAATGAGACAGAACAGCAAGTTTCTCTTCCCCTCCAACCCCTCCAGAGAAGTGACCTCCACTGCCTGTTCTCTCTGAGAGAAGGTACTTAATGCTTGTGACGAAAGTGAGAGTCACTGTGAAGTTACTAGAAATATTTTTTAATTTGCATGAAATATATAGAGAACAGTATAAACCCCCATCCCAGCACTCCAATTTAGTGCTACCCTAAAAATAAATTAAACTAAATTAAATTAACCACCCTAACCAGTATCCATCCAAGAAGAAAAAGGAATGTTATTTAGACTGAACTCCACAATATTTCAAATGCAAGTGAACAAGAAAATTATGGTCCTAACTATGGATTGAAAGAGTAATGTAGTACAGCAGAAGTAAAGTGGTATTTTCTTTCAGGTACTGCTGCTGAGAAAACAATAGTTTACATGTATTGGATGCAATAGCAAAGCATTTGCCTAGAAAAGTAAGAGTTTATATGTGTTCCATGTTTTAAACTAAAAATTCCAGTGTTCCTGCCACCATCAGAGAACTTTACTACTTCAGGATATGTGTGTAATCTTCAACGGGGATGATAGGACTTTTTTCACTAGTCTGGGCTTTCACTGTTTAACAATTCTCCATGATCTCACCTTCCTGCTTGCCCCCTTGTGCTGTTTTTCATGACCAAATACCTAATCCTATTGTCAACACACCCTACCTAGAGGAGGGTAAGGGCAAAGTAAAGAACTCCAAAACCCCAGCCTGGAGCAGGTGCTCCCCGTGAACAGGGAGCTGGAATGGGGATCCATCAGCGCCAGCCCAGAGCTGCCAGGGAACCTGCTCAGCTGAGGAGTGATAGGAAGCTCCTGGGACGTTCGAGGTCGTTTCAGCCACCTGGAGCGAAGCAAAGGCAGTGAGACAGTAGGAAATGTCCCGCCCCTATGCCGCTGCAACCTCTACCTCCCAAGACCTCCTTCCTGCCTGGGATCCAACAGGGAGGAGGTGCCCCATGTTTCCTGCTCAAGAGTGCCACAGTGGCCCCAAGTGGTAAACAAGGAAAACTTCAAGCAGAAACCTGCAAGTCTTCTTGTGGCGGAGCCAAATCCAAAATTAAAGGAATGTGTGACAAAGCTGCCAAAAGTGTGACACCTGGCAGCTCTCCCAGCTGCCTTCTACTACTTCCCTTCTAGCCCCCAAAAGTATCTGTGATGTGAGTAAGGGGCACTCTTAAGTAGCTGTTGGCCTTTTCCCTCTGCAACTGCTTGGAAGGACTCTTGGCTTCTTCAGGCGTCACTGGGTTAAGGTGGAGAATGTGGCTCCTGGGCCCTCTGCCCATTCCTATTCAGATGGTGGAAAGCAGCACAGGAGATGGCTGGCTCCTTCTGAATTGAGGAAAGCTTCTAGCAAAATTAGGCTCCCTTCTTCACAAAGCTACACAGAAGAAAATAAAGCAACAGCCAAAAATCTCTGCCCTTGCTTTCTCTGAACCCTGATGTCAATTGGAGTTAACTCCCACTGAACTATATTCCAGCTAAGGCCAGGAATATCTCACTCTGCTTACATCTGTTTCACAAACCAGAGTCCACCCTGAAGTACTGATGGTGCCTTCAAGTCTTTTTTCAGTACCTTCAATCCCGACACCTTGGAATTGAGAAATACTGGCTTAAGCTCTTTTCCTTGTAGGTAGGACATCTGCTCTTCACCCAAGTCACAAAAGCCACAATTACAGAAAAATCTCCCCCACCTCACTCTTGCTTATAAACTCTTTTCATCTGGCTAAAATTAAATTAAAATTATTTCTTCTCAGTTTAGAGTGGTATTTCTTATATTTCATGTCCAGAGGGGGTAAAACCCCAGCAAATTACCAATGTGTTCCACATTAGGTTACACTCTCCACTGAACTGAATGTCTCACTGACTCCTATCCATGTACGGATAATTGTGGTTCCTGTGTTAACGTTAAAAAGTATAATTATACATCATCTTTTACCCCAAAAGTTGAGCATTGCACAAATATGCAGGTATTCAACCCCCAAAGCTAGCTACAAACCAAGGGAAAAGGACTAATTGCACATGCAAGAAACACTTCACAGAGGAGCTAAATAAAAATGGAAATATATTATACCTAAGTTATCACAAGGATAATTTAATTATCCAAATTATAATTTCAGTTGGCACAGATATATACACACAATATTTATAAAATGTTTGAAATGTGTGAGCAAAGCTTTCATATCTTACTGATAACTTGGAGGGCACAGGCAGGCAATTAATTATGCAATAATCCAGAGGAAAAAGCAGCACTGCATTTCTGCAAGTGAACTCTTGCAGTTCTTTGGAACATTCCATCCTGCTACCCATCTGACATTACTGTGTTGAATTTGAGATATCTGACATACAAAGTAGACATCATAGCTGGTTATTTTGTAATTTTTTACAGCCCAGAAGATACGGCTTGATGTAGGGATTTAGATTCTTATCCCTCCCGAGTCATTGGCTAATTGTGTGAAATCAGCAAAGTCTATTAATCCCTGCAGTAATCCCTGCTGGTAAAAAACTACCTTTTGTGACCTCTGAATGAAATGTAAGATATTGCCATTGCTGAGGTGACCTGAGGAATTCACAAATAAGTTTAAAAATTGACAAAGCTATGTTAGGGAAACAACTTTGATATTCCAGACTATAGACAGATATTTATATAGAAGATATAGATGAGACATATTGAGGCCCAAATCCCTTTTTGAGTATCCTATCATTACAAAGACCCCTCAGAAAGCTGTAGGCCAAGGACCATTTGTCTTACATGACCAATATCTTTGACAATTGGACACTTCAAATTGAAGTGTGTTTCAAAATGCAGTTTTTAATCGCATCTTGTCAGTGCATTTTTAATAGAAGTTGTCTTAACAGAGAACCACAAAGAATTCAGTTTAGTATGGACGACAGTAATTTCTGCTGGAAAGTCCATTGAAGAATAACTATGAAAAAACACACATCTTTCTTTTTCTAGAATTCTGGGGTTCCATTTGGGCCTGAATGCCAGTAACCAAATGTTTCTTTTCCTACCTTTTCCTACCTGCCATCCCTAAAGAAGCAATCCTACAAAAAGAAATTGTACAGAATTTTAATATTCCTTTTATTCCTGTAAATGCAGCCACTTGCTATCTTGCTAAATTGAGAGACTTCACACAAAATTAAGACTTCTCTTTTTCAGCATCCTGTCTTCATGTTCATCTCTCTCTCAGCAGCACAAGTTCCTTAGGAGCATAACTCCATTCAAAGATTCAAGCTCTATTTGCTCATTTGCTTCTGTCTCAGGAGCCATTCCCTTCTGAGAGGGATTTCAAAATTGGTTTTCTGAATGAAGATGTGACCACTGGACCCTCCATACAGTGTTCAAAGTCTGGCAGGAAGGCGCCTTGGTTGAGCTAGAAATTGGAAACTGGAAAAAGGGAATAATTTTCCTTATGCATGTATCACTTCCTTTGGTTCTCTTTGAGTTACTTAGCTTAAAATTGCCATCTGTTTACACAATAAGATCATTTTTAAGTGTAGGATCGAGCTTTTTTCTTCCACAAATTTAATTTCTTCCATTTTAAAAAGAATTAGGGATTTTTTTTTGAAGGAATGTGCTACTTGATCACTGCCTTAGTGTAAAGGGAAGACTCCACTGGCCTGTACTCCAGTCTCTTGTGAGTTAGTGTTTAATGTTCAGTGGCTTCCAATATAAACTTTATTGTACGGGTGAAAAGTAGCATATCAGCATAGAATGGAGATGCTGCCCAAGAATTCAGTTTGTTTTAGAACCTTGAAAAAAACATCACAGTGATTTTCAAAAAGTTGCTGCTTACGCCACAAATCAAGGAGGCATGGCAACCCCAAAAGAAGGCATGGAAGAAGCACTGGTCATCATTACACAGCCTGCTGTTGTATCTCAGCACGTGGGAGACAGGGACAGAGAACAGTAATTTTTCACAAGTGTACAGACCATTCAAATCTGCTTAAACACAGGGATTTTGTAAAACAGGATTAGTGAACTAAACCTGCTGTTCTACACATCCCAAACAAAAGTAGTTCAGTGACACAGTGGTACCATAATTGCATCAGGGGGCCTGTCAGAAAATTATTGAATAGCTGAAGCATTAGGTATTTTAAAATTTATTATATTTTGTGACCAAACTGGCAACTGCAGAGGGGTTGGGACTATATTACAGCGTAATAAAAAGCTCATAAAACATTTAAACAAACTCACACATCTGCAGAGAGATGGGAGGTATTATGTAATGCAAGTCATTGCTAAAGTCACCTCTCACCCTACGAGCTGCTGCAGGAGCAATGTTCAGTATAAAGCACCTCTGTGGTTTCTCACTCTCTGTCTCACTCACCCCCCACCCCCAAAACACACTCACACAGTCTCATGCATGGATGCTATTTACAAAAAGGACACCCCGGGTTTACGTGGTTTGGTGCTTTTTTCAAAAATATTTTTTAGAAAGAAAAAAAAAAGGTTGAAAATAAAAAAATGAAAAAATCTGGAATTATTTTAGTTTCAAACAAACAAGTGTAGAGGCAAAAGAGATCCAAATCTCATTTCATCTTAATCCCCATAGTAAGGAAGTCTTGGATGCAGGTCTTTCCTTTTACTCATATCTAACAACCTCCAGAGGATTTCACTGGATTTAATAAAGAATATTCCATGGACAAATTCGTGACCTACATCCTAGGCTGGCATTCCTATTGTGTTTGTTCTTAGAAAATTTAACAAGAGCTCTGCAGCATTCGTTTTGCAGATTGCCAGAGAGCTTATGTCTCAATTATATGCAAATGCAGATGATAATGTGTGAGGTAGGAGCCACAATTTCACTCAGGGGACTACCTCAAAACCAGTCCAACAATCAACAATACTCCATCCAAACCACAAAAGACAATGAGAGATGAGTGCTTGGAATGTTTTAAAAAATTATGGCCGCCAAATTGTTTGAAGGCAGTCAGGAATGTATGCTGAGGACTCATTAGAGTTCCTCCCTGGCTGCTCTCTTCACTGCAACGTATTCAGATCAGCTCCCAGAAGACCCCTGATGAAATATTAAGTTACTGAGCTGGAAAAAACAAATATCTTCAAAGTTTCATTTCTTTCATTCTTGATTTTGTACTGACCTACTCTGAGACATGACACAACATGGGATAAGAACACTCTGCAATGCAAAACAGCATAACCACCACCTTTCCTACTATTGAAAATACCATTATTTTTGCCAGCTGGAAGCTGAGCAGAAGCTTTGTAAAATGCTGAAATCCTTTGTAGCCTGGTGGTTTATGTGAACAGATGCTATCTTAGAATACTGAAAACTTCCATGCACTTTGTTGCTAATTGGTTTCTTTTTGGCTTTTATTTTCTAACTTAAAAATCAGATTTTCATATATAAAGGTGCAGACCAACAGCATCCATAACCCAAACTGTTAGCAGTAAAACCACTCTAAGTAGCATCATATGTTTTATCTTCCTCTGCTAGCAACATGGCATTAGTAAGAATATTCCAGCACAGGATAAAGAGAAAGAGATGGATAAGTGGAAAAAAAATCTACCCATTATGGTGATTTCTCGGCTGCTCAATTGTTCCCAAAGAACAACTCAGACACAACGTCTTCCCAGCTTTGAAAAGATTTTTCAGAGCTATCATGATATAAAACATATTTTAAAAGCTGCTGAAGTCATCTAAACTCTAAGGAACTTATCTACTTCTCTCCCATATATTATTCAAATAAGATATTAAAGGGTAAATTTACACAGTGTCTCTGGTTTACCAGTCTACCATAAAATCATGTTGTGATCATGGATTGGAGGAGTTCTGAACTTTTTAGTATTTTGGAAGAGACCTTGAAAAGAGTTCCAGCTTTATGAGCTTATCTCATGAAACCAGCTTAGCTCTCCTATGAGACTCTTCCTCTCAAACCCCACATTGTGTAATCCCACACAGTGTACTGGAGAGCTGCTCAGTGAAGCACAGAGCCCCCTTGGCTTTGGGAAGAGCAATCTATAGGGGATATTAGGGATACAAGGTCTCCATGACACCATATAGTGGTGGGTGCCACGGTGTTTAAGCAGGAGAGGCATTCACCAAATCTACTTTCAGAGTTCTGACTGAAGACTTTTCAATGTCTGTGATTGGTGATGCTCAAATTTTCCTCCAGTGGTTTTGAAAGATCAACACGCACTTCAAAATTACAGTATAAGACCTCATAAAATAAGCTCCTGGTCTTACAGTTTTGGGAGCTAGCCTAGCTGGACTCTGTGGGGAATGTGTTATCTCTGCTTAATCCTTTAGGCAGATCACTGCCAGCACGGTTCCCACGAGAATTTAAAATAGTTCAGGACTAGTCACAGTTTATAAGGGCATTCAAGGAACCCCTGTGCTGGTTTGGGAGTACAAAAGCTCAGCACTACTGTTGCTATCTTTCCTAATCATCTCTTGGTATGGCTGCTAGGAGAGTCCTTTCCATCAGTATTTTACGACTGCAGTCCTGCAGTTCCAAATTAAGCTTCTGTCCAAGAGGAAGGCTACATGTACAAAACAAAAGCTTTAAATTACCTCTGTTGACATGAAAAGATCTGGAATGCCAGTGATGAATTAGATACATTCTAGGGTCCATGTAATTTTTTGTACTGAAAACTTTAAATACATATATAGATGTACATACAATAGCTCAGTACCTGAAAGTAGTCATGATAAGTGTGTATGGAAAAACAAATATAAGAAACAGGCAAGCATAAGTGATATTTCCTGGACACACTGTTCCACATCTAGCCATGTGTGACTCAAGAGAGTTTCTGGGCTATTCATGTTATCCTTCATCCTCTGAATTCAGTGGAGATCATGAATTTATGATGGTCCCAAAAAGGAAAGATATTCGAATTAAATAAGGTGGGGGGGAAGGAAATAATAGTTCAAAGCTTTCAATTCACAACAACTTAATTTGGAGCCTGCTGTCAGCTGAGAAGTGTGTTAGCTTCAGTGTGAGACAGACCAGGCTCTAAAGGTTTGGGTAGCTGATGCACAACACAATTATTACACCTTCATTAATTCTAATTAAGTAATGTATGTTCAAGTTATCTCAAAGAATTGCTAACATTCCTAATAGACAACAATCACAGTGTGTTTCTTATCAGTGGATAAACTCATATTTCATAAAAATGAAGTTATTCACTCATTGACTTCCACTTTCTGTTGGAAAGGTGACTTTTTAGAACTTTCAGTGCAAGGTCAGTAAGTTCTTCATACCCCACATAAGTAAAATGGCATCTTTACTAAAGTTCCTCTGATGTAGAAACAAGCTCTAACTTAACATTCTCCCAAGAGTGCAAAACTACAAGTAATTTGATAATTGAGTACATTCTAAAATATGATTAACAAATATTTATCAATAAAAATTGCATTCATTTTTATTGGACAGAATATCAAGGAGTTGCATCTCAGAGCAACGCACACTCCAAAGTTTCACAGTGGCACAGCACTGAAAAATGTATAAACAGCATTTGTTAATCATGAAACATTGGTGGAGCTGCAAGAACGAAAAGAAAAACAACCCTGAGAAGTAAAGTGATGTCACAGATAAAAGTAAATACATAGATATTCAAGGAAAATGCACTTTTCTTTAAAGAGCCTAATCTCCTTAAAGTGAGGGATTTTGCACCTTATTAAGACTGCAGAACTCTTAATACAGAGCACAGACTGGCCGTAGATTTCTTTCAAACTGAATAAAACAAGTTCCATATAGAAAACTGGTCAGCCATGGTTTTTATTGTGCACTCAAGAACAGAGAGAATCCAAGCACCAATAACAGGGTCTTACTATTACAGTAAATGCCATTTACAAGACTGCTTTGTTAAGTGTAGAAATCATACAATGTAGTTTAAAGGCTATTTTACAGCATTCTTGAAGGAAATAAATCACTGTCCTCAGTACCTAGTCTTATTCCACTGACGTGCAGTAAGCAGCACAACAAAGCATGACTGCTGTACCTGATCTCCTGGGCTGCTGCAAATTATTGTAACCCTGGGGCAGTCGATGAAACCTCTTCAGTTGATATAACAGTGTAAATCTAGTATCATATATGAGAAGTTTAGTCTAGCCTAATACTCCTTCAACTATGTATGAACTGATGATAGCTAAGTTAGTATATATAAAATCAATATACTTCCATAGGCATATATAAGAAGGAAGTGAGGACTGGAGTTGATGACTTCAAAAGTGTCTTCAATCCTGAATCTCTATCATTAGCCCTCAAAAAAAAAAGTTTTCATGACTGTGATTGTCAAGTGAAATTGTAAATTAATATTTAATGATGTTGGCTTGTTTGTGAGACAGCAATATTGACAAAAAATAGGAACAAAATTCACTGTGAGTTCTAATTTTTGGTCTGTCTGCTTGTTTGAGAACCAGACAATTGGAAGGATGCTACAAAAATATTTTTTAAATTATATGGAGAATCATATTCCCCCACAGAGCATGGAAGGAAAGTAAGTATCCCATAGAAAAATATACTAGTTATTAAATTTTACAGGTTAAAAAACCACTTTAAAATATTAGGTATTTCTATTAAAGTTGTTTCTTGGATTTTTTTTTTTTTTATCTCTTTCTGCCTTCTTATTTCTAAGCAGTAGAAACATTAGAAATTCTGGACTTAATGACAGTATGCTGGAGGACATGCCCTCTTGGGAGAAAATGAGTTCTGGAGGCATCACCAGCTCAGTCTTACACTTTCAACAACTGCTCATTACTCCAGTTAATGCAGATCCTGAATTCAGAACTGCTAGAGAACAGCACGTCACACAACTGAGGGAGAGGTGAAAATTCAGTTTTAAATACAAAGTATTCAGTCTCACCCCATCTCCCAGCAGTAACTGGAGCTGTTTCGGCAGCTGGTGGCTGCTGTGCCTGTGTGCCCACACCATCTCAGCTTTCACAAATCTTACTGGAATTCGAGAAGAGGTGAGGCAGGGGCCACTCTGGTACACACACAGGAGGAACTAACTTCTCTCTGGCTTTTATGCCTGCATAAATATGCCACAGTAGTGCCTGGCAGTTTATCAGCAGGCCTAATGCCTGCTGAGTGTGTAAGGAAAGTAACACCTGGGAATTCTCCAGCTATTGGTAATATTACTCCTCTATCTGAGGAGGCCTGACTAGAGATTTGGAACAATTGTCTAGAAAGTGGACATGAAAAAAGCCTACAGCCACAGAAGCTTATCCAAATAACAATTATGCTTAAAACTTCATTGATATTAGATACACTTGTGAATGAAGACAATTTAAATTCACATTCTGACTTCTTCATTCCTGTCAATTAGACTAAGTATTGACACACAAATTCTGTGTGAGTGATGTGGCTAAATCCCCACTGATTCCAGCCCATAATTTCAGCCAACCTCATCTTCCGCAGCAAGAAAGAGGGATTTTTCAATTATTGAGAGACTTGTTCTATTTGTACATAAAAGATACAGGACAGATGATATGTTGGTAAGTACAGGCTTATTTAGCCCATTTGGTCCAAGAAAAACCCATCTGCACAAGAAACTCTTCTAGTAAAGGACTTAAAAACCTCTTAGCTGCTGATTAAATGGCTAACTGTATTCCCATTGCCCTTTAGAAGCACGAGAAATCTGGAAAAGAGGGTGGAGTAAATGGAAAAGAAGTTAGCTGCTCAAGAACAGTTTATGCCGATTCAAAAGAAAAATTAGAATTCTTTCCAAAAACAGAGACTTTAAGTGAAAGTCACAATCTGTGTTTAGTCCATTTGTGTGGGATTTCACGCTGAGGAATGTATTTGTTTACTTTTCAGGAGAAGCAGCCATACTTACCATAATCCCAGAAATATATGAACTCTGTTAAAACATATTTCAGCAGCACAGCCCAGGAATTACCACTCCACAGCACGATTTTGTACAAACCCACATTACGATGGGGCTTTCCTTGTTCCCTTTAAACATATTTTTCTCCTACAAGTAGGGCTGTGGGGACCATCCTCAAGATCCATCCTTGAGAAGGATTTTCTGGGCATAGGCTTCTGCTCCTTTATAGATGAGGTGTCACTTGTCACTTTAGTAATATCAGGGCTCTAAATGAAGTAAGGGTCCAGAAATTCAAATTGTTCTTCCTTTCCCAGAGCTTGCAAGACAACAACATTGAGCCTGAGTCCCAATAAGGATGCTGTCATAGAGAAACAGAAGGTATTCACTGAAACAGCTCCCAGAATGTTGTTGTTTTGCCAGCTGGTGGAAACCAGCGTCCCAAGCTGGTGATCTCAGTTCCCTTGGCAATGGTTGGTGAGAGACTTCAAGAAAGAGTCCTCAAAGGGAGCAAGCTGAGCTTGGAGCTGTGTAAGACTCGTCTACAGCAAATGCCTTAGAGATGGATTTGCTTTACTCCTGAAACCAGAATATGTTGACACAACACGAGTAGAATTCCAGCCAGTACACCTACACCACCAGTGGATGTGCTGTGGTTTCCAGCAGGGATACTTCAGGACTGGGGTGCAGCCATGGCCAGCCCAGAGTCCGAGATGGTGGTGCAGATGTGCTCCTAAACACCTCCCTCTGGACTACGGAGGAAAGTGGATTTCCCTCTCCCTCACCCACCCACTGCCCATGTGCAGGCCCAGAGTTCTCCCATCTTTCCAATCCAGAGTGATTTCAACCCACATCTATCACTTGTGTGGTGGGTCAGAAAGGATGCAAGAATGAGGAAAGTAAAGGGAGGAAAACAGATGATAGATTTTTCATGTTAAGCTGACCCCCTTGAAGGAAACATTCATCAGGCCAGCAAAGGGAAGAGAACACAATTTTTCCCAATTCCTAGAGACGTGCCCAAACAACCAGACCAGAGTATTTCCCTCTGCTCTTTCATAAACACACACACCAGTGACTCATAACTGTGAATTAAAATCAGATGTGGGTGATTCCATAGATAGCCAGAGGAAATGAACCAGTGAAAATACAGGTCCTCTGGTTTTCTGACACAGTCAGATAACAGAGTGGGCATTCTGCAGATTAAAAAACTGTATCAAGAAGCGAAGGATGGCTCTTATTTAAGCCTTTAAATTGACTTCATGACCCAAACCAGCGCTCACATAGATACAGGAATGCATGAAATTTCTGGGGCTTCTCAGGGCTCAGATGAGCCCAGGGAAGGACCATTGCAGGTTTTCTGGTACAGGCATCTCTTGGAATTTTGCAACGCTAAACTCCATTCCAAAAGATGGAGTAATTTATCACTCTTGTTACACCTACTCTATACAGTAGTTCTGACAAGTTCTAAGCAATCACAGGAGAAGAGAGCTTTAACTAAAATACCTGAAGGGCCAACAAAAATCTAGCAAAACAGAGCATTTTTCTGGCATTCTCAGGGTCACCTCCCATGCACAAGTACACCTAAAAAAGAATCTCTGATCAGTTGAACAATATTGATGTGACAGTAATAGATACTCAGCTTTTTCCTATCTTGGGAAGGCAAAAGAGCATTGTTCCCTCTCTTCAAGACAAACTGTCATAAACTAGACTGGCAAGAGCCTGGCCTTCAGAGTATCTTACATTAAATATGCCAATATTGCTTTTATAATTAATTACATTTTTGTATTGCAGAAATTTTATTTTTCTCATGGCTTCTTATTTCCCATAAATAACTGCCTGTAAGTTATATATGGCTTCATATGCACTGTGCACATCCAACTAACAGAACAATGGGTGACTCACTCCTTTTCTGTCATTAGATTTAAACAGATTCTGCATCTCACGTCAGGAAAGGAGTTGATATGGTGCAATTTACCAGCACCAATCTCTCGTCTTATTTGGAGCTTGGCATCATAGTCCCTTCCTCACCTTGTATCAGGATCTCAGAGATAGCAGGTATAAGAGAAGGCATAGTTTGTTAGCTTTCTACCACACAGGGAATATTTTTCCCATGAGAACTCCTACTCCTAAGTGTTCTTGACACTGAAAGCCTCCTCAGCAGGATAGAAAATATAGTCTTTGATTTTGGTACAGATTTGTTTCTTCAAGTTTTGACTGTACATCAGTTTTGATTGTCCATAAATGTCATAACTAAGCACCTGTAACATTCTGCACATTTTATACTCTCTGAACATTTTGACTTCAGAAAATCTGACACCATTTTATGACATGTAATAGTTATTTCCAGAGCAATAAAAAGAATTTTCTACTCAATAGCCACCTCTGACGCATGGAATAAGTCTTGAGCAAAATTAGGTCTCTGATATGCCAATACAATATATTAAGTAGAGATTAATGAGCTCGATCTTAGACTTTAAGTTAAATAATTGATGCACTTGCAACAGTCCTTCGAGACAGCTCTGACAAATACTGTGTGTATTATTTAATGTTAATTTTAGTTGCACTACTGGCTTTTATGAGATTGATTCTGCTAAACATGTATGAGTAACAAAAAATGCAAACTGTCATTATTTAGATTAGTGTGCCAAGACTAAGCTGTTTTAAGCATAAGCTGAAGCATTCAGTATCACAATGCTTCCTGCATGGTTCTGCAAAGTTCTTTGGAAGAATTAGACACAAAATAATCACATGAATCCTGAAGTTGTAATTTGTAATTAGAAGCAAAGTGCTACAAAAAAAAGGAGTCTGTTTGATTTTGCCTCCCTGTAATAAGAGGAAATGGCAAGTGTGCGTGTTTAGGAAGATTAAAAAACAGAAGTCTGATGAGTTTCTTTACCAGTCACAAAGGTATTTCAACAACTATTTTACTTTCTAGTATTTTATATTACATTATAAATAACCTAAAAAACCCACTGTGTTTGGAGGCTTAATGAATAAACCAGTGTAGAAAGTGCAACTCATCATCGAACATAATTTTCACTACATACATCTCTTGTATCTTCCCGCACATCAGCCAGCACATCCCTTTACTATTATTCACACTGAATTTTTTGAGAATGATAGAGCTCAATGGTATCATGTTGTCTCATCCACTCATAAAGTTAATTAAAATGTTACTGTTAGAGCAGTTTTCACAAAAACAAATTTTGGTCCTAAGCCTTTGAGAGGAAGTGCCCTCAAGCACACTGTCATTGACAAAACCCCCTGATTTTGAAGGGGTTTTTTTCCCGTTAGCAAGGTATAGCCTAACAGTGCCTTTACTGTAGTCTTGCATGAAAGTAATAATTTTTCTGTACTTTTCCTATGACAAATTTATTTTTCCTATATGCTTTTACTGGCCAGTGCAGTTGGCATGGCTTGACTGACAATGAGCCAGAAAGATGTTGAGTGTAGGGAAAACTCACAGCTCTCTCAGCTGCTGGCACAGGGGAGGGGAAGAGCACAGCAGAAGTGATGCATTCAAGCACAGCCCTGTGAGTTAGCATTCCCTGCCTGCCAGCTTGGGAACGCTGCTGCCAGTGCATGCAAATACAGGTTATTCACACCCCTGTAAACTAAGAGGAGGTGTTGGAAACTAACTGCACAGAAAAACATAGCAAAATGTTGTAAGTATTCATCAATTGTATGAGCAAGTGAGTGCTGTTATTTGAGCCCAGGATTTTAAGAGGTGAAGTTGATTTGCAAACTAAATGCACTGTCTGTCGTGCTTAAAACAAAAACTGCTAAGGATGTTTACAGTACCTGTAATGTTTGATTGTGTTTTGTTACTAGAACAGAATTACAGCCCTATTAGGACACCAGTCTGATGTATCCTTATCACTTAGGAGAACACCACTGGATCACAATACTGTAGCTGAGTCTTAAGGAGAGCACCTTAATAATTCTGTGTGGTGATAGACTCTATCAGGTGATACAATGCCAAAAGAAATAGTGAAGTTGGTGGTACTGGATAATAAATTTGTACGACAACAACTTATCTTAAATCTCCAGAGTCCCAGTTCACTAATACCTGGGCATTAGTGATTTGAAGGTATCACCACCTACAATTTGAATTTTAAGATGACATTCAAAGAAATTTTGTGAATTTTTACTTGAGCATGTGAAGAGGAAGTAGCACAATATCTCTCTGGTAAACAGGTTCTTCTGCTTTTTAAACAAATCCTAGTTATGCACATGCCTTCAGAAAAGTAAATTAGAAAAACTTCAGGAAGTGAAAACACATATTAAAGAATTACTATCATGCTTTGTGAAAAACAGGGGAATATCCTGTTGTCAGATGAAACAAAAATAGTTCTGAATCAATGAAGTTGAATAAGAATGAACACATGGTTTTTATGATTTAAGAAAGCCCAGCAGACCTAATAATGACACAGGACAACATTATACATGATAGCACAAACATACAAGTAAGATGAGCTAATTATCCAGTCCAACAAATGTCCATAAATTCTTTTTCATCTTACTTCAGGGGAGCTCAGTAAGCTATGTAATCCAGAAGAAAAAGAAAAAGCATACTGTAGGCAGAAGCAGATACAATTCAAAAAGAATTTATCTCAATAAATGCTAAAGTAGACATGGACAGAAGAACACATACACTAAGAGCTAAAGTACTTTCTTTTTGGAACCTGTGATGACAGAAACCAAGATGAATCTGACACTATCTGACTGGCCTAGGTTTAGCTGCAAGCAGTGTTGGCCAAAAAGTGCATTTAATAGAGTATATCTAAGATCCAGTTCTGCATGTGTTTGAAAAGGAATGGCAGGGAGGAATATAAAGAGTTCTGCAAACACAATCAAGTAGATACCAGAGCTAGAAGTGGAAAAGCTTTAGAAACTACATTACTTGTGATATTTTTGAGAAGCGGGAAATGACAAGTAAGTTCTGTGGCAGGGAGTTTATTTTAATGGAACAGCAGTAAAAGGAATGACACAGTGGAAGCATTTTGTGTGGTCCTGTTCGTATTTTCACTGGATGGACAGAGTGCTGATTCCACCATAAGCTTTTATTAACAGCCAAATCCGACAAGATGTGATTTTAAGCTAAAATATATACATATATAAATTGTTTATTATTTAAATTTCAAAACAAGCATAGCATTCAGCCTAAGAACTAAGCTCTTGCCAATTTTATAGAACATAACACTATGAAGGTTATGTATCAGTCTAAACATTTTCTCAGTGTACTGTGATGAGAAAACAGTTAGGGTCTTTTCCCCTGCTCCTTTCTTAAACATATACCTCCTCAAAATTTTGCTTTCTGGTGTTACTGAAATGCAATATTTAATTATCAAGTCACGATGTTTCTACTCTCAGCTGGCTTCACAGTCTACCCAAGTTTTGCCAACAGCAAAATGTTGAAGAATTTAATCACTGAAAAATGTACAAATGGCAGCAAAAAGTAAATCCATGAGGCCCATTTAGTTCAACAACCTGTCCCTGACAGGAGCCCACGGAAGTATCCGCTGGGTCCTTCAGTATTTTCAAGCACTTTTCTAGTGCTTTGGAGGGTGCTCTGAACAGCAGAGAAAAATCTTCATCTTTGACCTTTAAACCTAATACAGTCACCTTGTTTCTCCAAATTCTTGTGTCCCTTATCTCTTTCCAAGCAAAAGTTGTTTGGTCTTTTTAGGGCTTGACTCCATCCTGTTCCTAAAAAGGCACTGGTATAGACCGGTGCCTGCAAGCAATTCCCAAGGGAACAGTGTAAGAGGACAAGCATGAAATGGTATTTCACCCAGTACTCCAGTAATCTCCAACAACTTATAGCCTGTCTTTTGGATTTCATAATCTTCAGAGGATTTTTCTTCCATGAATTTATTCAGTCCTGTTTAGAAATTATGCAAAAGCTTTAAATGTCTCCAACCTGCTTCAGCCAGGTTTACCCTACACAGCTTAAATACAGCTTTAAGAACAATATACTTTTATTTATTTTGAACTTCTGCTGACATAACCTGATATCCTCTCATTTTTGTATAGAAAAGATATGGGGAGGGGGAATAAAATCAATCCCTACTCACTCCACAGCATTCATTATTTTAATCAGCTCATTTGACAGCGCTCAGTTTTTAGCAGGCTGATTTTGAACGAACAGGTGTGTGAAACAAGGAATTACATTCAGAGAAGGGATTTGTCTTGAGGTAGAACTCCTTTCTATCTCAACTCACCCACCCAGATGGTAATAGGAGCTACCATGAATTAGGTGGAGAAAGAGTTTCTATGCCTTAATTACCTACCAGGATGAACAGACTGGCTTGGGTTGTTTTTTGCTTTGGCCGCTCTTATTTTGGGTTGAGTGCATCAGGACCACCAGAGCACAAAAAGGCTCCATATGATCCAAACTGCTTTTGTCAGGTACTTTCTTGCCTTCAGCAGAGCTTTTGGATTTAGGAGGTTGAGTTTAGAAACTTCTGATAGACCTGATGTGCCATGGTATTTGAAGACTAGACAGATATTTCTATTTCAAGACAGTAAAGATGGTTGAAAGATCTATCTAGCAAACAGAACCTTGCATGACAGGAAAAACTGTCTTTTTAACATTTTTTAATAGATTGGGCAGGCCACTTACACCAGGAATCACGAATCATCAAATAGCCCAAAAAAAAGGCCTGCATTAATGAAAGTAAGCCTGGGTTGAAACTCAGTGCAAATCTAGGGGGGCAGGAGGGGGCAAGAAAGAACAAAGAAAAGTTTAATAATGACAGAGCTTGAAAAACAAGAGTGTGAATAAGCCTGCTCACACGAGCAGTTCAGGAGAACTGGGCAGGAGGAGTTACTCTGTTCCTTTTATTACCATACAGACTGCACGCTGGGGAAGCAGATTCACAGCAGGGTGCTACAGACAGTGCTAGCTTAAAACCCTCTCAGAGCTCACCCTGGGACACTGCTCCTCCAGCACAAATCCCTGGTGGAAACTATAAACAAGCACAAAAGAACAGAGATATTTTCAGTACAAATACCCTTGGCAGGCCGTACCTATATAGAAAGATACTTCAACTAGACTGGGGAAGCAAATAAATTATTTTTAAAACACTCTGAGTCTATAAACCCCAAATAAAAATAGCTATTCTAGTGTACTGAAGCTGAGCTAGTTGCTGCAGAGAATCAATTTTATACCAAATGGGAAGGTCCACACAAAGTGACAAAGCGCATTGCCCAGAAGATGCTATTTGGTGAAATGTGAAACATTACCCAGGGTTCATTCCCTCGCAAATCTCTTCCGAGTTTCTCAAAACTTAGCCAAATTGCAACTCTGTTAGTTGAAATTTCCCATACCAGCTGTCTGCCTCAGGCTGAATTTATTTTTGAAAACTCCAGCCAAAACTATTCAGCCATTTCAGAGAAACACTCTCACAATCTTTTATTTGGAAACTTTTAGCACTCGAATGCTTTACAGTAGAGTTTCTGAAACTAGATGGGAACAGAGAGAGAGTAGGAGATATACATAGAACCATTTATGAAAGTCTGCCCAATTTTGGCCAAGCCTAAAAATGCACACCCCACAGAACAATCCTGAACATGATCTGGTGTGAAGCTATGGGGCAAAGTCAACCTTTTGCTGTAACAGCTGCTTTCAGGTATTGTATCCTTGGGCTGCGTTGAGTATTATAACCAAAAGCAGAAAAATCTCTCTCCTGTGCTCTCAATAATCTCATCATCTGCGACTTCAGCAGCATGGGAAGAAAGCTGACAGGCAGAATATGTATTATGCAACGTGGGGAGGAAGCATGTGGTATTAGTTGGGACTAGCTGGGAAAGAAAGGAAAATCTTCAGGATTAGTGGTGGGAAAATGGAAAATTAGGGGATTCTGTGGGGATATTGAGAAAACGAGCAGTGGGTGAGAAAATGTATGACTGAATAGGATACAAAATGCTGCTACAGTGACTCTGGGAAAGGGACAGAGACAGAACTCTGGGGAAGGAAAACGGGGGTGAGAGGAAAACTAAAGGCTAGGGTGGAAAAGCACTTAGACTTGGAGATGAGACTGGGCCCAGACTGAAGACTGGGGAGGAAGCAAGCACTGCAAATGAGTGGAGCAGGGTCCAGACATGAAAACTTCTAGAGAAAAAAATTTAGGGCTGCCATCAGAAGCCAGAGAAATCAACTAGTTGAATGCAAGCTTTTGTCCTCAGTAAGTGAATTACATTGTTTTTATGCAAAGATTTTTTTTTCCAGGTTATGCCTTGAGGTGAATAGAATGAATAATGCAAGCAAGCCTCCGTCTTCAGGAACATCTGAGAACGCCAGGTACTTTCACTAATACTTTAGAAAATCTGAACCAGAGCTTTCAGAGTAAGTCGTCCAAGAAACAGACAATTAGTGATCACCTATGAAAATATTCAAGTGACTTTGCTAGAGTCATTGTGTGGGAGAAAAAAGATGGAGTCCAACTTTCCAAACTGCAATCTGTCTTAATCAAAAAAACATGTCCACTCTTTCTGCAAGACTTCACCTCATTCACTCCATACTTTTCAAAGTTCCAGAAGAGTCAAAAGTCATAGGCTCTTTTCACTATGCTATTTTAAATCATTCCTAAAATAAGGTGGGGAAAAAAGAGCACATAATCACATACAAAAGGCAGCATAAGTTATGGGAACAGGAGGATTTTACAAACAATTTGGATAATCTTGGTTTTCGACAACATAGATAAGCCTGTCATTGCAAACTTTGCAAGATATATGTTATCAATCTTTTTACATTAAATATGCAAGACCTGACTCTCCTGGCTTTCACTGTTCCATTGGTTTAATGAGGTTGCCTTTGCTTTGTGTTAACAGAACACAGTTAATTCTTTATGTGGAAGAAATGAAAACTGCAGTATCTGGAGGAAAGCAGTCTAAACAGCCATTTGATGGGAATGATATATTAAAAAAATATTTCTGAGAGATCCAGGGATGACACAAACACTTTGTTGGCAAATATCACAGACAAATAATTTCTTGTTTTTTTCAGGTATACCCAGATGAACTATCTCCTTTTAGAAGTACAACTAATTGATAAAAAGCCTTCATAAAATATGAAAATGAAGGAAACAAACAAAAAAACCCTATCACAAATACAGAAGAATTAAAATCAAATTGTTACTGCAGGTAGAAAAACGAGGTTAGGGAAGAATTAAACTATAAAAACTAAAAGAAAAATTATGTTTTGATTACCTACCTCACTGCTTTTTTGCAAGGCCTTAAAAAACTACATTGAATAATCAGAGTATGAAAATACAGTAGGATTGGGAATGTGGGATACAGCAACATCTGAGCACATGGGGTACATGTGCTTCCACTGAGAGTTACATATCTACCTACTAGGAAGGTTTAGAATAACTTGAGATTTAGTTGAGAAGCAACAGAATATAAAGACTCCTGTTTTTTCAGTAAATTAACAGACAGAAAAGCAAACATAATGAAGAGAAACGTAACTTGTACTGAAAGATGAGCTATCTCTGCTGGAAGATTAACAATAGCCTGGAAGCTTTCAGTAAGACTTCAGTTTAAACCTTTGTCCCACTAGTGTTCCCACTGGTTTTCCAATGGAAAAATGTACCTTTAGAAAGTGCTGTAATTCTCCACCGTCAGCTACCAAATAATGGGAAATAGTATCAGACAGAACAGATAAAGCATAACATCTGAAATATTTAAGACTAGTGTCAACTAAAAGTAGAATACGCTTTAAAACTGAATACAAGAGGTCACAAGATCCAGGTCTAGCAGTATATTTTAAAATTACATTGCATTTAAAGATTAAAAAAAATTGTAAGAAATTAAAAATCATATCAAAAAACCCACAAGGATTAAATTAAATACAATTGAAAGATTAGATTGTATGGGTTTATTTGTTCCCAATAGAAGCTCTCTTCAGAGATGTGTGCCCCAGACTAAAAATTCTTCTCTGAAGCACCAGAATGAACACCTCTTCATTTTACACTGATTTTCAATGGCAACAGGAGAGCAACCTGAAACTGTTGTGCAGAAAAACAGGTAAAACCTCTGCAAAAGAGCAGTAAGAGTTTATAACTCACCTTTCACTTGAGATTTCTAACCAATTTAAACAAAGAGAGAAACACATTTTTAAAGGAAATGCACAAGTGCAGAGAAAGAGACAATTCCTTTCCTGAGGTGTTTTCTAATTAAAATGCCTAGACATTACCTTCTCATAAATTAATGGCTTGTCGTGGTAGTGTTTTCCTAGGGTAAATGAGACTCGTTTATAGATGCTTTCCTCTCTGCTGCTTCACATTACAGATTGTATGCCAGTGCAAAAATATGGTAAATATTGAAATGAAATAGCCATGAAGAATTTTGTTTAGATCATTCTGTAAGCTAGACACCATCACCCACGCAACTCCAGTCATATACTCAAGAATAATATTAAACATCCAAAAAGTGAAGTGTTGCAGAGCTCTGATGCTTTCATCTTATAAAAGGAATTTTTACCTTCTAATTTTAAAAGATTTCAAGAAATTACATGTTCAGTACTACACTGCACATCTATGGAATTTACTCCTAATTTTGTATCTTGAAAGAAGCGTTTGAGAAAGAAACTTCCAAAACTGTTCCAGGTTTGCCTCTTTTTATCTATATAACTGGGAAGTCACTGATCCCATTTAATTTCCTTAAATTAGAGTATTAAATATTGGCTAAACTGTTCCCCTACAGTTATTTATAATTATTATTATAATTATATCCTTATTTATAATTAACAGCAGTAATTCACTTCAGTGGGATCAGAGTTCAGGTATTTAATGTTTCCAGTGATCCCAAGCTTACTTTCTCACTTCATATATAATTACGTCTGGATTGTATCCTCTAGCAGCATCAAGTATTAGCATAATTTTCATTACCTGGGCCTTGGGGTTGGATTTTTTTCATTCTTCCATTAAACTAAACCATGCTAATACTGTTGACTGCTGCAAGAGAGGTTTATTCCTTGGTGCAAATGGAGAAACTGTCACAGGTAATTGTTAGGCTGACGTAAAACAGCTCGTTGAAATGTCAACCTGGAGGTACAGAAAATATGTCACGTGAAGGATGACTTTAAATTTGCTTCTGTGAACAATGTTTAACGATGCTTTATACAGCTTTATAAAAGCACCTTAACACCTTTCTGATCTAAACCAGAACACATAAGTATTCCAAACCGACAGCAGACCACCCAATACCTTTGCCTGGAAGACTCAGCAATCCCATCTTTAGAGGGACATACTCTTAATATTATGAACATTTTAATTGCATTTAGATTATTATCTTGTGCTTCAGCAAAAAACTATTGCATTTAATTAAAGAAGTAAAGTGATGTGGTAGTTAAATATTAAATAAGCAGCTATTTTTGTGTATACATGCAAAGGAATGCAAAGCATTCTTGTAATCAATGCATCACTGTTGATTACCATTAACACAGAATTACAAAATTTAGGAATAAGAGCGCAAGGGTTACCAGGAATTAAACAAGTCAAGCCCTCAAAGCACAGCACTGCATGTTATAACCATGGACTCTCCAGAGCCCCAAACCTCTACTTCCCCCATGCAAGCAAGCAAGCAAGCACGTGCTGAAGTCAGTCTGGGTCATCCAATGATCCCAAAGAATTCAGATGCATTCTCCCAAAGCTGCAGTGTTTAGTGGTAAATTCAAGAAAAATATCCACTAAAAATTATGTCCATAATTCATTTACACACCAAAACACATTAACACTATGATGACCACTTATTCTTTCATTTAGGCCTGGCAGAGCAATGAACTCTTCTTTCGTATATTACTAAGCAGACCCATCCTGAAAATACAGGTTATAGAAAAATCGACTCACCATTTTGAAACAAAGACACATATTTATGGTTGACAAATTTCTAAAGTCTTCAGGATTTCCTGACAAGTCTACTGGAGTAGCTTCTGATTCTCCTTCTTTCTTTGCAGGGTGTAGTGCAATTCAGCTCTATTTACTAGGGCCAGTCTTATCACCCTGACTCACTTCAGGTGGCATGATTTGCCTGAGCACCTGTTTCACTTGCACTTCTTGAGTCCAGACAACAACAATTATTGCTGGCTACTGCTGTGAAAGGCTACTGAGTGAAAGGTGGGGGTTTTTCAAGCAATGACCTACTGCCTAGAGCCGTGGCTTGCCCTACTACATGAGGCAACAACTTGCCTTCCAAATATCGGGTAGCTCTCCATGGTCCTTCAGTCTCTTGCATCACTTCATTCATTATGCCCAAGTTCATGAGTTTTTGCTAATCAGTACTGGCAATCTCAACATCTGGCTCTCTCTAATGTATAAACAGATTTCAAGCCCAAATAATGTTTCAATTACTTCCCTTAAACTGTTTTAATACAGTTGAAAAAAACCAAGTACCAACAGTAAGACTCACTTCAGGGAGGTAGGAACAAGCACCAAGGCACGGCTGAAGAGTTTCAGTGGTGCATCTATAGTCAGAGTGTTGGCAAAAGCATCTCCCCTACAGACTAAACTAGAATAGCAGAATCCAAAATACAGTTTAAACTTTTAAATGGAATTACATACAGAAATTGCATTACTGAAAAATTTGTCTTTGAAACAGGATTATTATCTGAAAATCAGCTTCACAGTGAAAGAGAAGATACACAGTGGTATGGCTTCAACTTCCAGCTCTGCCAGAGATTCTCTATGTGAACTTAAACAAAACATAAATGTTTTGCTGTTCTCCATTTTAGAAACCAGGAGCAGCAAATACCTCTTTTCTCTCTCTCCTGCCATCTGCCTTTTTTATTTACACTGTGGTGCTAAGAAGACACACAGACACAACTTAGTCAAAACACAGGTACTCTCCTTCATTTCAACAGGAGTTCCTCAAGATCCTGGTCACTCAGTTACCTCCGTCTTCTGAGTGTTTGCAAAGGAAACAAGCTAAAGTTTAATGAAAAGGAAGGTTTTTGCCCTTAGACTGGGAATCAAATTTCTGTTCTGTGAGGCAGAAAGGCCTAGTGTGGTATCTTCCAAGAAAAAGTTTTAAACCCCCTAAATTACTACTGTTTGAAGTGATGAGTCAGACGACTGCCAAGTCATGATTTTTTAGAACAAATACATCTTCCACTTTATCTGTAATTTATTCCAATATTACTTGTACTACTCGGTATTTATCAGGTGCTTCTTACACAAGAGAAAAAGAGAAAGTGATAAGATGCCAGACAACTGTGTGTCTGAAAACAATGAGCAAGGAAAAGAAGCAGCAGCTAAACACAACATAAGTGTAAGCAACTTCCTGAATGACTTGGCAGCCCAGTTTGTTTATTCCAATTCAAATACTAAGTACTATATTCATACACAAAGGCAGCAACTTGCTTTATTTTCAGACACACTCATCTAGGATCTCATCACTTAAAAATCAGCAGTCCTATGTGACCAAGTGCCAAAAATGTTAAAAACCAAACATACTTCCACAGATGTTAAATACCAATGCAATGCAATGCAATGTATCTACAATTTGCTACAAAACAACACAGAAAAGATTTCTTATGGATTTAGAATGGCTCCTGCACTCGTTATTAGGTAAGTATAGATTCCTTCCCCTACAGTAAAGTTTAACACTTACCATGGGTATCATGGGTTCCTAAAACCACTTGAACACAATCCATTATTTCAGGACAGCAGGATACATATGCAAGCTACATTTCAGCTTATTCAACTACACTGCCAGAAATAAAAATTCCGAATTTTTGACACAAATGCTGGCCCCTATCCTGTATGAGCATCAATGTCCTGAAAAAAACCAATAAAAGCAAGAATAGCTCTCTAAAGATCCAAAAATGATGCCTACTGAAGGCAGGACAGAAATAAGAACAAGACTGTGCTGACAGGCTTGTTCCTAGTTTATTGGACAATGTTTGGCACAGGACAGTATTACTTGATATTACTTGCAAAGTGACATGTATGAAAAGATAAATGTTACTGATCAAAGCACAAAATTACTACAGAATTACCTGTGGTAGAATCCTTAAGTAGGAAACAGTGGCTTGATGATGCAAAGCTAGGATGGATAACTGTCATCTTAACTTCTGGGAAAAAACCAGGAAAATTCCATGCCTAATAATCTCCTTTCTTAAAAACTATCCATAACTTATCAAAAGTAACTGGATAAATCCAGGAGAGGTTTTTAAACAGAATAATATGAAGTGGACATCAAAAGTACATAATTTGCTTCAGTTAAGAGAATAGGAACGTACAATTCCCTGACACTATATAAGAAAATCCACTGAAGAGACAGACTTGGTGAAAGGCACAAGTTCAGCCAGCTTCCGCTGAGCAGGAATTCTGCAGTTGATCCATCCTTTACATGGAAAGGTACAATACCATTAAGGTCCCCCTGAAATTATTGAATCCACATTTAAATAGAAAACCCAAATTAGTCATGCACTTCTCTACAAGGTTCATTATCAGGAAATTATCCTCCTAAAGAGTGTGGAATTCAGCCACAGATAAAACTTTTCAGTAAACTAAAACTCCATCAAGTATATAAAATTAATTTCAACAGTTAAATCTTCCTCCTTCTTTGACAACTTTCCTATTTCCCTCTATTTCACCTCCTTTCTCCACTGCAGGATGATGTATCATCATTTGATGAGCCTCCACTATTATCAGCCTTTCCTTGATCACAATTAAGAGTGACAAAAGTCTTCCTTGGCTGAGATTAGTCTGGATCGACCGTCAACTTTCATGGTGCTATGAGGAAGAATGGGTTTGATCGGTACTGAATATTTTAAAAAAACCCTTTGTACTTCAACCACCTCTCCTTCTAAAATCTACTCCATTTTTTAAAAGATTAGATGATGAGACATTAATTTTTAAATGATTAGATTATGAGACATTAGTAGAGGTGTTAAATATTCCTACTCACAGCAAGTAGACAAAGCATACATTTTCCTCGCAATGCTCTTTACTTTAAAACACACATTAAAAGATTACCGTGCTCTGAACCTGAGATTACTTGTGTTATACACTTGAGTTCTCAGTACTTTAGAAGGTGAATTGGACCACCACATTTATTCCTACACTGCTGCAGGATGCCACAGCATTCCTAACTCTCCTGTTTTCGACAGCTATCATGTCTAGATGACTATACTCAGTGTATCTATATTAATATAATACTATATTGAATAATTTGGAAATAATTTGGAAAGGTTTGGTTTTCTTCACGTCATTTTCATCTTCACTGCATTATCAGTCACTAGAACAGGCTCCCCAGGAAAATGATTATGGCACCAAGCCTGTCACAGTTCAAGGAGCATCTGGACAACACTTAGTCATATGGATTAGTTTTAGGTAGTCATGCAAGAAGCTGCAAACTGGACTTGACGATCCTTCCAGGTCCCTTCCAACTGGAGATATTCTATAACTCCATGATTTACTTTGCAGTTACAAAGAAGGCTAAGTCCACGCACATGGCCACTAAGCAGAAACAACCCTCTAGAGAAAAGGGTACAGCACATTAGCATAAGCAACGATGGGAAAGTACTACTGATAATATCTTTAAATCATGTCTGTTCAAGAAGAAGAGCAACTTTTTTAAGAGCAATTTTTAGGTAGAGGAACAAACTATTTCCATGCACGATCATTAGGGGAAGAAATCACCACCCCAAAATACCTGTATAATATCAAATTAATTATTGATTCCCACCCAATCAAATACATTCTCTTAAGAGTGCCTGGATTGTTTTTTCCCTCTCAGAGACTACAAGAGCATTCAGACTCCTAGAAAAAGAAACAAAATTACAGACTACAACATACTGTAACACAAGATTATCTTTATTTCAAAATTGTACAAAGTATAAACATAAAGATATAATTACACTGAAGTAAACCCTGCTTTTTAAGTACTTTAGCAATGATATGATCATGAAAAAATACCCTTATAATTTCTCTTTAGGAAATTTTATCTGATGGAGCGATACATCATGAAATCAATTGTTGTACATCTGGGAAATTTACCAATGGAGCTCTCCTCCACAGGGGTGTACACTTTGATTTGCCTCATGTGAGTGTCTCTTCCATTTTGGTGATTTGCTAGAACAGCAATCTGGATCATAAAGGTGCGAATGGGCTTCTTGTGAGTATCTGTCAGAGGAACATGGATCCAGCCGCTCGGTTCCACTAATTCCAGTTGCTGCCAAGAACAAGACAGAAGACCAAAACAGTCAGGAACAGATCACAGTACTTCATATAAATGATCACATATTAAACTCATTTAATAAAGCAGTCTTGTTAATCAGATTTTAGTTACTTTTTCAAATTAATTTGAAATAATAAAGTTGAATACTCCTAGCTAATTTACTGCTCGTGTAATTGGATACAAATTAATTTGGTTGTCTCCAGCTGTATTTGCTTTTGCCTTTCAGAATCTTTGTGCCCTAACCTTAAAATAAAAGTCAATATAAAGGAACACAGACTTCAGTGTAAACTCTAGAAAGAAAAAGCAGTAGTATTTGGACCTTCTTACTGATGAACAATGTTCAAAGATGACAGAAAGGATGCATTTTAAATTGTTTTACTAGGCACTCTGAACTACAACACACTAAAATGACTTACGTAGGAAAATAAGTGCACACAAAGTCTGGATTTTCAGAAATCCTTTAGATTATTAGGGAGATTGGGGAGGAGGAAAATGAAGGTGACAGAGGATAAAATACAGGATACCTCAAACTTCATCTCATGTATCAAGACAGATGCCTGGCCAATTAATAATTGCTGCACAGCCATTTAATCACATTCTAGTCACATTTTGACTTGTGTTTTTTACAACATACCCAGTGTGATATGATGATTTTTTTTCTAATTTTAATCCTACACAAGCCAATGCCAAGGCAAGTAAAGAACAGCATTTTCTTAACTCTAAACCACATCACTGACACAGATTGCTGAAATCAAGCTGGATGCTATGCAGAGCACGGTAACAGCTTTTGTTTAAAGCTAGCTGTCCAACTTCAAAGCACAGCTCAAAACACACACAGAAGAGCATACAAGTAAACAGAAGTCTTTGGGGGCGGAAAGAAAACAAAACACAAAACAATTGTCCACTAGCAAGTGGATTTCACACAGCTAAGTAAATAAGAGTGATGCTCTTAGCAGCTGAGTTCCCCTAAGGAAGATGTCTGTGCTTTGAGCAGCTCAAAATTCCCATTTTTCTCCTGAAAATACTGCATGGCACATCCTGTCAAATGCCTTGTTTATGCTGAAGCTTTCAAAGGACCCATGTGAGAGCTACCAGTTCAGAGGCAGCAAAAACCCTGAGAAAATTACTCAAGAAACAAGTAAAAAAGTCTGATGACTACTTCAGCTTAAAGTAGCGAACAAAAAAATCTTTTACACCTCCGTCTTAAAAGAAAGAACAAGAAAAGAAAAAAACCAACAAAAAACCACAACCCAAAACTCTCCACTGCTGCAGACTCTCCAACAAATTATTTCCAACACATTAAATTCACTAAACCTTAGCAGCAAATCATTTCACTCTGGTAGCTAGACATTTCCACAAACACACAGTCACTTATTTGTTGTAGAGCTGTCCCTTTCAAAAAACTTCAAAAATCTTTTTTTTCTTTTTGCACAGGAAAGTTCAGGTAATGGCTGACTTTACAAAGGGATGAAAAAACAGATGTCTTGTTGAAGCAGCTTTACAAAGGGGAAATTTATCATGGTGAGGTGGCAGTAAACAGCTTGAGCAAGGATGCTTTCCATCTTCACAGTAAACAGAGGAGGAGGATCCTCCTAACATTTTATGCAACTACTACTAAGGTCAACTGACTGTGATTTTGAAGAGAATTAAAAGGTTATTGCTAATTAAACTTGCATTTTAATATTATTCTCAGAGTCTACAAATTTTGACTGATAATTCAAAGTGGAAAATTTGAGTTCAAGAGCTATGATATTGAGATTTTTATGTTTGGATCAATATGAAATTGATTAATTAATAGAGAAAAAAAAAGTACCAACAATAAAAGTATGGCATATTTTTCAATGCTTTGTTTCCTCCCTGATCAAGTGGTTATATGCTCTATTTACAGCATGTTATTTTCCAGTCCTGCTACAGAGGCAACCAATTTCTTTCCAAGCCTTTTTTAAAGAGACGGGACAAGTCATTCCTTCACCTGTAAAACTGGCAACTGAGGCATTAGGTAATTAGACTAAAAGGTTCCCTAGCTCCAGATGTCAAATTTCACATACTCTTATGTGGTTTTAGTGTCCTAAGTGAAATACAGGATTTTACAGGAGGTTTAGCTCCCACTGAGTTGACTTGCAGTTCTGCATTTCTGCAAGTGGATCCGAGTTCTCTAAACAGCCACTGGAACACAGAGTCTAAGCTGCCACCTAGGAACAGTCACTTGAATGCCTCTTGTAGAAACACCATGAGTGAGCACAGACAGAACACAAGTCATCAAGCACCACTGAACTGTCTTAGCCACAAAGCCTTTTTTTTAATTCCCCAAGTCTCAGCTTCAGTCACTCCACATTTTTCAACTTCCCTAACAGACGAATACACCACCTTTATTTGTACAAATACTGGACTCATCCTCAGCATAGGCCCCTTTCCCCCTTCCAGTCAAACAGCTGCCTCTTGGACAAAGCACGCGATACTTGTGAAGTTGGAGGCTACAGTGTACTAAGTACAAGAGGTCAGAGTTAGACTTAAATGTTTGAAAAAAGTGAGCTCTTGATTTCTGCCCTCTAAATAACATTCGTGTACTGACATTTGAGTCTAACCTTTTTTTTTAAAAATTGATGCTCACATAGTTCATTAAAACCTTGATACCCACTCAGCTACTGAGATTTAAATGCAACAAAACCAAACCGAACATTCAGTAGAAAAGGAAGTATTGTTCTGCCAGTATGATACACACATTTTCTGTGACCAAAGGCATGGTATAAACCAGACACACACACTCTCCCAAATTCTTCTCCTCCACATCTGTCATGCTCTTTCAGATGAGTGAGACAGTTTCTTTTTCCAGAGGGCACAGGTCCGTCACCAGGGAGAAGGAACAGGACATGGGAATAGGCAGGGGTGATACAAGACAATGCTGCCCACTCCTAGCTCAGTGTCAGCACCCAGACCCAACCGTCACAACTCCTAGCAGAAGTGGGATGAAATATGCAGCTCTACTCTGCCTGGAGCATTCCCAGTGTGAACAGAATCTAAAGGAAGCTTACTGTGAAGTTTTAAGAAATTCCTATTAAGCCCATGCAAATGGCAATCTTTCAAAGCCTTGTAAACCGGCCTGGAAATTTGGGTGGATTTTTACAGGGAGGCAAACGGCACATCCTCAACACAAAGGCTGAACTGTTGCCAAATTTCAAATCCTTGCTTTAGAGCTTGGGGGCACTGGAGCATCAAAGAAGGACATCAGAATATTCTCACACAAGCGAAACAGCATACTTTTCACTAGCTTATTCTTGGAGCAGAACTGCTTTGGCTGAAACTTTCAAAAAATTCAACCCAAAGCATATCTGGCACAAAAAAAATCTGTCTGAACTGAACTTTGGCAAAAGTTAAAGTAACTATGAGTTAAGCCTTAAAATGGAAAGGGTCACATAACCTTATGTACAGGTGGCACTGGCAGCTCCACCTACAGTAAATACTATATTTGAAATCCATTTCAGTCGACTTTGCTCAAAGTCAAGCCTGTTCTTTAAAAGCACTGTATATACATATAGACAGTGCTTTTATATATACATATAGACACACACATACAGATACGTACGTATTTCACCTCAATTCTAGAGCATCAGTCCACTATGAGCAAATACCAGATCAAGTTTCCCCCTGTATTTTTAATCTTATATAGATCATTAGGACTCAGTCACAATTAACTCTCTTCCAAGAAATTTTTAAAAATCAGCTTTATTACTAATCACCTGCATGGCATTAAAAATTCAAGATTTCTTTATGTGTTTTTCCAGAAAAGTTTTTTTTAAAAAAAGGAAAACATCGGAATAAATCAGTCCGAGTTCAGTGATGGTAACTCAGGACAGTTCCTGCAGCTCTAGACTAATCTTACTGTACAATATACTAAAAGCCCAGGGTTTGTGGCTTTTAAAATTTGTCTCTAATACTATAAATTTTGTGACAATTGGAAAACAAGAAGACCATGAAAGTCAAAATAAAAGAACAAAGGGATAAAAATTGAAATGGAAAAATCACTCACTTGTCCTTGCTGCTGTTATACTCTAGCTCTTCTGCTTTCTCTCAGTTGCTTTCTTATTTTTCCTGTCCTCTGCGTGCTACAGCTTTACCTAGGGACATATGCTCTCAACTCCAGGAATCCACATTATTTGAAAAGCCAAAGGAAAATTAATGTTCTGAATGAAAATCTCCTCCCCAGCCTATTTAACAGCCCTGTTTCTTCACTTTATTGTACAGTCCAGAGGTTCTACAGAATTCCATACATATTTGGCAAGGCTACTATTGCAACTAATGGGTGTCCTACCATAGAAGACACAAACCACACAACAAAATAAAAATTAAAAAAAGAAAAAAAGACCAAAGCAACTTGAGGCTACACTTCAGAGAGATGACTGAACACAAGACCAGAGCTTTTAGGAGGAAGCTTGTTCTACAATCACTAGCCTCCTTATAGGCTAGGAAGTTATTTACCCAAAGAATACTTTTCTCTTGTATTATTCCTACTTAAACTGATTATTGATCCCTTTTCCATAATCAGTGATATTTTGTTTACTTTCTGTAGTGTATCCAAATGGCATATAACTTTAACTGCTACTTCTACGAGGGTTACAAATGGAACCCAAGTTTTTGGCTATATTTACAGTAGGCTAACATCCTTGAAATAAGACATGATTTTTCTTGCCCTTTAAAGGTATCTTTTGTGAAGATATAGAAAGGAAAAATTCACTGTAAGTCGTTTCACATTCAGGGTAATTACACACACATCCCAGATGTATGCTAGACAGGGCTCCCAGCTCAGGGGGATAAATATATATAGGAAGAAAAAGCAGCCCATTGTTTTGCTCTGGGAAGAGCGTGCAGAAGAGGACCTATGTACTGACAGGAAGCTGCGAATTCTTGCTGCCATCAGAGCTTCAGCATGACAACATGATTCTGAGATGTGGGTACCTCATCAAATTTCCATTTCATCAACTTTACTACTAGATTCAAATGGCTGTGAAATCAAACAGCATTTGATTTTACTCCTACTTTTCTCATAAAAGTGTTAAAGCTGCTTTTTGTTTTAGTGACTCAGCCAACTATAAAATTAAAAGTAGTGGCTAGACTCTTCTTCACACATATAATTTTGTCTCTATGGGCTTAGCTAGTTCTTACAATACAGTTATTATAAAAACCTAAGTTTTTGAAAGCAGGTGTTCTCAATAAAGAATGTATTCTTCCAAGCAGCACATTATAAAACTAAGTTTCAGGGGAAAGAAATGCTATGTTCAGAAATTAAATATTTATCAATACACAAACTTTTCCATGTAGGGAAAGGCTTTTTCCTGTTTAGCCATTGTTTTTTACAGCTATCCAAATATGTTTTCACAACAACTGGCAAGGAGAAAGAAGGCTGGCTTGAATTGCAAACTTCTGTTTCCATAACTGCCGTGTCCTACCATGTAGTTACCAGGACTGAGAATCCGTGTGCCTCTGCATAATTCCAAGTATTGGAACTGTCAACACATGAAGTAGCAGAGCTTGGGCTTCAGCCATCACTTCACTTAGGAAGGAAGAGAACCAGTTAATAGCAGTGATGCACCAGTTCCAGCAGAAAAAATGAAGCATGTCCAAGAGAAACTTGGCGAGTTCCAAGTGAGCCAAAGGAGGGACACCACATTAGCAGCTTAACAGGGAACACAAGAACAGGCTCAAAGGACCCACTGTGAACAGCACACTCCTGTGCTCGGAAGAAGCAACGACCACCTAAGGAGGTACCTCTGTGGTCTTAATCAGCCACCTCCTTAAACGGTCAAGAAATCTCATTTCAGTCCATTAGGCAAGAGACATTTTCCATTCTTTTAAACAGCAGTTCCTGAAGAGTCTAGAGGAGCACAGTCCAACCCTCAGGAAGAGTCAGCTGTGGATTTGGGTAGACAGGAGAGTAGTTGCAGAATAAGCTATATTAGAGAGTGAAACCCGAAAACACTAGAAGTTCCTATCTTTTAGTATCCTATATGCTAAAGTATCCTATAAGCTCTTTATTCAAATAAAGTGAAAGAAATAACTTTTGGGAAGACTCGGAAAGTTGAAAAAGGTCCAAAAGATCCTTGCAAGAAGTTTTATAGAACCACTTTTAGACTGTTCTGTTCCAGATTAAAACAGTAACAATTAATCAATGCCCAGGTGTTAGAAAGTTGTATCCAATTAAAATAAAGACAACTGATCACTCAAACCAAGCTAGGAAGAATATGTAGAAAACAAAGAAAAGTAAATCTAGAAAAGCAATCCTTCATGGGTCAAGGATTAGTATTCACAATGCTCAAATACAGATTCTTATACTGCCTTCCCAAATTTCCTGTTTGGATTACTTAAGCAGCACAACACGCTGGACAACGTCAGTGGGTTGTGTCACACTGCCACTTTCTGAGGGGAGCAGGTGATGCCAACTGAGCCATGTATGATGCAACCTAAACTTCATTTGGCAGAATGACTCACCAGCCAACTCATGAAATGGTCTCAGTGACTGGTCCATTTTGATATCCTTTAGAGTTGGGTCTCCTGATTCTAATTTCCCCATACAGCTAAAAAGGAATCCTTTTGATTCTGCTGAGAAACCAGTGCAATATCTTCCAAGATGTACATAGTTGATTCAGACAGAATTTCAACATTACAACAGGAATAGAGTTAGGAAGAGTTGAAATTTAACTCATGGAATGATAAACATGGAAAGTCAGCTTTTGCATTATGAATGCCCTCATAGTCTGTCTTTGAAATCTTCTGAAGTCAGATGAAGAACACATAAGAGGACAACAATTAAGTCTTAGACACGATGGGGAGCCTCTGGTGACTAAGTATGCACATGAGCCTGATGCCTGAGGTGGCCACCTAAAAACAGAGACTAGACAGGAATAAGGGAATAAAGGTAGGTATTTATTTGAAGGGCCTTCAAAGGTGCGCCCTGGGCAGGCCAAAGGCGACACCCAAGATGTACCCCAAGTCACGAGTTCTTCACACTTTTATAAGTTTGGTTCATCTGCATATCAGAGTTTATTCTCCAATTAAAGCTTCAGTTAATGATGGCATTTCCCCAAGCTTACGCCCCCTTCTAAAGATGTTGGTTTACACATTTTGGGCCTAGGACAGTCTGGGTGTCCTTGAAGAGCAAGCTTGGAGAGGCTTTGTTATGTCTAACTGACATGAGAGAACAGCAGCTAACAAGCTACAAAGAACTTCAGAGTTACAGCCTAGGCAATACAGGATTTGAAAAATATAAAAGTTAAAACCTAAGGCATCAAGCCTACTGTCAAATGGGGGAAATGGGGTGCAATGACACACACTGTGGAATACCAAGAGCTTTAGAATATGGATTCACAGGGAAAACAACTCCTTCAAAAGCACCAAGTGATGAAGAATCCCACATAACGATGCCTGCAAAAGGGTCAAGGCTGTGCTGAACTGCCCACATACAAAACTCCTGACAGATGAAGTCATGGATGGTCCGGACACGTGTGGAGGGGCCCCTGTCCGTGGTACTTAAGCAACCACCACCCTGCCCATCACACTCCCACCACTGCATCTGCTCACAGCACTTGCACAGTCAGGTACATCCAGCCTGAGAGACAAATAAATAACCTGCCAAAGGCTCAGCTACTGTGAAATTGTCAGCCAGAACTGTCTGACTCAGTTGCAATTTCAGAAAATACTGTCTGCTTAACTCTGGGTGGCAGGAAAAAAAGCAAAAGGAAAGGAAAAAAGCAAAAAAAAATGACAACAGTCTTTGAATACTTCATTCTTTAGAATGAGACTGAAAACAAGTCTTCATTCTAGAAAATCTACCTGCAGAAACCATCAGGAATTTGTCACAGACTGTTTGCTAGGAAAGTCTCTCTGGAAAGAAAGGAACACTGTTTTCCCATTTGCTGTGCCATATGCACTTTTTTTTTTAGTATGTTCTGTGAGGAACAATGCATAGGCAGCACAACATTTATTACAAAAATACCTACCTCAAGAGGTATATATTGCTTCAGAGAAGGACAAAAATGTTGAACAGGCTTGGACAGTTTGCTTCCCAGTCACACATTCTTGAAATCCTATTGCTAAGTGAGGTCACTTGAACTTTCACATAACAGTTTATGCTGGACACATCCATAAATTAAATCTTGTTAGGGATGGATTGCCATGCTGTGTATGCTTTAAGTGGCAACCATCCTATCCACTGGAACTTCAGAAAAAAAATACAAAAATCTTCTCCCTGTCCCTTTGAAAAGCAGAATGATCAAGCCAGAAAATACAGAATGACAATGCAGTCTAGAATGGAGTTTCATATGTGTAAGAATGGAAATAAGGCCTAAAACTCCAAAGCAAACCTTCTACCCACAGCAGGAAGCCATCTAAGTTTAGTTTGGTATCAGCTAAAACAGATTCCATCTTAACAGGAATCTGTTGCTCCAGAAGGAATACGGTCTCCCACTGAAATCAGCCATAAGAGCTGTGAAATTTTGAATCTCTGATTTAAAAAAAAATGGGTTTCATAACTCATTTAAGAATCAGTCAAGAATGGAGGAAGGGAAGACAAATACATCCTAAGTGCAGTAGCAACCTCCTGCAGGGACCTAGTCTCACTCCATAGCTGTCACAAAGTACAGGAATGCCACAGCAGTGCCTTTGCAAGGGCACTGCAACTCTGAGAAGATTCCTGGTATCAGGGGGAATCCTTCAGACCTACAGGGACTTGGCTCCAATGTGAACCTGTTACTTCCCCTGAGCTTGGCAGACAGCACACTGAAGATGAAAAAGCTACAAAAGAATTCTTGAGCTTAGGCTCTGGAGTGGTGGCCTGGCTGACAGTATCAAAAAATAGGTAATGCAGCCCAAAACAATCTTTCTGCTTCAGTTTGCCGATTTCTGGTATCTAAGTTGTGTAAAATTTTAGTTGCAGACATACTGGAACAGACTGCATCTGGACAGTCTGGCCTTAAAAATGAATGGTAGAAAATCCATGATTTGCTGCAAGTCTTCAAACTTTTCAAAATTCCAGCATGCTGAAAGAAGAATGAGGGATTTTTTAATTTTTAATTTTTACACTGTACTTTACACTCAAATTATCAGTGACTCAGAGTATTATAGATGGAGATGTGAGAAAAGAAACAGTACACTTAAAAACAAACAAACAAAAAATTTTACTATAAAATATATAGCCAACACTGCACATCGCACCTTTACAAAGAAGTGCAAATCTCAATTAGCAAAAATAAATGTTTTATACCTTTAGGGAAGTAGTTCAAATCAAAGTTTATCTCAGTCCAGTGTTTCTTCATTTTATGGATGAGTAAGCAACTACAGAGGAGGCCCCATATGCACAAGGTAACTCTGTAAGGACATTACTAAGTAGGAATCTGGAAAATGATGACCAACTGATACAAGAAACTTTTGAAGTGCTTTCGAAAACCCTCAGTAACTTTTACCTGATCAGAAGATTAAAAAAAAAAAACAACTGTCAAACCTAACAAAAGCCACTACAACTTCCCACATTCGCTCAAACAAATAGCACCATCTGCATTCAAAGTTTTTAGACATAACACAAAATACAAAATAGTGACATAAGTATCAAAAAACCCCCGTCTGGTTAAGTATGTTGACTAAGGCTTTTGTAACAAAGGAAATAGGGCACATAGTTCTTAAAAATTACTTAATACAACATATTACTAGTGCTTTTATTTAAGTTTGTATCTTAGTCATAACTTTTAGTTCTTCTGTCCCCAAGCTATTAAAAGTCCTAAGATTTTCCTGTACTGAGATATCAAAATCTTAGCCCTCTTCAGAGCAGCACCCACCCAAAATAAAGACATCATCTCTTACAACTTCCAGGTGAGTCAGGCTGCTCTCAGGGAAGAGAGGCAGGGGAAACCAGTAATGATGGAGCAGACAGCTACACAGACAGAACAGAAACAGACTGAATGAGGGTGACTGCAAAGAAGTCTGAACATGTATTTAAGAAACCATTCTGAAGTTCAGGTGAATTTGCATTACAAATGGAACTGCTGACTGAAGAACGGGGCAAGACAGCTGCCTTTTATGAAAGGTAACAGAACAGGCTGGACTTGACGATCTTAGAGGTCTTTTCCAACCAAATGATTCTACGATTAACACCACAGAATCTTCAAGGAGAGCATAGACAGAATTTTCTGTAAGCAAGAAACAAGTGCTTTGAACAATGGCCTTATACAAGAGGACCTTAAGGCAAATAGAATGAATGCATTAAAACACAGAAGACAGCAAAGCATAAAGGGAGAAGTCCTACAAATTTTTTTCGAGCTAGAACTGCTGGGTACGAGCAGGAACAATATAAATGTATTCTATAGGTGCACTGCACATACTGATTGTAAATGGAAGTTAAGGCTGGAAAACATTTCTGGGAAATAACTAATTTTACAAAGGGGCAGAACTTTGCAAATTGGATGAAAACTGTACTGCAGATGTCTGCAGTTCCCATTTCTCCTAACATATATGATGGAATGATACTATGTTTGTGTGAAAGTGCAAAAAAGCCCAGGTCATAATTTACCTTCAAAATTGTTTAGCCATATCCAGGAAATATGTCTAGACATAGGTACAGTTAAATTATACAAAGAAAGTATTTGAAAAAAAAATTATGCAAGGAATATTAAAGATTTAAGTGTCTGAAAACTGGCCACACGGAGTTAGCTCTCTATCAAACCATCTCAAATAAGTTAGCGGCAATAACCTAGTGACCACATTTCATGCCATGCACTTTGCATCCCAGAGAACGCAGAAAATTAATATGGGAAATGAACAAATGTAAAAAAATGGGAATATCATTATATTTTAAAAATAGTCCGTAGTAGAAGCAGCCAGCTGCTAGCTCTCAAGCACTCTTTTTAGGTGAGGGGAAGAAAGTACATCTAAACCAAAAAAACCCCAACATTCCCCTCACTGAAAAGGGCTATTACTACACCTTGAAGAGAACTAGATTTCTGATCTTCTACCAGAAGACAGGCCTACAAAACTGCATAGCTCTTTTTATCTGTTACACAGGATTGCAGTTCCTGAGGGACTTTATTTGTCATGAAAAGACAGGAACAAATTACACCTGAGTGCTACCAAATTAAAAAAACCCTACTTATTCTTTACCAGCGAGAGGACAAGTTGTTGTCTTAATACACAAAAAGCACTGGGGTTAAGGGAAAGCATTTCTCCTGGTTTCACAGGAGCGGCTTGTTTCTGAGAATTGCAGAGGGTTGCCTCTCTCAAAAATCAAGGAATTTAAAGACCTTAAACCTATGTAAATAATCCCCAAATCCTGCAAAGTACAGTATGCAAACAAGTAAAACATTTCTGTGTCTGGACAAGGACTCTGTGGATGCTCAGTAAAGGCAAGTGGGACAAAACCTGATAAACTTCAAGATTACTCAAGTGTGTTGCAGCACGCCAGGTTTCAGTAAGCAAATGCAGAGTAACATTTCACAGGATCCAGAGCATAATGCTCAGCTCAAGGAATATTTACTCGTTGGAAATAAACGCAAAAGACTGTTGTGAAAACTATTTGTGCAAATTTAAAACGCAATGCAGAGTCTCATCTAAGAAAGATCCCAAATTCATAAACATGTCTCACTGGAGATATATTTTCATACGAATGAACTTTAGACGAGAAGAAATAGGAGTGTATCTGTCAGAGGTTCAGCTGGGTAGTTTTATGTGAGCCAGAATACACTTCCATAAATTTGCAAAGCTGGAATCGGGTCTGTTGCCCAATGGAAGCATTTAATTTTACATCTAAACAGAATTTCTTTAATGTGCTGTAACAAATGCAGTAGAGTTTTTCCTTTTTGCTTGTGTTTTCTTACAAATCAATAAGAAAGCATGTCCAAAAAAAATGCAAAGCTTTTTTCTGTTGTTTTATGTGGCGGTCAGGCTCTAGACCCTGCTTCTTTCAATCTAGATGAATTTTATTTCTTGACTTCTTTCTGGTAGTCAAAGGTTCCTCCAGCCACCATTCAAAGAATGTACAGTTTAAAAAGGTGGTGCTATAAACTGTTGGGCTAATGACCCCCTCACTGCAACAGCACTTCTGCTGCAAACAGCATCTGGAATAGCCTTAGTGCTACATCCTACAGACCAAGAACATGAGCTCTTCTGCATGAACTGTATAAGAATCAAAATAAAATCACATCCTAACTATGCTCCTGAAAAATGAGGGGGCAGGGGGAAAAAAAACAAAGCACGAGAACGAGATAATTAAAAACTTGTTTACCAGCAGGCCTGCTATGTCCCAAGTCTAGAGCTACTGTGGGGTGTCATCTTACTGCTTAGCAAAGTGCCGTCAACAACAAGCAGATGGAGTTGGATTGCAAATCTATGTGACTTATTGTATATCTACAAGTTCTGTGGCTACATAGGCTCCTCTGCTTAATTTATTTCTGCCATGCAAGTAAATCTTTAACTCCTCATGACAGTATAAAGAAAAAGAAGAAAGTCCAATAATTCCACAATAGAAGTTCCTACCCCAGCAGTGCCAGATTTACCGAAAGCTGATTTATGAAAACCTCTTTTAACCATGGTGACCATCATAATCACAACAGTGACCTGTTCAAGCAGAGGGAAGCCTACTTCAAAATTCTACTACATCATTTCTCCTGAGATGGAATTGCAACTCTTTTTGAAACAATAAAAAAACAAAACATGATTTGATTTTTACCTTACTAATTATGCTCAGCAACACCATCTTACTAAGAAGTAACAAATTAATCTCAATTAAAAGAAACAAACTAGGGTTTTCTGCATTTGCTAGTAGAAAGAATCAAAAAAATCCTCTGTACCCACAGTTGAATTTGATCTCTGACAGATACAGAGTGGGGAAAAATAATAATTAAAAAAGAAATATTAGGGGCTAGGCCAAATGATTCACTCAAAAACTGTGACTGAGAACAGCATTCATACAAAGCTTCAATAAAAACTGTATTTGTTAACATTCCTCTAACATGAGACATAAAACACTCCAGAATTCATTCTGAAATAAAATAGGACTGTTAGATAAACCTACTTTAGGAATTGGATGAAGGCAGTTAGAGAGCACAGGCCCTCAAGCCAGACACATATGCCACATTATTATTCTCACTCCACCCTCTCCTGTGTGTTCGCACAGAAAATGGAAAAATCCTGGGAAAGGTTTTTCTGACTCAAACACATGATCTCGGTTATCTTATGACAGATTAAGACAGAGAACAGCCCTCAGAAAGAAATAAATTTATACTTCATATCTATAGAAACATTTCCATGCACTACTTGAGATAAGGAACAGGATAACATCACATTCAATCCCTTCCCACCCAATAAAACTTAGCAAAGAATTGAATTTATACCCTGTGTAGCAGTGTTCTCATCAAAGCTACATGCAGACACGTGATCCCTGACCAAAACAACATTTCAGTAATCACAGGAGCAAGACCTCACTCTGGAAAGAACTGCCATGATGGCAGCTCTGAAGCAACTGAGTCTCTTGCTCAAGGACCCTGGATTTGCTCTAGATCTCTACCACCTGCCAGGTAGCATTTTCTTCTGAACACTGAGGATTGCTTCAATTTACCACATCAACAGAATTCCTTTCCACAACTACTTTCCTAGTGACACCCTGAATAATCTCAGCTTTCCACTAGAATGTTAGGGTTCAGAAATGAAGGGGGGGGGGGGAAAGGAAGGGTGACTNNNNGCTGATTGTAATTATAAAATCCCCCACATGCCTACATAAAATACCCTTGTTCATTTATTTCTACCTGAATTTATGGAAACTTTTGGTTGGGTTTTTTTGGTGCTGACTTGACAAAGCATGGCACATCCAGTGCATTTAATGGATTTGTTTTGGGGTTTTTTTAATCCTAATTAATAGCAACGCCTGATAACTTTGCCACAAGGCAGTATGTACTACAAATAGCCACGTGTGACTGCCTTTGTCAATGCAAATAAAGGTTTTATAACATGGAAGCCACATATACAGAGAATAATAAATGGTGGTCCAATTGGCTTCTAATTTCTTCTAAATTGGGGCCACTTCCTCCCTCCACCCCACTGCCAAACTGTTGGTTTGGCAAAGGGTGGTGAACACAGTCACAGGATGTTTCCAGCTGCTGGTGCCTACAAGTTGTTTAAGTGAAACAGAAAATAAGGTGTGCTGTGCCAGCTGACCAGCACCAGTTGAGATGACAGCCAAAAACCTTCTTAGGTATCCAAGAAAATTTCCATTCCTTTCATATCTTTTCTTATGCTTAAACCAAATTATATGTTGACTGCTGGCTTTACTCTTTGGACGATTTTGATACTATGTTTAGTAGCAGCACCCAGAGGGACCAGAATCAATCTTGGACTTGACCTTGCTGCATGTATTTGGCACTTCTTAATGTCTGAAAACATCTAGTGCTCCCTCCAAGGATTACTCTCCACAATTAAGTCTATGAAGGCAATCAGGTAAATCAGAGATGATTGTTTATAATTCACTGACTTTATCCTTCCAATCCCATTTCACAGTGTAGAAAATAGTAGCTTAAAGGCAAGACATTTCCCAATGGTGAGCAACCTCTCCAGAAAGAGGAAAGCAGGAGTGAGTGAGAAGCATCTTACTGTCAGGTTTGACACAAGTCTGTTTAACATCCTTCAAGCAAAGGATGGTGGTGTGATTCCCACGATGTTTTCACATTTGGAATCCAAAACCAGAGGAGATAATTTTGGATTACTCAGGCCTTCAGAACTTATAGAATGGGAAAGAGTATGACTGTAGAACGTGGTAGGGTAGAAGAAGAAGAAGAAAAAGGAGATAGAGAAATAGCCCTTTATTTAACAATTTCCATGCAGTATGCAGGGCCCTTTACTACAGAAAAATATAATTTCCCTTCCAAATACAGGTCTGCTCCACTTTTCCAGGATCTCCTTCCTAACATGCTGCCTTCTTGAGATCAAAGATCTTGTTCCAGAGAGTTTCTTCAATGGTACCTCTATCTCCTTGCTCTGCTAAATAACTGTATAGTCAGGTGTCTAGAGTCCACTTCCCCAAAAGCCAATAAATAATGCAGCCAGCCAATGAAGACAACAAAGATTTTCATTTTCCCTAGTTCAAACCTTGAAGCTTTATGTGACCAGGAACCGCTTCAAACACCCAAGTAAAAAACTGCGTTAAATAGTTTGCCTACCAGGGTCTCCATCCTTCTGTCCAAGTGCAGAGAGATCAAACACAAGAGATAAAATAGATGTTGCTACGTGCTCCAGTTTGCAAGTGAACAGTATCACATTTTGTAAACCACAGTTCAAATGAATTCTGATGAACTGAGGGGGCTCACCTGACTGAGCACCATGAAGTTGTTCTAGATGAGCATCACTCTGACACTCACTATAAGCTGTAGTGCTGGAGGCAGTTGGGTGTTTTACAATGTCAACTAGATACCACACTTGCATTAAAAAAGGAGGAGGAAGAGAGGGAAGGGGTTAAATATTGAAACAGGGAAACTAAGTATGTGAGTGTCTTCTGTCATGCTGTCACCTCCCCCTCCATCCACCCACCTTATTCCTCACTCCCATGTTCAGTCTTCGGGAGAATGCTTAAATGAAGAGAAGAGCACCGAGATTTTTCTTGTTGCAGATTTTATGTTGCCAAATCCCTGCTTGCTTCTCTTACTTCTGAAACATTAATGATTATCTGCAAGAAGTATCTAGTGAACCTACACTGGTAAACTGTAATTAGAAATCCCTACAAACTTTGAAAAACCATCGACCAACAAGTATCCCAGTGCACTCTCCAAACACAGAACCTTTATTCCAACAGGAACTTCCAGTAAAAAATGATGTGTGAACAGCAGACACTGATGTTCACACAAGCTTACAGCATACAACCCAGCAGGCGATTTTTCTGCGTTTTTTGGATTGTGCCCTGGAGGTGCTGGCACAATGGAATTTCAATACCATAATTGCTTATTTCTCTGTGTGCCAGCCTCTGAAATAACAGGTAAAAAGAAAAAAATATACACATAAAACAAACATTCTCTTTTTTAAAATTACAGGAATCACGAAATGAAATGTTTTTAATTCTCTAGTTCAAACGATGTAATTTATAACCATGACACAAATAGAGAAGAAGCACAAAAGAAGGGAAAATACAGAAATAACATAACGTTCCCAAGGTTCAGTTTACAAGGACCTCACACAAAGTTTTTTTTTTTTTTGCAACTCTTACTAGAAACAGTATTATTTGCTAAAAATGCAGTAGCTGCCAAAAGCTATGATCCATCTAAAGCAAACATGTTTAAGATGGAAATAGAGTGTTAATGCTGAAGAAAGACAGAATTGAGTATACAAGTTTTCTTTTTAAAGTGTGGAAGCAACTGCAGTACGCAGTTAAGTTTGTTTTTCATCTTTCTGAGCAAAAATTGATTGCATTTGCAGATAAGCACCTAAATTAGAGAGAAGTGCGTTAAGACAATAACAGAAGTAATCAAATTTCAAACTTTCTAATTAAACCTCTTTTTCCTGCAGAAGGTTATTGGGAATTCAACACTAGCCTTGGTTCACATGATAGAACAATGGGAAAATTTTCCGAATGGTTGAACGCTAACCCTGACAAGTGTGGAGAGCCAACTACAATACATTATATGGTAGCATAACCTGCCACCCACGTTGCTGAGAGAACAGCTTTCAAACACATGCACCGAGCTGTAAAACCACAAAATCCCTTATTACACATTGTCCCTTACTTAAGGTGAAATACACCATTCCCCCCCTCCTCCTTTTACAAATCTTGGTGGTTTTTTTTTAAACCTTCATCTCTGAAGTTTATTTAGCAGCTAACTAGACCGTTTTTCAGACTTTATTTTCCAAATGCCATTTTTCCTGTTTTGTTTTCTAACCAAAATAAAATCATGTTTTTATAGTACACAGTGAAGCCTGTTGTGTCTTTCACTGTTGCTTTTTTTTTGAATACTACTTCCACCTGTGTGACATTATCCAAACTTTTAAAAGGAAATGTCTGATATATGACTAATTCACTTGTGAAGACTTATTTCTGGAGTGAAATATTTTCCTTTTTTTAATGGGAAGATATATGACTCATCACTGGGTAAAGTAAAAAAATGGTTCCATCATGCTTTTGATTGAAAGACCAGATATTCTGATATTTACTGTGATTCTTTTTCACTGTTATGTAATCCGAATATATTCAAAAAGATAAACTGCCACAGCCTGTGTGATTATACACACTGGCATTCATGGAAGTCAACCATTGCTGCAGAATGACAAACACACTCCACCCTCATTACAACATGCTGTGGTTACCAGCCAAACACCTTCGCCTTTTCTGAAAAGGCTACATTATAATAAAAGCAGACCAGCAAAACAAATCATACAGGGGGACCCGAGGGATGGTAAAAGTAGTAACAATTGGTAGAAAACATAACTCTGAATATGGAAAGTGAACTACTTAATGATTTGAGGAATGCACACAGCCTCATGCTGCAAAAAGAGCCCACTGAAAACTGCTGGTACAACTTTCTTGGTTAATGATTCCCCCCTCCTGCCCCCTCCCGCTGCACATGTCTGCTGCCTGAATCATTGCATTCCAAGATAGTTAGAGGATATACACAGTTTCTTCAGGGGTTTTCAGTTGCAGCTTCGCCGGCAATGGGAATTTTATTTGCAAGTGTTTCTATTCTACTGACAAGGTCAATTAGTCCAACGAACTATTGGTTGTTCTGTCTGATAGCTCTGTGTATTTATTCAAGCAAGCACTTTTATAACCCACAATTGAATGCAGACAGTTACCCTTGTAAACACGACTGTCCACAGGGATTTTCACTACATTTTGAGCATGTAAAAGAAAAACATGCTTTTCTTCCCTCAGCCTGATAGCACATAAGTTTGATTACAACTTGGAAATTTCAGGGAGTGAAGGGCATGGGGGCTACTGTTTTAGATAGATATGATCTACTGTACATCAATATACATACTTGGACCAATTCCTAGGAGCTAAAGAACACAGACATTTGACTGATCTCTCTAAGAGCTCCAAAAATTTGGTAATGCTATCAAAGGGAGACAGATCAGCATCTCTGCTCTATCCAGGCATTAGAAAGAAAAGCCATGGTTTAAAAGAAACAAAGCTATATGTAGCTGTAAGGGCTAAAGGCTACAGAAGCCAAAAGCACAATGTGTGTATGCGCATGTGTGTGTCTATGTAAAACAGGTGCAGAAGTGGGTAGAGTTAAAAATAAAATTAGGACAAAACCCCGGGACTATTCCACAGCTCGAGCTAGAATTTTTGTACATGAGCAGCATGGCCATGCCACTGGCAACATCTGCAGAGGAGAAAAGTGACAGACCCTACTGTCACAGAACTTTAATTAACACATACATGTGCTGCCTTCACCATACATGTACTCCCTTCACCATACATGTACTCCCTTCACAACAGTATCTTCTTAAGAAGAAGAGATTCTTCATTTGTACTAATTAGGAATGCTAAAGGGGTTAGTCTATTGGTACACTGATCTTCATTACTGAAGTCTTCCCTGAATAAATCTTCCAGAGATGTAGAGAAGGTAAGAAACTATCAAGGAAAACCAGCAGTTTTTCACAGGTCTATTCTACTGTTTTGGGTATTCTAGAGATACTACAAAGATTGAAAAGCCTGCAGAAACAATCTGGGAAGTCTGTAGTACAAGAGACAACCACAGAGATAATAAGGAAATATGGATTCCATAAAGCAATAAACTTAGTGAACAACACAGAAGCATACACAGTATATTAAATCTCTAACATCTACCAAATCAATATTAAAGCACCACTAAAATCATACCTTTCTGAAAAATGTCACCAAGAAAAGCTGACTCAGTATAACAAACTGATGAACAAATGGGAACAGTGAGTTTTAAGGACTGTTCCTAATGGGAAGGAACCTTATATTTAAGTGTGTATGGTGCTTTTTCTGGGGTGTTTTTAAGTAAATGATACCAGTTCAAGCCAGGAAATCCTACACAGAACTAATTCACTTGAACAAAAAATGTCAAGCAGCTATAATCTGGTACCAAAATGAACAACACAACTGCAAGTTTTAGTCAGGTATAAACTTGATACAACTCAGTGTGGACTTTGACTTGGGATAGTGGTTCAATAGCAGAGATAACCTGCATAGACTACAAACAAACCACTTTACTTTCCTGCAAGATGACTAGTATGATTACTATTCTACAACAGTAGTATTATCCTACAAACTTCAAGAATGCTAGAGAATATGCTCACCTAATATGCTCTATACCATCCTATATCTGCTGTAAGACCACAAGTCTATCCTTGTTTTTTTAAAAAAAATATTAATATAAAAAGTTCAAACATCTGACTCTTTCGCCCTCACACACAGGGCACTGAGTGCAACCTGCTCATGGTCCAGCAGAGAAAAGACTGGAATTTGTTTACAGTATTGTAATTAGAATACAGTAGTGAAAGCTTGCATTAAAGCCAATGAAAGATTCCCCCATCATGTTGGAGGACAGTTTACCTGCATTGATAACATACAGTTTTAAAAATCTGAATTTTCAGGCCACTGGTACCAGAAAGATTTTTACATAAGTAAAATACTTAACAAACAAAGATTTTGGGGAAATCTCTTCAAATCCTCCTACTAGAACTCCATGCACAGAAAAGAGATGAAACAATGTCATCAAACATTTGTTATAGGAAGAGAAGGTGGCGGTATGACCTAATTGTGGCCTTCCAATACCTAAGGGAGCCTACAGGAAAGAGAAAGAGAGACATTTCACAAGGGCATGTAGTGATAGGACAAGGGGGAACAGCTTTAAACTAAAGTTTAGATTCGATATTAGGAAGAAATTCTTTACTGTAAGGGTGGTGATTTTCAAATTTCTTTTCCACGGTGGAACTTAAGTGAATAATCACGAAAAAGGTTGTAACTGCAGGAGAGGCCTTCACAGATATGTAACACTCAGGGCTTCAATCAGTTCCTAGGCTCTCTGTACTTGAAGTTCCTGGAGGAAAGCTCTGTACTTCATCAACTTGCTGCCTTCCACAGAAGCTGTTGCCACATTGTTTCACATGGCTTTTCCTCTGCTTCAGAAAGTCAAGTCAGCCTGACAGTATTAAAAATACAGGGCCTCTTTAAGGTACCCTTGCCTAATTGAGCCCTTCTCCGGCAAGAAAAGGTTCGTTCATAGATTTGTTTCTGAGTGTTCACATACAAAAGAAAAAATATCTTTTACATGCAACACATACCACAGCACAAAAACCACCTTCAGTTTTCCTCTACAGAAGAGATGTTTATTTCTCTTAAAATACCATTTCATAGTAAGGTAAGATAAAAATGCTTAACAATTTTATAGTGTGGGCCAAAATAATTTTCCACTGTTCTACTAGCTCTAATGTGGATCTCCCTATTTGTATACACACACCTCATATGCATAAAAGGGTATTTCAGTAACTGCATTTCTCATGACTGCACAGTAAGCTCTGCTCTAAGGTACTACCATTCCACAGTATAAAAGGGCAGGAAAATTGTAATCCTGTTCATAATTTCCACAGTTTGAAGCATATATTAGTTATTTCCATAAGCATATAAATGATGAAAAGGTCATATCACCTACAGTGATGATGATATTGGCAGGGAATAGTGTTACGTCATTTAATTTGCCTTCTTTTTGTAAAGATGAGTTCATGTGAACATCCCAGTAGGGGATTCACAAAATATCCTCTGCTAGAAGGTGGAAATATGTACAGAGTACCAACTGCATCAAATGGAAATAACTCTGCTCCCAAAATTTGATTTCTACCCTTGACATCAATCACAAGGCTTAATAACTAACCAATACCAGTGGAGCATTCTACTCCCCTGCTCCACAGATTTCCAATTCAAGTGCATTTTAGATGTAAGGAACAGGTCCTGTGTGCATCCTCATGAAACAAATCCATACTCAGCTGGCATTAACAGGAAGATAACAATCAAAATGAACAACTCGTGTGATGATTGTGTGTATGGAGCATCCTAGAGACAGCAAAGACTTCAGATTGAAATTCTATAAAACTAAAGTTTACTCAGTCTTTTCTCAGCATCAAGAGTAGTTTGCAGAAAGTAGACTATTTTTAATTGACATTCTAAACCCAAGGAATAATTAAGGGTCAGAAATGCTTCTTTTCTTGAATGGAAGAAAGAACACAGAGGAATGGTTTCTAACCAAAGCACCTGAAGCCTAGTCAGGAATCTATATGAGTAACAACTCAGTACTCCACCTTCAGCGTCAAGCAGTTTAAAATGCACCTTAGAGATGTTTGATTAGAGACTCACAAGAATACATTTTCTTGACTGAGTACCTTGCAACAGCCTTATGACAAGCTAGCATGTCCTCACTCCTCAGGATCTAAGTTTATTCCACGTACAGGAAACAGGTGAAGATTGCTCACTGCTGGATTTCAGAAAACATCTGGCTAAGTCCAACCTCTTCACTACAGTCACTGGACACCGCAAGAGTGAAGGTATTACAGTAGGGTCACTCTTCCTTAACTATCTCTTTGAAAACCTCCCCAGCTTGGGCATTCCTCCAGTTGGTAATTCCTCTCTCTAGTGCAGAATCTCTTCTGTGAAGAAGGAGCCCTGTCCGTGGTGCTCAGTCACAACCCCACACCACCAGGGAGGCTGCTGCGCTTGCACCTGGTTACGGAGCACCAGGCAAGGCCAAAAGGGACAGAAAACAAACTGAAAACAAACCGAACAGCAATCAAAAGGAAAAGCAAACAAACAAAACACCCCAACAAAAACCTAAAAAAAGACTTCTCACTGTTGCCCACAGAGGTGTGTTAAGATTACAGGGCTTTCACCTGAGTCTACAGTATAGGCTGACAGCAGAACCCACTGTAACTATGAGGTGTGTATGTATATATAAATTATATACTGATAGAGATTATACCCTGAAATACTACCTGCACTTAGCATCAAAACACTTAATCTTCTTACAGCGAGATGAACTGCTAAAGATCTAAATGTCTCACAGAAGTACAAATGCAATAAGCAGGTGAGCATCACTTGAAGAGACCAGAGATCTCTCACACACCGTACTTCACTCATATCCTTTGCAGTGATCCTTATTTTCATATCATGAAAAAGTGGAATAACTTAAATCATATCCTGAGGAGTCTGGATGCTGTTCCAAAAATGCCTCTACAGACTGTTTGTACCATCATGTGGGAAAACTCTGTGACTGGAAATGAGAAAACATTTGCTCTCCAAGCTTGACAGCTGTGATACAAAGGCACTTAAGTCATAGGAGAAGGCTGACTGCACACACCTTAAACTGCAGTGAGCAAGAGAATAGTCCTGCTAGATTGTGATGGCTATTCTCACCCTTACAATGGAGTACAAACAAGGGGAAGAATTATTCAGAAAATAATTTCATCTAACATTTCAAAAAAGATATCCCTACATACTAGAATACAAACTAAAGCTAATCTTACATTTGTGACAAAATTTAGCCTAACAGCATATTGCATTGTGTTGAAAATTACACCATTAGGAAAGAAAACACATTCATTAGACACTGTGAGTTGGGCAAGCATCCATGGAAAAATATAAAATGCTTTAGCCTGATTTTCCACCCAGTTAATCAGTACTGAAGCCAACGGAATCATTGTATAATTAAGCAGATTTCTGTAAAGAGCTCATAACAGTTCACACTGCTTTAATAACCTCTCCATGTGTCAGAGAAGCTGAAGAAAGGCGAAAATTTCAGGACTGAAGGAAAATTTAAGAAACAGTACCAAGCAGCTTAGGAAATAGGAAAATTGATAGCAACACGTAACATCACGGTGATGACAGTCACAAGCATTTTACAGCATCAAAGTATTGTATCTCATTAATAAGAAGTGTGACCGTATTCTCTCCTAAGTTTGGAAGTAAAAAAAGCACATGAGCATGTGGTATGCCTAAGAATTACAGTCATGCACCATATTATAGTCACATTCACATACCATAAAAAATACTAGTAACTTGTTTCATTTAGAAGTGCCATTTTTAACTACATAAATTATGCATAGAATCCTGTGTTAAACAAGAAAAGAGCTAAAGAAATACTTCCTGAGACACTGGAGAAAACTAATACACTTGTTATACATTTTATTGCTTTATAGATCTTTAATATTTTAATAACACACATACCCTCAAGAGTGGGAGTCTACCACTGTATGAGAAACTTAGGCAGCTACATGTATAGTGCTGTACTGAGCATGATTACAAAAAGGAAAATAATCACTTAGTTATTGAAAGGGCAGATAAAAGTGCAAAAATCAAACTGATCATTAAGGACAACAATGACATCTAGTGGACACTCGGGAAACTGACCCACAGCCCAGCAGGGGAAAGATCCAGCTGCCGTTCTTCATATACTGTGCAATTCCCAAATTTCTACAGTACAATTAGGAAGATTGAAAGGCAGAACTTGCAGCTGATGAAAGTCAAAATAATATGCTGATTAATTTCTTCCAAAAGAATATTTAATTAACTAAACGAAAGAAAAATAAAACACATCATGACCTGTCCATTTAAAATTTAGGATAAAAGTATAGGACAAAACATGTATGTTGAGAAAACACCACAAATCATTAAAAGGATGTCGACAGATACATAATGTTAACAGACATCTCTACTACATTTTCTTTATTCCCACAGCACCTACAACCTTCTACTTACAACTTGGTGTTGGGACTTTGAATTGTTGGAACTGAAAACCAAAGTGAAAACCATAAAAATCCCACAAGTAAAAATTCAAGCCACCATTTAGCAGCACCCTTTTGTCATCATCCCAATCCTTCTGTTATTGTAATACCTGCCATATAAGGCTGGTAAGTTAAACATTCCCAAAATACCAGCCAGTAACTGCTGAGCTCCAGAGAAGAGGAATTTGAAACATGAGGCTACCCCGAGTCAGAATGAGCAAAATACCTGCTGCTTATGAGTATCCTGATCAGTTTCCAAAGTGGACTTCTACCAAGATCATAGATAATTTCACATCTGCTTTCACTGTTTACCAAAAGGTAAGCAAAACTAAGCACTTAAAGCAACTCAAATTTTATCATATTTCTGGCTAGAAGCATCACCATAAAAAAATACTGGATTTGATTATTTTATAAATAAAAACACTAACAAAACACTGTAACTCTGTCTCATCCAAAGTTTTAAGCATATCTGCAGAACCAGAAACTGGATTTTGCTTCATATTGTTAAAAAACTGCATCTCATCCAAAATTTTTACATCTCAGTGACTGTCCAGTATTAAAAAGATTAGAAACTATCCTCAAAAGTAAAACTTAATTTATGAACATATTCAATTATAATGATGCTTGGTAAAAGGGTCTGATAAAAAAACAAAAAACAAAAAAACAAAAAACCAGAAACCAGTCTACTAAATTTACAAGAGAAAAACTAAAAGCAAACATCAAATAAACCCAGGCATTTTGCCCCTTCAAGCACAATGCCACATTTTACCTCCAAAAACCACTTTATTACATCAGATCTCCTAACAAAAGAGAACTGCCTTAAGACAGAAAGCAAAGCATCATTGACCTACCCGTATTTCCTGGAGATTATGAAAATTATTTCCTACTCTGACAGAGATTTTGCTTGGAGTGTAACTTTCATCAGATTTGTAGTCTGCATAAATACATAAGGTCTTCACTGTTGTTTTTCTTCTGCAAGAAGCAAAACAAGCTACGTGAGCATCATAAAGAAAAATATTCAGGATGAGTTTGTTGCTAGCTTGCAATAACAAAGGTTTTAAATGAAAATGAATATGTGTGCCTAGTGATTCATAAGAAACTTGCTGTTAAAGAACTAGGTGATTTTCTACAGTACATTATGCACACAGTTGATTTACACCATTCTCCTTTGCCTGCCTTCAGAAATGTCAGTATATCAAAAAACAGATGCCAAATAAGTACTTGTACATAATGAAGCTTAAGTTTAGCTTTTCAAATATGGGCTCTCTTATTAGACCACAGTCTTCTCAAGAAAGTAAACAAAAAAAGCTGACAAAAATCTTATCTCAAGTTTGGTTAAAGAAAAAGTACTGCAAGCATCCTACACAGGACAGAATAAAAAGAAGTTTTCTCCAACTCAGCTGTCAGGTTATACAGGACTACTTTAACAGCAGTCATCTGCCCTCCAAATGACACTTGAAGACACAAAATCAGGATATAAATCACCTTACATGAGTAAATGTGATGCTGTCATGACTGACATACCATTGAACATTCCTTTTTGTTGCTTACTTAGGCATTTAATGATCATAACATTTGAAAATCTCCTTTTTATAAACGCTGACTTCTTACCAGTTGGGCAACAGAACTAACCCAGGAGTTCTTGCACTTCCAGAATTCCTGTCTTGGTGAACAGTAATCAATATAAAGTTACACAAAGCACCCTAACCCATAGGGAGTACATTTTAATACCTAAATTGGATGTTCACCAAATGAGGCTGTGATCCATCTGACTGCCAGTAAGTTTCTAGATTATCATCTCGTAACTGATCCACTCCAAACCCTAAGAAAAAGAAAATGTGATAATCTTGAATATCCCATTTGTGTGATGCAAATGTAGCTTTTCTTCAACTGTTACAAATTATCATCTCCCAAGTTATAACACATTAGGAAATATTTCTAGATATCCAAGTTGCACCTATGCTTTTCTGACACAAAACTGAAATAGAGGAGAAGTCTGTGGGGTGTGAAACCATGTCAACATGTCCTGGAATTTCAAGTGGTTAAGTAGTAATTTGTATTGATTGCCAGAACAATTAACGTTTAGACTTTTCCACCCGTTCTGTAACTTAACTGCTGAACCAAAGAAAAATCATTAGCAGAGATCATTCATTTATTATAAAATCTTCGCCAAATGTGACATTTTCTTTTCAAGTAGCCTCCTGAAATATTGTTTTTTTCAAGTTACTAGCTAGAACAAGCAGTAAGTAACAAAAACAGTAGTCCTACAAGTTAATGCCACCACATTTAAAGAAACAACTCCAAATCTGTATTTTCCACTGCCCCATTATCGCTCCTTTTACTAATCACATCCTTTTAGTGACTGTCCACACTAGTTGCGGTTCTAATACAGCAGTTGAAGTTTAATCTGCAATAAAAAAGTTCCTTCAGGCTGTTTAAGCAACAAAACCGTATGATATTTTTCTACAATATCCCAGGATATCAGACCAAAGTCCTTCAGCCTGGGCATGATATTGTGACATAAAGGGATCATTGACCCTAGGCTGCAGCAAGACAGCAGAGCAATTCCCAACAGATATTTCTGAAATAGCAACTCAACCACCCCAAAGGGAAAGAACACAGATTTTCAGATATTTTGAGCAGGTATCACTAACTACACCTCAGGACCACAGGTTCATTTTATTTGCAGGGGTTTAGGGCCGCCCTGTAATGGCTAAGCCCACACAAAGTTCAGGCAGAACATTCAGGTCACCCAGCTGCGTGGTCATCCTTCATTAAAAATGGAAGACAGCCGGACAAAATGTCAAGGCATGGAAATAAATTACAGAGTGCTGGGTGTGATTCTGCTCATATGGTTTAGTTTGTCCACTGTGCAAGGAAAAAAAAATTGATATAAACCAGGTAAGAGTTCTGTTTAGTTCACATGGGATAGCTCCTCATAGTAGGATTTCTGATACAGTTACAACTTTCGTATTGTATCACATATAGAGAAGGCCGAAATTATTTGTAGTAATTAGAGTCTACACTACAGCAATTTTACTGCTGTGGATGTCTTCCTCCCAAAACATAAACGTACATTCAACTTTTTACATCACTGTTGTGATTTTACCTGGCTTACAGGATGAAAGAGACCAAACTGCTTGTGAGCCTATTTCTCTAACAGTACCAGTCCTCTCTAACTGCTTTGGATCAGCACCAGGTGGAGTCTTGTTTGGGGTAGTCATTTCTAGTGAGAGAAAACAAGTGAGTTAGTTGACATATTTTTAGCTTGATGGGAAAATTAAAGGATTTTGTTTGTTCACATAGTCAGTTTAATTCTTTGGCCTCACACTTTTATAACAGCCTACAGAATATGTGGTCTATACACATACACACATAAGCATACAGTTTTGCATGTCTGTAGAACCTTTTATTTATATACGTATAAAGTAGTATGTATAAATATATAGAATATATATGTGTAATACATCTAAGAGGTTCTACATATATGTAAATTTTGTGTCCTTAAGAATTCAATTTATACTTGGAATATTCATAAGACATATTTTACTTGTATCATTCTAATTTATGCACACAGAGTTAGTCAGGGTTTCAGAATTTGGGCTTTACAGTTCTGGGGGTTTTTTTTAAGAAATTGAAAATGTTGATTTAAAGGCTAGCAATACAATTTCATTCTCTCCCACAGTTACACTTAAAAGCTCTCTTAATCTGCAAATTCAGAAACTAGAGCAAGAGATACTTCTCCCTAAAATAGGAAATGGGAGTTTAAACAAATTGTATAATTTGTAGCAATTGGTTATAGCTACATTTATTCATGGACCATTTCCTTAACTTTACAATTTGATCTGGAACCATTAACTTGTGACTTGCACTGTTCCAGTAATCACACTGAGTCTCAACACCCAGACTATCACCACATATATGACAACTTCATTAAGTTGGGTTTTGTATAGTACAGAGCACATTACTATTTCCTAGGAAGTAGCTTAAAATACTAAAAAAAAAAAAAAAAAAAACATTCCAAAGAAACGCAAGTTCCATGAGAAAAACTACATTAAAGCTTAAAATTAAACCTAGAACACTAAAGAGTCAGGGAATTAGAGCTGACCTCTCATCTTTTGCTTACATGTATGACATCATGTCATGCTCTGCTAATCTCAGAGAAAGTCTTCCAGTGCCTCTCCCAGAGAGCAAATAAGGGACCGAGTTAGGCTGGTACCCACAGGATCCAGGCCTTACCCACTACAGAACTGACACAAGGTAGAGGTAACATTTTCTGTGTATCAATGACTCTGCAGCTAAATATTCTTTGTGGGACACAGGAAATCTGCATTCTGTAGTGCACCAAACACTTTCTACTGTCCCCTGGGTATTTTTTTTTAAATTTGCAAACGTAAGACTTGACACAGCTATTTTACCTGCTTTCTCATATACAAGACTGCAGTCCTAACTACCATAAACAAAACTTGAAAAAATAACTGCCCATGTAGAAAACTTAAATACTGACAACAGCGAGTGTCACAAAACAAAAGGCTGCAGACAAAACCCTTGTTCCAACACTGTCCTCTCAGAAGAGAAGTCGGACACTACACAGCTAATCCTACAGATATCACATATATATTCGCAGATATATTAATCCTAATGCCCTCTAAAAAAAAAAAATCCTTAGAAAAAAATTACAAAACATTTACTTCACACTACTACTACTACTTGAAAAACAAACATTTTTCAGAGAATGGTTTGGACTGGTGAAAGGGGCCTTCAAAAACCATCTAGTCCAACCTCCATGCTGCACCAAAATTCGAAGATGTTTATTAAGCACTGGGGAGACTGTTTTCCTGGACTTGTAAATTTCAAAGCTCAAATGACTAGTCCAAACTCTGGGCAGTACTTTTTTTATTTTTGTGACAATGAACTAAGAGAGGTTGAGTAACATTCATTTTAATTCTCAAATTTATATAGACACCAGAAATACTGTTCTTCTGACCTCTAAAAATATACATAGAAAATTCAACCTCACAAAGTAAAGCTAAATTGTTCACTTGTTATTCAAGTGATCACATCTCAAAAACATCATAGAAAACATCTTTTGAATATTATCACCAGCAAGTCTTGACACTCTTTTGACTTCACGAGGAAAATTAATGAAAAACTCCAAATCCCACCCTTAAGATGCAAGGAGTATACAAACACCCCATCAAAACCCACCGAAGACAAATCACAGAAATTACATTGTTCACTCAGATTACATCACAAAGTTGATTACACATACTTTTAGAAAAAAATTACTGGAATTTTTAAAGTATGCAGAATCTCTTAAGATGATGATGTTGAGAATTCTCACAAGCTTCAGCACACACAGCAAAGTTCTAAATAACTTAATAATGCAAGACTTGTATTGCACTGGTTCTCAGAAGTTTCAGGCATTACATTTTGGGGGTCCAAATATACAGCAAGAAACACCATTCAAGTTTTCTACTGTTTTAAACTAAGCTTGTTTCTTTCTAACAGGCAAAGCTACTCAAACCCCAAAATTTCAACTCCAAACCACTGCTGGCAAATAAATCAGCCACATATTGTGTACTAGTGACGAGAAAGACTGAAAATTTTCAATGGTTGAACTACATGAATCAGATTTTCATGACAGAACTCCTGCTCGAGAACAATACATTCTGGATAGTTTTGCTGAAGCTTCCAAATACTCTCAGAACTTTAAAACCTGAAAGCTGGTAAAAGTACTAAGGAAAAACAGTGCAGCAACAGGCCAGCTCACTCAAGTAACATTTCTGGACATTTTACTAGCATAAGTAAAAGTACCTCATTTTAAACGAGACACAAATAGTTAGCTCTGAAAGGAATTTCAGTCACCTAATAAAATTTTTCTTTGCTTTTTCAGGCTGTGTAAAAACAACTCTTTTTCTAGAAGCCCTTTCCTTGACATGTGCTGAAAAATGGAAAGACACACTGTATCTTTAGAAGCATTGGCTGGAAACATCTCTGATTGTCCAATTTGGTTATTCCAAAAGATCATTAACAGGCTGCTGTTTCCTTATTAACAGCGTGAATATATGAATGTCTTAATGACATGATCAAGGCCACACTTTTATTTTGCCATTTTCCACTCTGTGGTTTGCACATCCTTTGATCAAAACAAAGCAGCAGCTTTTTTCCCCCCTCCTTGAACTCTTTATCACTCATCTTCCTCAGAGAAGTTCGCTCTTTTCCATAAAACATCCCATCCCGGGGAAGTAACAGGCAATTGAAGATGTTTTAGCAAGTACAGTTTATGAACAGAGTGAAATGGATTTAAATGGTTGGACAGCCTGCCTTTCCCAACCAAACCAGCCAGGTTGTTCTCAGTGTACCAGCAGGAGACACCTTTAAAAGGTGCACACCTGGAAGCAAACCCTTCTGTAAGCACACAACACACTGAAGGAGGAGACACTGAAGGATACATCATGGGCCTTTCCTACTAAAGCTCCATAAAAATCCAGGCTTAAGGAAACTTGCAGATTCCAAAGCAGTTTTCCCCTACTAAAACTTCTAATTCCACTACGTTGTATGCACCAAGCTGTTTAAATACACACCTGTAAAGGCCTTTGAGAGACCAGATTGTGTCCAAGAGATGTCTGTCCAGACAGTTACCTCTCCAGCAAGAGATTTGTGGACAGACAGCTTCAGGTTTCATCAGCCTAAAAGCTAATGGTTTCCTTTAGCATCCAAATCAAGGATCACCTTCTAAAAATAAGCATCCCTTGCTCTACAGAGAACTCAAAGACTTGTTAATCACCGGCCTTTATGTAGCAACCCTTTTATCGATGTGAGGACACTCATCAAATCTGCTCTTAGTTTATTCCTTTCTAGAGTGTCTTTCAAGCTCCCCTAACAAGGTTTTATAAACCCAATATTCTTGCAGAGTATAGGTATCCAATACTATTATTAAAAAAAATAACCAGATCATTTTAGCTAAGGCTCTTCTTCAGCAGAGTAATCACTTCCCTTGTCTTTATTTTTACTCACACTTGTTAATGTGACAAAGCAACACCTGGCTAGGAGAAAGAAAATAATTCTCAATTAATATTTGTTTTACTATGCACTACAGTGCTCAAATGCAGTACAAATGCCCGGTATTTTTTGAGATGCTATTTATTGTTCACTGACACTCTTTCCACTAATCAGACCTTTGATTTTTTTATTCCTGTGTTCTCTTCCTCCCTTAGTTCTTGTTAACTAAGTTACACTGATTTCCAACCTGCTACCAATCTTCTCAAGATGGTTTTTAATTCCAACCCTTAGCTGTATAGTGCTTGCAATCCTTCCAATTTTGTGCTCAACATTACAGGAAACAGTGAAAATACACTCAAAACTGAACTCTCCAGAAGCATGTTTCATGACACCCCTGTTTAAAAGTGAGTTATTAACAAGGTAACTTCAAAACCTCTTTAAAAAAAATCTTTTAAAAGATTTCTTTTTAGAGCACACTTCAATAGCTTGAACAATGGCAGAAATCCTGTAAAACTCAAGACACACCCCTCATATTCCTTCTTCATTAAGTGCACTGGCTACTGTTAAAAAAAGTTTGATCTAGACTACTCCTAACAAACCACACTAGAATACTTCCTGTGTGCACACTGATTTTAATTGTTCTCTACTTACTGAGATTCCCTTCCCAAACCACCTCCTCAGAATCCTTCAGGGGATCATAGCTCATCTGGATTTTCTCTTTTTCTTTTTTTTTTTTAAGAAGTATTACTCAGATTCCATTCCAATCATATAATTTTATTTGGTTTTAGCAAGTATCTGGCTACAGCCTTTCCAGGAAAACTGAACAAAGGCTGCACTGACTACCTCAGCATTTTTACAGTATCCACGACTGTTTTTTCTGTTCTTAACAGAAGGGAATTTCATACCTCAGATTCCCTGATTTCTTAACTGCACTACTCATTTTACCTCACAAGCTCTTGTCCCTGCTCTCATTTTCTTTGGCTGGACCCTTGCTGGTCTAAGGCCTTCAGAGACCTCAAGATATATCCAAAAACCAGACTCTCACTTTGCTTCCTAATTTTTTATTGAGATAGAAGATTAAACATTAAACATTAAAATTACTAGTGTTTAATTAATATTTAATAATAATACTAAGTGTTCAGCAGCACCCTACTTCAACTAGCTCACCTGTACATTTGGTCCCTCAGATTATTCTCTCAATACAACTTTAATAAACTTATTATTTTACCCTGCCTCTGGTGCATTGCTTTAAGCCTATTAGAGAAAATTACTAGTCTTTCATTGTCACAAATCTATTTCACTAAAAACAAAGATAATTAAGAGAATTATATTCGTAATTTTCTACATGCATTCCTAATCAATCTAAAAAAAATGCTTCTTTGAAAATATATTTTTGTGAAAGCCCAGACTTACAAAGTTACCTGGTAAGGCTACAAGCTGCTCCTTAAAGGAGGCGAGCACATCTTTACAAGGAGTGTAAGGTGTAACTATTAGGTGGAAGCTGTCGTGAAAACCCAGAGCAAGCAGAGGATGAAGCCGCTTTGAAAAATCAACTGGTAGCCCACCCCCCACGACTTGTTTGTATGGCTTTCATTTAATATTAATATATTATATTAATTATAACAATTATAAATAAACATAATGAAAATTAACCAGGTTTACAACATTATATTGCGGCCGTGTCCCCCAGGCCTACAAACCGCTTTAGTATCGGAAATAAAGCAGCAGCACCTACTCACGGCACACACCGGCCCCGCCGGATCCCCCCAGCCCGGGCTCCGCTCTCCGGCCGCGGGGGCGACGCGAGACTCCCGCACGCTCCGCGGGAGGGACCCGGCTGAGCAGCCCCCGCACCCAGCGCGAACACACCGCCTCAGCCAGCCGAGCTCCTGCCCGGGCTGGACCCTCCTCCCCCTCCTCTTTCCCTCATGCCCCCGGCACAGCCGCAGCTCCCACCTTTCCCACCTGATCCCGCCGGGAGCCGCCGCCGCCGTAGCGCAGGGCGGAGGGGCCGCAGTGCGCGCGCACCGCCCCGCCCGCTCCCCCTCAGGCTTCGGGCCCGCCCCTCACACGACGCGCTGGGCGGGGCAGGGCGGGACCGCCGGGAGCGCCGCGTCCCGGGTGCTCCGGTGTGGGAGTGATCCTGGGGCGTATTCGGTGTTGGCTATGGAGCCCGAGTTCCCGCGGTGGGCTCTTGGAAGTGCTTCCCCACAGGAAGGAAAGCGCGTAGTCCCAGAGTTTCAGATGCAGATGACACGCTGCCCAGGGCAGGTAAAGGCCAGCAAAACCTTGGTGTCGTGGCACCCCTTGTGAAGGAGCAAATCCTTGGACATAATTATTACTGGAAGTGGTATCCTTATTGAGGTGATAGGCTCTTGAAAGAGAGTAACCGTTCTTCCGGATGGAAATGAAAGCCCCAGTATTCCAGGTGCAGATGACAGCTGCCCAGGGCAGGTAAAGGCCAGCAAGACCATCCTATCTTGGTACCTTTCGCGTTGTATCAATCCCCGGGCGGATCCGATTTTGGAGCTCGGTTCCTAATGCCGAAACCGCGGTCGCGAAAGGGAATGGCGACACCTTTACTTGAGGAAAGAAGGAGCCGTTTCTAACTGTTGCTGCTGCCCGTGACCATCTACCCAGTGCAGGTAGAGCCCAGCAAGACCTTTCTGTCCTGGGAACGCGCCGTGCCGACCCGGAGGCTCCCCTCGGAGCAGGGCCGCCCCTCGCAGGGCGGGACCGGGGAACCTGGGCGGCTGGTGCCTCCCGCACCCCGCCCCGACAGGCGGAGCTCCCCCCGCACAGCCGCGCTCGAAGTCTCCATGGTGAGGGCTGCCCTCCCCTCCCGTCCCTGGCGAGGGCCGCCCTTCCTTCCCTTCCCTCCCCTCCTCCCCGTGGCGCGGGCCCAGGCCCCGCCCCCCGGGTCCGACGGCCATCTTAGCCGGGTGGCGGCGGCGGCGGCGCGAGCACGTTGCGCGCGCGGGCCCGCGCGCGGTATCACCGGACGCCGTTCCCCCGCCGCGGCTCGAGGGCGCCGCGCGCGCCCCCACCCTTCCTGCCCCCGCCCCGCCTCTCCCCCCCTCACAGCTCCCGGTAAGTAACGCCGGGGGGGATTCCGACCTTCCCGTACGGGAATGGAGGCGGCAGGGAAGGGGGGCCCCCTCCTCATACCATGCTGCCGGCCCGGCCGCCGCCGCTGGGCTCGGCCTGGGCGGCGGCCTCGCCCGATCCACCGTGGGAGAAGGGTCGGCTCGACCGCGCCCCGCCCGGGCCTCAGGGCCGGAGGCTCCCGGGAATTGGGGCTCGCTGCCGGCGTGGGCACGGCCCGGGCCGGCACTGCCTGCACACGCGGTACGTCATCCCCGGCGTCTCGGGTTTTGTGCCAGCCGGGGTCAGAGAGCGCCGTTCCTGCTGCTGCTGCTCCCAGCCGCGGGAATGGCTTCTCTGTGGATGCAGCGCGGTATCCTCGCCTGGTGGCGGTGGCCTAGCTCTGGGAAAGGGAACGCTGGCATTTTCCTCCTGTGAAAATGGGGAACTTCCTCCTCCAGGTGGCGGGGGGAAAGCCGTCTTTTGCCTTCTTTTGGGAGAAGCTGATATCCACGTGGGTGCTTGTGGGGCGGTGAGGNCCCGACAGGCGGAGCTCCCCCCGCACAGCCGCGCTCGAAGTCTCCATGGTGAGGGCTGCCCTCCCCTCCCGTCCCTGGCGAGGGCCGCCCTTCCTTCCCTTCCCTCCCCTCC
>VYXC01004063.1:66365-141094 GCA_013397175.1 Platysteira castanea
AGAAGCTGATATCCTGGGTGCTTGTTGTGGGGCGGTGAGATCAAGCCTTCTTGCAGGTGCGATAAGATAGTAGGGTAAGGCCGCTTTCCTTGACGTATGTGTAAAAACAAAAGAAGTCGGCAGGGCTTTTCTCAAGGACCGTGGTGGTGTTTCCTCCCTGGAATGCACTTGGATGTCTCACCTGCAAGTTCCTGTGGCAGTTTTCACGCCCTAATTTAAATTATCCTGCTGTGGATCCTTCCCTAAGCTGCAGTCCTAAACTAGTGGTCGTGAAATACTTTCATCAGTTTCATTACATTCCTAATTTATGGGTTCATTTTCATGCATTTCACTTCATGTTAAGAGGAAATGTTAAAGATTGAGTGGTAATTAACACTGCTCAGCACAAGCTAAACACACCCGCTCGTTTTGCAGCGTCAGTAGATGCTTTATATATATGACCATATGCTTTCATGTTAACATCATATTTTCTTATTTATGTCCTGTCTTATGAGTAACATAATGATTTAATACAGTAGGGAAATTTGGGCATGTCTAAACTTCTATTTTTATATTGCCTCAGTTTCTAAAACAAATGTCAAACCTTAAGCATACACTAGTTCTTAATTCTTGGTAGATTTTGTTTGTTCTTGTATCATTTACTGTTGTTTCTGCTTTGAAACTTAGAGATGTAGTGATCTCCTGTATGCAGTTTGAAAATCTGTTTTATATTTCATTTAAATTTTCTTTGGGTATTCTAGTTCTTAACTTTCTTGTTATGATGGACTGTATGTAGTCAGTCCATCAGCACTGGAGTTAAGAGGCAATTCTTGAGCTTGTTTTCAATGGCAGCTGGAAATGCTGCTCATCCTCACTTCTTTCCACAGCATTTCTCTCTGAGGTCTGATGCACTGTAATTTTATAAAATGTTCACTGTTTTTGTGCAAAGCAACTAAAGCATGGCACAATTCTGAACTCAGACCTTGCCTTCACATCTTTCATTGAATAGTCTCTGGTTCTGTTTCAGTCTTCATTTACTTTTAATGTTTTAATTTTTCTTTGTTTAAGTCTGAATAATTCAGTGCAATTTCAAATCCTTCTCAGTCATAATTGCCTTGACTTAGTGAATTCTAATTTAGCTCTAATGCCTGTGAAAGAAATAAATATTAATGCAAGCACATTGCACTTGTTCTGCAGATCGTACATGGCTGTTGCCTTCTGTGACAGATAGTAAGGTCTGCATATGTGCTGCTTTTTTTTTTGTAATCTGGTGTATCAGGGTGTGCAGCAGCTGTGTCAGACAGCCTAAGAATGCTGACTTAGAGTGCTTGTGATAACATGTTTTGCGTCTTATTTTTAGACATGTTTGATTTTTTTGGATTAAATGACATAATTGAACATAATATACAGCTTTTGGCTTCAATAAATTATACTGCCAAGGTTTTTAGAACCTCTTCTTTTTTCTCTAGCCAGAAATTTTTAGTCATTCTCTCATTCTTTCACCTGTGTTGTCAGTCCTTTCTGGGAAGACTTTCTGCTGCCACTCCAATCATCATTCACTAATTCAAACCAACTCTTTACTCTAGTAGTTAGTAGTAAATTAATATTTTCATACTCTGTTGTTTATTCTGTTCCTCTTGAAATGGAAAGAGGAGCACAGTCATGAAGTCAAATGCTTCTGAGTACCAGTTTCTCCTGCCCCTAAACTGCTGACTGCACTGCACTGTTACAGGTGCGCTGTTCTGTAACATTGCTAATCTGTGTTCAGTGTCCTGAGAGTTCTGCTTCTGCTCCTTGGAATCAGACCATCCTATTCCACATGTTAATTTAAAAGCCACTGAGCTAACTGGATGTGAATATGTAACTTGAGTTCAGTCTGGTTTTGGACAGTTTGTTTATTTGTTTCTGAGTTCTAAGTAGAAATTATTATTTTCTCTTGTGGACAATTGTCATTGTAGACATCAGCAGCGTCCTGGAAATACTGCAGAAGTTGCAGGAGTCACAAATTTTTTTTTTCTGAAAGTGATTAAGACCACAAGAGAGTTTTGGATAAAATGACACTTCCATCATGTAGATGGGAGCAAAGTGGGAGGAATGTATGTCTCCATGCTGCTTCAATGCTTATATTCCTCCCACCAAGTACTCTAATAAATGCTTAGTGTACATACTTAATTCTGTGACCTCTTCAAAACTATTCACCGCAGATGGGCATTTTCCCATGTAAGTTAGAATCAGGAAAAAAACCAAACTTGGGCTGTTGCATTGCTTACCAACCACAGTCTGATTCAGCAGTGAGTGTAAACTTCAGTCTGATTGTCCCACCAAGACTGTGGAAAGCTTGCTGAGAAAGTTGGCAAGAATTGCTTGTTTCAAGCCATATTTGCCTTGGTGTGTGAGAGCAGCCCCATCCCACTCCTCTGCTCTGCAGCTTCAGGCTAAACCCCAGCTGAAAGCAGGGGTGGCTCAGGGGAGATAACTGGGCTGTTCTTGGCACTGCTCAGCAGGAACCTTAAACAGGGTTTGAGGGGCTGGGAAGGGCAGCCTGCTGAGCCACGGCAGGTTTGTCTTCTGGAGCTCGCCTGTAGAACCCACAGAACTGGTTCACTGCTGCTTACAGCTCAGGTGGAAGATCCACAGTGGTCTGTCTGTCTGCTCAGGCCTTGGAGAAAGGGCTGACCCAGGTGAGGCACTTACCGTGGGAAAACAGAGAGGGAATGATTCACCCCCAAATACTCTTTGCACTGAAAACTGCAGGATTTTAATGAAAAGCACTGGGATGTCTTCCCAAAGAATGTATCTTTATTTGAAGTAATGACTATAACCAGTATCTGTCCCCAGGAAAATAACTCTGACTCAGACAGCTTTATAGTCCTTAAAAATAAGGCTTCCAGTTTCTTGTTTTCTTGTGTATTAAAGTGAGAACTGCAGACTCATTATTACATGCCTGGCCTGTGGATATAATTTCAATGTTCAGCCCTACTTTGTCAGTCTGGTTTGAGAATACAAAACTGTTAAATCACTTTTAATTTTTTTTTAATATTCAGTCATTTATTTGAAAACATCAGCTGTGTTAATAGGACTTTCTGGCTTAGGAAATCTAATATAGTAAAGAAAAAAATGAAATACAAGCAGAAACTAGCACAATAAGGTTGGCAGCATGACATAATTACATTAATTTATAGCTGATAAACAATACCTTTTGGCATTAGTTTTAAAATACTTTGGAAATTGAATAAAGGAATAAGACTATCACTTTTTAAAGGAACCACTTCAAGTATTCATAACTGTGGTAGTAATGGATTTAAGGATACAATAACATTTGCTTTTCTGACCTTTGCTGACTGTTAGGTGTCCATCTTCCATTCATATTGCAGTAGTATCTGGAGGATTACTTCCAACTGAAGTTCACGCAAGGGTAGACTTTAACATGATAAATGTGCCATATACACCTATTTTACTCTTGCTTCCTTCAGGATTTTGCAAGTCACAACCTTTTTTCATCAAATAGTTGTATGTAGTAAATATAGTCTGTAAACCACTGCAGGATACTTTGGTTTGGTGAAGCAAAGGTGAACTGGACATCCAACAGAAAAGACTTCCATTAATTAGAAATGTTGGAATCCTTTGGATGCAGCTGCACCTTTGGATTGTGTGGAAACCTGAAGTATTTCAAGACTCCTTCCCAGTTATATCATTGAACTACTGATACTGCATTGAAGTGATTTTGAACATGCACCCTGTACAGCTGCTGTCCCTTTATTTAGTGGTGGTGAGATGGAAATGCTTTGTAATTTATGGCATTTTTTTGACCAAAAAAAATTTTGTCATCTGTAATATCTTAAAATCCCTGCAAGAGCCTCATAATTCAGTTGTCCTTGTTGTTCTGGAGCTGGAGGGAGTTGTCCTTAGGTGTGCCTTGTTCATAGGAACACAAAAGTCATTATTATTGTTATTTTCAGTACTGTGAGCGAATATAGTAATGGAAATACGAATGTACTTTGAAACACATTGCACCTTTTTTATCTATCAAAATTTAATTGTAAAATTCTCTGCCCTTCCCTCCATTTGCTGCAGCTGTACAAAGTGCCAGTACTCTCCAGTGCTTGTCAATGTACATTACAAAAAGCTAAGCAAGGAAAGAGGGGGTTATAGAGAGGAATACAAGTTGTAATTTCACATCTTTGCATGCATTTATTTGTTATTTTGGGAATATTTAATTATCTTGTACTCCACAGATTTACAGAATTTTTTAGGTTGGAAAAGAACTCCAAGGTTATTGAGTCCAACCATTAACCCAGCCTTGCCCCCTAACCTGTGTCCCTGAGTACCACATCTACATGTCTTTTAAATGCCTCCAGGGATGGTGACTCCACCACTTCCCTGAGCTGCCTGTTGCAATGCTTGTCCACGTTTCAGCGAAGGTATTTTTCCTAATATCCAATTTAAACCTCCCCTGTTTAAATCTGAGGCTGTTTCCTCTTGTCCTGTCTCTTGTTATTTTGGAGTAGAGCCCAATCCCCCACCTTGCTACACCCTCCTTTCAGGCAAGTGTAGAGAGTGATAAGGGCTCTCCTGAGCCTCCCTTTCTAGACTAAACATCCCCAGCACCCTCAGCTGTTCCTCAGACCTGTGCTCCAGATCCTTCCTCAGCTCCACTGCCCTTCTCTGGACTCGCTCCAGCACCTCAATGTCTTTCTTGCAATGAGGGGCCCAGAACCAGACACAGCACTCAAGGTGTGGCCTCACCAGTGCTGAATACAGGGGGACAATCACAGCCCTGGTCCTGCTGGCCACACTATTGCTGATCCAGGCCAGGATGCCATTGGCTTTCTTGGCCACCTGGGCACAGCTGGCTCATGTTCAGTCACTGCTGACCAGCACCCCAGGTCCTTTTCCACCAGGCTGCCCCAGCCTGTAGCACTGCCTGGGGTTGTTGTGACCCAAGGGCAGGACTCAGCATTTGGCCTTACTGATCTTCAGCCCATGGATCTGGGTTGGCCATATCCCTTTGCAGAGCCTTTCAATGTTCTTTATAAAGAATTTTACTCATTTTTGTTGAAATCTATTATAGGCATTGATGCCATATTAGGAAATGCAGAATGTTAACTATAGTTATTCAAATACTAATGAAACTCAAGATTAAAGAATCAAACATCATCGTGTATGTCTGCTCACATTGCCTGATTTACTTTTTATATGCAATTACAAATTTTCACTTGAAAACTGGTTTACTGACTCTGTGAGCTGCCCAGGGCCATGCAGCATCTTACTGCAAGAGGTGTCCTAAAGAGTGGAGCCTTGCTGCAGCCTCAAGAGCAATGCAGGCTCCCCAGCTAGGAACAAGCCACAAACCCTGCTGTAAAAAGAGCGCCGGCAGAGATGAAGGATGAGGGAAGGATCTTCTGTGTGGTTTCCAATCCTGTATTGCAGGGCAAAGGGTCAGGGACAGAAGACGACAGATTAGGACTTGCTCAGGGATTTTATATGGAGGGTGGTGAGGGGTGGAGTAAAGGGAATAACCAAAGGGATACAGCCAACTGGGAGGAGACAAAGGGAAAACAACCTATAGGTAAAACTCAGGGGAGGGTTTTACATGAAACAGCCAATGGGATATTGAATGAAACAGAACTTTAAAGAAACCATAGATAGTGGATGAGGGAAATACATAAACATGAGGCCATACATAAAACTGGGTGGGGAGAACTTAAGCCAATAGTGAACCAACATGCAAATGTGGCTCCCAGAGGAATATGGGAACTCACCGTGACTGAAGGTAAGCGCTGAACCTCAGTGCTCTGCGTGCCTGACCACCAATCCTCTGACTGTGTGGTACAGTTGTCACTGCCACATGCACTGCAACATCTCACCCTTTTTTTGTTTTTAAGAGGAATTTTGTCACAGCTTGTACCAAGCAGTTCTTGAAGCAACTTAAAACGACAATGATGAGGATGAAAACTAACATAAACCATAGAACTGATTTAACAATAGAGGCATCCCATCCCGACAGCCCAAAGTTCTTAAATAAGTTGTCCACCCAATCCTCTGACTCCTATTTGATATCATTAACTTGGTCCCAGATCTCCTGAATGGTGGCGTGGATCGACTTGCTGTGTGGTGACAGATTGAGGCAGCATAATCCTTGAAATTCCTCATAGCCATGACCATGGTCTAGGAGCAAGAAATCAGTGGCCACCTGATTTTGCAGAGTTTCCTGCCTGGTGACCTCTTCCTCTGTAAGGAGCTGACTAAGGGCAGAGGAGATGCCTTTGCATGCTTCCCTAGCCAACATATAACATGTGAGAGTTCCCCATGGGCTTTGGCTGCTGCTGCCCATGGCAGAAAAATTGAGACCACTGCCCTTTTAGAATGAGGCCAATTTATGATTGTATCATTGCATTTGTCATCAATTTGTTGGAGTGATCTTTTAGTCTTTGCCAATTGGACCGAATTTTGCCATTTTAGGAGTTGGGCCCTGTCGGGAGTCGGTGGTTAAACGTCCCAGTGTGGAGGGTCCACCTTTCAGGCGGGACGGGATCCCATTCCAAGCCCTGTCACCACAAATTAGGAATACTCCCTGTTCCAACTGCTTGGGATGGCCAATGGACTGCAAAGGTGACAGAGCGGTCTTCCCACACCAGCCCCTAGGGCTGTAAACCCTAGAGGCAGACTAGTGGTGGCTGCCCTGGTGGAAAAAATGAACACAATAGGCAGCTCCAGCAGATCCCTGTAGATGTAACTCTTGGGGTTCATTACCTGCTGGAGGAAGATTCCACATCCACACATCCCAACAGCTAGGCTGGAGTAAATGGATGTCGGTTAGAGTGAGGAACTCCCGGAGCTGGAAAGGTAGGCCTATAAGGCAGGTTGACATTGGATCTCTTACGGCCCCCATGGCCAGTCAGAGTCCTGGTTGGTTCAATGCCTGGGCTAGAGTGACCCAGACATTGGCTTGGGGTTGCTGCGCAATCCATGCCGAGGACAGGGTTGGTGTCCAGGAGACCGCAGAACACAGGATCAGGAGGTGTGTTAGGACTACCATGGCTGCCAGGATGGGTGCTCTGTGGGGGGAAAATACAAGTGGTAAGTACAATAAAACAGGTAAGTATAAGGGGTTCTAGCAAACTGGGGCTACATCTTAGGAAGGTTGGAAAAGGATTACATTGGAGTAGAGAGGTTAGGATTTTTCTGACAGTGTCATCTCCACGCAGTGGACACCATACCGTTTGTGTTTTCAGTTGGTACATAAGGTTCTACGCACTTGCTGGGTATCCATTTAAGGCCCTGGGGAGTGGACACACATGCGTACCCACGTCCCCAGGTAATTAACTTGTTAATTAAATTAATTACCATTTGCTGAGTTTCCAGGTCCTTAACAAGAACGGGGGGGTTTCCTTCAACTTTGGGTTTTTTGTATTTAAGAAGCGTCTCATTACAGGAGGATCTGGGTCATTGAAGGAACCATTCAGAAAGTTGATGGTAAACAGAGCTTTACATAACCGTAAAACTGGTGAAACCGTTTCTGTTCCTCCTTTTTGCTGTTGTAGTACCCTTTTCAGGGTTTGATGGGTCCTTTCGATTATTGCCTGTCCCATTGGAGAGTGGGGGATCCTAGTGCTGTGCTTGATTCCCCACTGCTTAAAAAAGAGTTGTAAGTGGTTGGAGGTATATGCTGGCCCATTGTCGATCTTTATGCTTTGGGGGATACCAAGCGTAGCAAAGGCTTGTACAAGATGTGTTTCCACGTGTTTTGCTTTTCCCCTGCATGGGCTGAGGCATACACAGCTCTGGAGAAGCTATCTACTGATACATGAATGTATTTCATCCTCCTGAACTCAGGGAAGTGCGCGATATCAGTTTGCCACATCTCACAGCTGTTCAGTCCTCTTGGGTTTGCCCCACTGCCAAGAGATGGTAGCTGGTGTTTTTGACAGTTGGGGCATGTGGCCACAATTGCTCTCGCTTGTTCCCACATAAGATGGAACATGCGAATGAGACCTGCAACATTTTGGTGGAATAAAAAGTGGCTCATTTTTGCCTGCAGGAAGATATCTGGTAAGGTTTGCAGGCATTGCCAAGGCGTCGGCCTTACTGTTGCCTTTGGCAGTGGGTCCTGGAAGGTCAGTATGTGGTCTCACATGCATTATATAAAAAAGTTGCTCTTGGTGGGAAGTAAGATGAATGAGCTTCAAGAACAAGCTATAAATCTTTTTACTTGACACTTCTTTTAGGAGAACGTTCTTGGCTCTCACAGTTACCCCGGTGACGTAGGCCAAATCAGTTACCAAATTAAAGGATTGCTTGAATCTCTCAAATGCCCTGACGACTGCTGCTAATTCAGCAACTTAAGGTGATCCTTGGACCACCTCGACATCAGATTCCCACTTCTGTGTCTTGAGATCCCCCAAGTCATGACTGACTTGTGGGATTTTCCCAAACTGTCTGTAAAGATGGTCAAGGCATTGAGTGGCTTTTTGCTTTGAACTTCTTGTGGAATCAAATTGAAGGCCGAATTAAACACTTTGTGTTTAGGATAATGGATTGAAATTTTTCGCAGGATAACTGTCTAAGGCAAATTGTAAATTTACATTCGTTTGGATCAAGTGTTCCAATGTATCTGTAGTAACTGGTAAATGAATACATGTAAAATCACATCCCACAAGGGTGCAAAGTTGCGCCCTACCTTTTAATATGATCTCAGCCATCGGTTCTTGTGGCGTGGTGATGCTTTTGGATGGTTGGTGCAGAAGAAACACCCACTCAGTTGACGATGAGGGAGTCCTTCTGCTCCTCGTCCCACTGAAATATGAGGCCATGGAGATGTGGCACTTTCCCCAAGATGGTGAGCTGGAGAGGGAGGGACGGTAGGTACCTGTGGGCTTGTTTGGAGGACAGAGCCTCCTGTGCCTTCCTGATGGAAGTCCTGGCATCTTCAGTGAGGACCCTGGGGGATGTTAGTTCATCGCTCCCCTTTAATAGGTTGAATACGGGGGCCAGGTCCTCTGTGGTTATTCCCAACCATTGTCTTATCCAGTTCAATGACCCACATAATTGATGTAACTCCTATAATGTCCACATGTTATGGTTTATTTTAAGTGGTTGAGGAGTGATGGTGTTTTCAGTGATTTTTAGTCCAAGGTATTTCCATGGACTTGTCTTTTGCACCTTTTCATGTTGCAGTTCGAAACCTCAATCTTCTAAGGCTTTTATTATCTGTTTTAAAGTCTGATCAAGATAAGTCTTATTTGGGGCACAAATTAATACATCATCCATGTAGTGATGTATAATGGCTTTCTCAGCCTTTGCATGGATAGAGGACAGAATTTTGACGACGTACCATTGGCAGATGTTAGGCTGTTCATGCTTTGGGGTAACACCCGCCAACGGTAGCGACACATGGGAGCCTCTCGGTTGATGGAGGGAACCGAGAATGGAAACCGCAGAGTGTCATCTGGGCTTAGGGGATTTGGGAAAAGCAACCTGTAATATTGATTACTGCCAAATTCCAGTTTTGTGGGAGCATAGATGAGGATGGCATGCCCGGTTGAAGGGGTCCCATGTCCTCTATTACCTCATTAATTTTATGTAGGTTGTGCAAGAGCCACCGCCTGTCCCTCCCCAGCGTTCTGATGACAAATACGGGTGAGTTCCAGGGGCTGTTGGTTGGCACAATGTTACCTTTAGCCAACTGCTCTTCCATGAGTACGTTGAGCACCTTTAATTTTTCTCTGTCTAGCGGCCACTTGTTCACCCACATGGGCGAATAAGTTTTCCATTTTAACGCTGGGGTGGGGCACTCCACAGTGGCCACCATCAAAAATCCTGAGGTTTGGGGGGGATTTCGAGTCCCCCATCGGGATATCAGATCCCTTCCCCATAATGTGAAATTTGTGTCTAGCACAAATAGGCATATAGAGGCCAATTGCCCATCTGGCCCTTCAGTTTCTATAATGTTTAGCCAATTGGGGCCATCCTATCCCGGTGACAACACCCTGGACAGGTTGCAACTCCCATTGTGACAGCCACTCAGTGGTGGGAATGACCATCACATCTGCCCCTGTGTGCACCATCCCCTTGAGATTGATGTTATTTTGACCTTGGCGAAGTTTACGCGCCACCAGTGGTTTCTTTCTTCCTACCACCTCTGTCCAGCTGACGGTAGGTGTTATTCCATCTCTGGGCAGGTTCTGAGGCATTGCTATGGCCTGGGCGATGGTAATGCCCTGTGGTAGGAAGAAAGAGGGGTGGACACACTGTGCCAGGAGAGCAAAGCCTCCGTCTGAGCCCACAGATGTGAGCTCAGGGGAAATCTCAATTTCCATTGGTGTTGTCTTTGTGTCCCCAACAACAGTCATGTATGTCAAGTCCGGTGAAATGTTTTTGTGCTGGAGCGTAACCACAACTAATTGCCATCTGGTGGAGTTGAATTGTTGGCTGTGGTCAGTGGTTACCTCCAGCTTAAGTCCTGGTGTCCATAGATGTCTTTGTTCAGCCCCATTTGTGTCTGTGCACAGGGCTGCTCCGTGCTGCCTCTTCAGTTTCCCTGTTGAGTTAGACCTGGGGAAACAGTCTCTGAAGGATCATTAATAATTGGAGCTGGGGCCCTGCAGTATTTGGCCCAATGTCCCTTCTTCCCACAACAATGGCATATGAGTTCTCTCTTTGGTCCAGCATCTCCCACTGCCACCACAGTCTCCTCCACAACTACTATCATTCCCCCTTTTTTTGTTTTTACTTCTGGATCCACCTGGGCACGCTTCTGAGATCAAATCCAGTGTTGGAGGTGGATCGAAAGGTAGTCCCAAAATAGTTATGTTCTTACTACAGCGTGCTTTTTTTGGAAACAAATCCATTTTCAGAGATAATCACAATTTTATTTTTACACTGGAAAAATAGTAATGGGATGGAAAGTTGATGTTAAAAATTTGTGCAGTTATCTACACATCGGTATCCTTGTTATTTGTATCTCTAACTTTGCTCTGTTTGCCACGTTGCTTAAAGGAAGAAAAAATTTGAGTTTTTCATCTCTGCACTCCACTAGTAATAACTTAGGACATGTGTGTTCTCTGTACTGTCAGTAACATGGGATTGTTTTCTTTTTTTTTCCTTAAGGTCTGGAAGATTCCCAATACTCCTTGCCATAATTGGTATATGTGTTTAACCCTAAATTGTGCATTATGGCAGACAAATTAACAAGAATTGCTATAGTAAACCATGACAAGTGTAAGCCAAAGAAATGTCGTCAGGAATGCAAGAAGAGTTGTCCTGTGGTTCGAATGGGTAAGAGATACAATGTAACAAAGTATTGAAGCAATTGGAGATGTTTTAAATTAAATTCTTCTAGAAGGAATGAGCTTTTTATAATTGCTAGTTTGTTGTGTATCATTCAAGGTTTGTTTCATAAAGCCTTTAGAAATATCACTGAAAGCATGAAAAATTCTTAGTAATAATGACACTTTTCAACCCCTTAGATGATCTAAAGCTTCAGTGAATATTTATCAGTTACATGTTCTTCTGTGGAATTTAGTAGGCAGGAATTCTGATTCACCAGAAACTTTATTGACCTTATCTTAATTTTTTTCCCCAGGAAAACTTTGCATAGAAGTCACATCACAGAGCAAAATAGCATGGATTTCAGAAACACTTTGTATTGGTTGTGGTATTTGCATCAAGGTAAATGTTAAACTGCTTTATTTAAAGTGCTAAATGTTCCTTATTTTGCTATTATATTTAGTAATGCATACTGTAACTTGAAAAAGCAGTTTTCTTTCCTGGACTGATCAGACCAAGTTAACTGTTACTGTTTATAGAAAGTGAAGAAGTGTGTCACTTGACTGAACTGGTTGGGTTGCAGGGTGTGGGTTTTGTTGTGCCTTTGTTTTTGCTTGGCTTTGTTTGGGGTTTTTGTTTGTTTGTGTCTGTAGACAGCAGCAGAAAGATATTTTTTGCAAAGAGGTGGAGAATATAGGCAGTGTGCGTTATTTGTATTGTAGACCGACAGTCTAAATTGCTGACTATTAATCTGAAAAATGTGGTATAGGACTTCCTTCGCAGGTTAACCATGTAAAGGAAATTTGGTACAAGTCTATTTAAAAATGTAAATGCATAGCTGGGTGCAGTACAAAACATAGTCTTTTGTTAATAAATTGCTGTGTGCACTAATAATCTCTAATTTATTTCAATTCCAGAAATGTCCTTTTGCAGCCTTGTCAATTGTTAACTTACCTAGCAACCTGGAGAAAGAAACAACGCATAGATACTGTGCCAATGCCTTCAAACTTCACAGGTATTTTATTTTTCAAATATCAGTGTAAAAGAGACAAAAAATCCAAGTTTTTGATAGTGTAAACATAGTGCACATCAAAGCGTTCTTGGTTCTTACTCCAGTAGCTTCCTTTTATAATGTTAATTACAGTTTTCTTAGTAAAACATGATAATGAAATAAAGTGTTAAGGATTATTTAAAACAGAGCCCCTGTTTAAAACAGACTGCCCTTAAATATTTCTTATGATCTTCTATTTTTAAGGAATTTGATATAATTTGTTAGATATTTGCAAGTTAACAAAGTAAGCTGTAATAATGAGAAAGTCTGAAAATGCGTTGTAACATTTACTTGACCACTAAATGTTGGTGTCTGATGACATTAATATAACACAAAGTTATCAATATACAGGTTGCCTATCCCTCGTCCAGGTGAAGTACTGGGATTGGTTGGAACCAATGGTATTGGAAAATCAACTGCCTTGAAAATTTTAGCAGGAAAACAGAAGCCAAATCTTGGAAAATATGATGTATGTATCAGCAATAAAATAGTGTTGGCTTTCTAGATAGCTGTGTTTATATTTTTGGGCTGAATTTTTGTATTTGTGAGGATCTTGGAACTTTCCCTGTTAACAGCCAGTGACCTACTCCACACAGGAACAATAGTAGAAGGTTATTGTTAACAAAGGCTTTCTTGCAAATTATGTATATCTCTCAAGAAAGATCAGGATACTAATTATAATTGTAACTCACAAAAGATAAATATCAGAGGTAGGTTTCTGTCTTGAAGTCACACTTAAGGGCTTGGGGTTTTTTTAATACTGGTCTTTAAAAAATGTCAAGTTTTTCTCCCTGCACAATTTACCTGTTCCCATGAGGGATTTCCACAGCTCAAGTTTTGGAGTTTCTTCTAAGTTAACTTTGTTTTTATCTGAACAGCTCTAGGGTCTATGAGCACTTACCGTGTATTCTTGTGATTTCCTAGGCATTTTTATCTTTGATTCTTTTGAGGAGGATTTCTTGTAAAATCTGTTGTTAGTATTGTGGCTGAAGATATTTCCCCCTGTACAGTTTAATACTGAGCTCTGAAAATCCTTAGTTTCTTCATGTTGCAAGTTACTTAGAAATAAGATTTTTTGAGAACCAGACTTAAAACAACTTCTAACTGCTGGTATTCATGGGAATTCATAATCCATTTTCGTATGTATGTGCTTCAAGTCAAACTGCAACCAGTGAGCAAAATATTTTACCAGGGCTTCTTTACCTAGCACTACTCCAAAGAGCAAATACTATTAGAGAAAAGGCAGAAATAACTACTATTAGTACTCCTCTTATTAGTATTTCGGATACCACTTTCTTACCTTCAAATTGCACGGGGACAATTGGATTCTGATGCACAGTTTTGTCCTTCAGGAAGCACTTGTAAGAACAAGTGTGTTCAAACTTTCTTCAGCAGTTTCTTTACCTGAAAGAGTAATGTTTTCATAAACTATTCATTTCATGGCTGCCACCTAAAGCTTCAAAGAAATAATCATTTCCCAGCTACATTTTACATTCTCTTTCAAGTTTGGTTTATATTATTTTGTGGACTTCTTGTTTCAGGTGGTAGTATTGCAGAAATAGCAAAACTTTTGACTTTCTGAGTGTGTACTTAATTGAATTACCATGCTTCCAAAATCAGACTTTGCTGTGAAGGAGCCCTATCAGTATGACCACAGAAACACGTGGTATGAATTGAATCTTCCATGTTGCTTCTGCTCTAAAACTGATGAAGCATTTCCTCTGTGTATTTGCTTGGTTTGGAAATATGACTGTGTCAGTCTGATTCCATACTGTTTATCATCAAAGTAATTAACTCAGCACCCCTCAGAGTAGTACACTGTGCAGGGAGGGACTTTTCCTGGGTGAGTGCTCTGAATAGTCCCTTTCTTTTTCAGCTTGTCATTTTTCCTTTGTCTTCTCATTCTGTTTCCTTGGAAATGTTTGCTAGAAGCAGAGAAAATTACCAAATTTTATTGCATCTTCTGTGCAAGTTTGTGCTTTTATCATTCCAACCCTTTTCCATTGGATTAGCTGTAGTGTAGTTACACTACTCCATGCTGTCATTTTCCCCATGAAGTTGTTTCAGTTCAGTAGCTTCTTAACTGTCCAAATTTAATTTTCTTTTTTTTTTTAAGGCTAGTGATACCTGGAAAAAAAAGATCTCTAAACTTTTTATTTACAATGTTTTTGGGGTTTTTTTTGTTTGTTAGCTTACAAGCATATTCTATTTGCCTTACTGATTGGAATTTAAAATTAGGGTTTCTTATTATGTTTTTAATGGTATAAGTAAAACCGGGCTTTAATTTTGTCACAGGATCCACCTGATTGGCAAGAAATTTTGACTTACTTCAGAGGATCTGAATTACAAAATTACTTTACCAAGATCCTGGAAGATGACCTTAAAGCTATCATTAAACCTCAGTATGTGGACCAGATTCCTAAAGCTGCAAAGGTGAGACCTTTCATGAGTTAATAGAAAGCTGGGAGCTTCTTCTGTAGCACTTCTCTTGTGATTTAAGGTTTTATTTAGCAGCATAATTCAGAACTGTCTGAAATTTTTTTATGGTTTTTTTTTTTATTATTATTATTATTTACCATGCAGGGAACAGTGGGATCAATTCTGGATAGGAAGGATGAAACTAAGACACAAACTGTTGTATGTCAGCAGCTTGGTAAGTAATTTTGTACAGTCAAATTTTAAAGCATTTGAGAAGCTTGTATTTACTGAAACAATAAAGTTACCAGAATGTGATAGAACATGTAAATTATACAAAAAAAAACCCCATGTAAATTATACTCAAAAAAAAAAAAAAACAGAGAAAAAGTAAAAGGGCTTTAGTGTAAAGCCTAGGGCATGCTGTAGTATAAATAACACAAATAATACTTTCTGGTGGCAAAGGCAAACTAATTGATACATGCTAGGTAACAGAATCTAATGCAGTTTCTGTTTCGTAGTAGAAAGTGCTTGTTTTTAAATCTGGAAAAAATCCACTTAACATCTGCTGCTCTTGCTTGCTCACAAGTGTGGCAAAATCTTAGCATCCCCCTTGGGAGAACCACTGCATGTAGAAAATATTATCTAGTGTACCACACTCCCTCCAAAGCTTGTGTATTTAGTGGAAGTAACACTGACTTCTGAGATTAATACAATTAATAAGAACATCTGCATAGCGAAGCCCTGGTAATATTTTGTAGGTGTTTTATATTTAGTTGTCACTAAATTTAGTTGTTGCTAAATTCACAATAGGATTCTCTTTGGTAGAACTGGGTGGTAAGGGTGGGGCTGCCATTGTACCACCAAGAACATGGGCTTTGAGTCCCACTTAATTTATTAGCGACACAATCTATTCTTGAAATGCGGTGTTCATTAAACTGCCTGGAAAATACTGGCTTCACCCTTCTGCTGTAAGGTTTGAGGAACTTGATTTTCCTGAAAACCAGAACTCTTCAGCCAAGTCTGACAAAAATTTTCAAAGCTGGTGTAGTTTCTTTTTAGGCCCAGCAATCTTTACCAAATATATGGTGGAAAAAGAAAGAGAAATGTAATCCTTCGGCATGATAAGAAGCGGCCATGCAACTAACTCTGCATAGAAGCCATAGTTTGCTGTGATTTAGTGTTAGCAGTATGATACTGATAGTGTATAAACTGAATGCTTGTTCTCCTTCTGTTTTCTTTTCCTCTGTGTAGAATGTTTGCTATTTTTATACATGTTTCTGTAGGTAATAAAAATATGGATTGTTGTGTTGGTTATAACATACCTAAAATTAACCACTTATTTGCAGACTTAACACACCTGAAAGAAAGAAATGTTGAGGACCTTTCAGGAGGAGAACTTCAGAGATTTGCTTGTGCAGTTGTTTGCATTCAGAAGGCTGATATGTATGTTTAATTTACTTCTGTTACACATTGCTTCTAATAATCTGTCTCAGAATATGGTCCTCGAATTTACACTTATTCTTAACAATAATACTTTTGTTTGAAATATTGAAAAGTATTCATTAATTATTAAATAATGTTTAAAAAGGATTTAAAAAAAAGCCAAACTTTTGCCAGGTCATCAGCTGAAAGCCTTATTTACTTCATGTATAATCTCTGGATTTTGTATGCTTTTATTTACGTGAGTGGAAATAGCTGATTTCAGAAGCCAGTGTTAAATTTCAGCATCACAACTTCACAATCTCTCCCTAATCCCACCTAAATATATCCTCTTGGACAGCACACCTCTCTGAATGAGAAAGGTACAGCTGCTTCCCCACCTCTTGGAACTTGTGTCCCCTCCTCCCCTGTCTTGCAGGAAGGAAATGACTTATCTAATCTATGCTGTTTCCTGACTCCTTGGGACCAAGGAAGCAAGATCAGAATAGTTACAGGGGTTTGGGGTTTTTGCTTTGATGAATTTTTCATTGGTTGGCTGGTTGTGTTCTGCTTGGGCTGCTGTTTTTTGATTGGTGTGAGTTTCAAGTGGGTTTCCTTGTTCAGTTTTCTCTTTTTGGAAGATGTCCTTCTTCCAGTCTTCTAAGGTATTTTTGCACTTTTCAGTTCATGTTAAATTAAGGTAACTCAGAATGAGTGCATGGGACTCCTAACTGCTGATTTCTTTAACTTTTGATAACTTTATCAGAGCTCTTGGCAAAGCAATACTTAATTCACATGACAGTCTACAGAGAATGAAGGCAGATGCGCACAATTCTCGTTTTTTGTCCCTCTTTCTCAGTATATATAATGGTATTCTTTTATTTCCATGTATTTAATGGTTGAAATGTTAATATTATGTTTGAATAAGTAGAAAGCTTGCATTCACTAAGACTTCACTCTTCCTTTTGGGATTAGCTTCATGTTTGATGAACCTTCCAGCTACTTGGATGTCAAGCAGCGTTTGAAGGCTGCCATTACTATTCGGTCCCTAATAAACCCTGACAGGTAAATACAAGCTTCGCATGTTTTGCCAGTCTGTAATAATGCATGACTGTTTACAAAGGCAAGAAACATCCAGTCCATCTCCTTAGAAGAAGTGCTCACTTCTCAGTATTGTACATTACCAGATGTTTCAAATATTCCAAGTCAGTCATATTCTATTCTTTTGCATTTTGGAAACTTACTTCCTGTAGTTTCTTGTCTTGTTTCAGAATTTTGTAATAAGGATGGGAAAATATTGGTGGTTACTTTCCACCTGAATATTGCTGTTTCATCCCTTTCTCACAAAGATTTTTATTTTCTTAAAATGTGCTAAGTATTTTTCACTCAGATCGATCAATATCCTTCCACTTACAGTACATAAAGAAGCTGCCAGTTTGCACTGAAGGTGGACTTACAATTTGTCATTCACAAGTTTATTGGACAGTTTAAAAAATGCTTGTTAGAGATTTGAACTCTCTCCTTTTTTAGTATAAAGTGAAGAAACCATATTAACTAAAAATCATGTTGATAGCTCTTGTTTATGCAAGACTAGAGTAAGAAAAAAAGAAAAATGTTTTGCATTGAAGTAAAAAAGCATCTCTCTGGCTCTGTTTTTCAGGTATATTATTGTTGTAGAGCATGATCTAAGTGTGTTAGATTATCTCTCTGACTTTATCTGCTGCCTGTATGGTGTGCCAAGTGCTTATGGTGTTGTTACCATGCCTTTCAGCGTAAGAGAAGGTAATTCTTGCCATATTTCTCTTTTTAAATAACCGAAAAAGACAGCAAAATGCCAGTTGTCTGTTGTATAAACATGTCCTCTTCCTGTTACAGTACAGCAATGAAAAAACTAGTTTGATTTTCTGCAGAATTTGTAAGTCAACCCAAAAGCCTTAATTGTGAAATGCCCTTTTTCTCTTGCTATGGACATAATTTGATACTTGCAGGTGTTTTGTAAACAGTGGAGTTACACAAAAGACCCTATAAGTAGTAGAGAAAGGGCAGGAGACAGTTTGCACAATACAGAGGTACGTAGTGTTCTTCTGAATCGATGCCACTTGTGGTACTGAGACATAAAAACTGGTTTTGAAAGAATGGGCCCAACAGCAGTAGTTCCTTTAAGCCCCACACACAATACTAACTGTGGGTGTTCAGGAAGAGCTGCTACAGCCATTCTGTAATTTAGTAAGGCTTTTCTTCATTCAGTTTGCGTAATGTGCACACTTAAAAAGAAGAGGTCTTGTTGCTTCTTTTACCATGCCATTTAAAATCCAGCATTCTCCTTACCTGAATGGAATTTACAGCCAGGAATTGAAATTCATCTCGTTTTACTTTGTTAAAGACCTTTTTTTAATGATCTTTTTTTCCTCCCATCATAGGCATAAACATTTTCCTAGATGGCTATGTTCCAACGGAAAATCTAAGGTTTCGAGATGCATCTCTGGTATTTAAAGTAGCTGAGACAGCTAATGAAGAAGAGGTTAAAAAGATGTGTATGTACAAGTATCCAGGAATGAAAAAAAAGATGGGAGAATTTGAACTATCCATAGTAGCTGGAGAATTCACTGATTCTGAAATTATGGTGATGTTAGGGGAAAATGGTGAGTGTAATTTATGTTGGAAACTGTTTCTCCAGCCCTGAATATGCTCCTAAAGCCTTTCTTCACTTTGGGAGCCAGGCTTCAAAATTACTGGGTTTGAGTCAGGTTGAGCTGCTTGTTTCCTGGGGAAAATAGCATACCATGAGTCCCCTGACTAGAGAGAATGTGAAGTTACTGAGTGTTAATGCCAGTGTTTGTCTATTATCCCATTTTAAAAACTTAGTTTTAAGATGTCTCTTCCATTTGAAAAAGCAAGTAGTAAGTGCTGAAAGTTAATATACGAGTTCTCAAGCAGTCTAATTTTAAAATGTATTCTTTATTAAATAGTCTTTGTTGTTGTTGTATCAGTGACTTAATTGTTAGAGGTTTAAATTACTAAAAAGTGAATAATCTGTAACTTGTATTTTAACTTAGGAACTGGCAAAACAACATTTATCCGAATGCTTGCAGGAAGACTTACACCTGATGAAGGAGGTAATGTGTAATACCTTAGATGAAATCTATTTTAAACATACTGGAGAGGCTCTTGTTTACAATATTAATTTTGTCTTTTTATAGGTGAGGTCCCAGTCCTAAATGTCAGCTACAAACCTCAGAAAATCAGCCCTAAATCTACGGTACATTTCAGCCTTATTTATTAAGTATCGTGTTTGCTATAAAACGCAGAGACAGAAATTTTTTATTCTTATTTTATATCTATTTTAGATGGAATTTTTAAATTCTATTTCTGCTTGTTTTCTTGTGGTGCATAAAACTGAATAGCAGCATTTTCCTTTTGCTAGGGAAGTGTCCGTCAGCTGCTGCACGAGAAGATCAGAGATGCCTATACACACCCCCAGTTTGTAACTGACGTGATGAAACCTCTTCAGATAGAAAACATCATTGACCAGGAGGTATTAATTGCTGGAATCAACATCCTAATTGTCTTAACTCTCAACCTGTACCTGAACTAAGCATGACCTTGTTTCTCCCCACACCACCAGGTTCAGACACTGTCTGGTGGTGAGTTGCAGCGTGTGGCGTTAGCTCTTTGTCTGGGTAAACCTGCAGATGTTTATCTGATTGATGAGCCCTCAGCATATTTGGACTCTGAACAGCGTCTAATGGCTGCCAGAGTCATTAAACGGTGAGTACACATGGTGGGGAAGGAACTGAAATTTGCAGTAGTATTACAGTGAGATCACATTACTCTCTCTTCTTTTCTTTTTTTGCCTTATTTCAGTTTCATTCTCCATGCTAAAAAAACAGCATTTGTGGTAGAACATGATTTTATCATGGCTACATATCTTGCTGATCGTGTGATTGTTTTTGATGGCATTCCTTCCAAGAACACACTGGCAAACAGGTAAGAGACTTGTTGGGATTAGTAAGCAAGACTGTCATCCCTGCCTGTGGAAATTTAAGTTGCATCCACGGCTGTCCTGAGGGTTCTGACTTTGGTTTTGAATCATGGAACAGAAAATGGGATTTATCCTTACTTACAGGCTGCCTAGATCAGAGCTGGGGCAGGGCTAGAGAACTTAACCAAACCCTCAAGAACTAGACCACCTGCTGGCTTAAACTAGCCTTAAGCCAACTGCCCAATGGCTAAATTACAAGCAGAAGAGATCAAATAAGAGGCATCAGTAGTAAGGAAAGAAAAAAGTACCAACTGTAAACTATGCTTATGAAAATAACTTTCAGATCTGTTAAAAGAAAGCAGTGTATTAATGGTACCTGTATGCAGATGTAGTGAAGGGCAAGTCTCGCAGCAACATGCAGTGTGCATTGTTTTACTCTTTCAAAGCTGTCCCTTTTGATATGCCTACTTTTGTTACTTACATGTAAATAATTTCATGTAGATTACAGAGACTTCTTGATGAGCAGCCTTATCAGAAACCAGACTTTTAGAACATCTGGCACAAGCCAGATGAAGTAAACATGTTGGTCTGCCATGTGTCTGCAACCCTCTGCTCTCCTGGTTTTGATGGTATTCCTTCCAAGAACACATGTGTTGGAATTCAAAAATCACAATCATACACTGATGCTGAGAAAGTGACGATCTTTGTTAGATTTTGCTTATGGTGCAAGGGTTGGGTTTCTTTGAATATCAGTGTGCCAGCATACACATGTAGATAAAAAATAAAAAGAATGTAAAGGTCACGGCTGGAAGCCACACTGAGGTACTACTCTCATCTTTCAGCAGCATCTCAGACAACGTTTAACTAAAAATGTAGCACAGCCTGGTATGTCAAATGCAGCTCACATTTGCATTTCCAGCCCTGAGTGAACTCAAGATGGAGCTCAGAGTCGCCTCTAATTGTATAGTATAATAGTTCTGAAAATGTAGCTAAAATATTCTTCTCTCTCAATAGTCCACAGACTCTTTTGGCTGGAATGAATAAGTTTTTATCTCAGCTTGAAATCACTTTTAGAAGAGACCCCAACAATTACAGACCAAGAATAAACAAACTCAATTCCATCAAGGTAAGAGATGAGCACCTTTACAGTAAAGGAGCCATGATTGTTTAATATGAAGCCGGATTTTAAAATAAGGAACAAAATGAAGACTGACATGGTGATGCCTTGAGGTGGCCACCTAAAACACAGAGGCTAGACAAAAATAAGAGAATAAAAGTAGGTATTTATTTGAAGGGGCTTCAAAGGTACACCCTGGGTAGTCAAAAGGCTACAACCAGGATGGACCCCAGGTCACGAGTTCTTCACCCTTTTATAAGTTTGGTCTATTTGCATATCAGGGTTAATTCTCCAATTATAACCTCAGTTAATGATGTAATTACCCCAAGTCTGCCCCCCCCAGGCTTTAGTTTACACATTTTGGGGCCTGGTGTTCTTGGAGAGCAAACCTAGAGAGGCTTGTTATATCTAACCAGCATGAGAGAACAGTAGTTAACGAGCTGTGTGAAACTTCAGAGTTACACACTAAGCAGTACAGGATTTGAAAAATACAAAAGTCAAAACCCAAGGCATCAGTGGGAGTTCTGCTGTGCTGGAAAAACAGCATGTGAAACTAATAAGGGAAGCAGAGAGGGGTTTAGATAAGTGTCTTTTATTTGACGTTCAAGTCTGCCAAAGACTACTTCAAGTAACAGTGACCTTTTTCTCTTCCCAAGGATGTGGAACAAAAGAAGAGTGGAAACTACTTCTTCCTGGATGACTAAATACTGAATCCCAGCATCTTTTTAACTGGCATCTAGACATGCATATTGGAACCTAAACAGCTGTGATGAGATGGCTCAGATCAGGTTTTAGAAAAATTAATCTTTTGGAGCTTAAAATCTCTCGCTGCATTTAACATCCGAGACCATAGCAGTAAACATCCTAGTCTGAGTAAAACTGCCACTTTCTATATTTTGGTGACACAGCCCTATTTTCAGTGTAATGATTTCAAAATAGACCACCTTGAAATTGTGCAAATGGGTCTTCTGATTTTTCAAAATTTAAGGGAGGTTTTCAATTCAATATATCCTACTCATGTACCAAGTACTGACTGAACTTCCTCATTTTAAAATAAATCTTTGAAGCTGTTTTCTGTATAAGAGGAAAGTTTACTAAGAATGTCACGCTACAGGAGCGACTCCTCTTTTAAAAAGCTTGAATCTCTCTGGATGAGGGTTTCAAAAATAAAATATCCACCTAACTTAAAACACTTCTGTGGCATTGCAGAATTTCTTCAATTACTAATTCAGAAGTGTGTATATTTATATGTCACATTTATATTTATATATTTTCTCATACTGTTGGTCACATAGAAGATGCAGTACAAAGAATGTAGAAGAAAGTAGCTACATCTTTTACATCATCTGTCCCTGTGCATCTTCCCAGACCTAGTGAAATGAAAATAATCAGTGAAATAATCTCAAAGAAATATAAACATCCTTTCCATCTTTCCAACTTACTCTTCCCGTGAAGTTTTTATAAGGTTAAGATGCAAGAATTACTTAAAGCCTTGATCCTTACTAGAGACAAAAATGAAAGTAAGAAAGAAATACCTTGTTAAAAACTTACTTCCATATATATTAAGGTACTTCAGGGAACCAGAAAGAAAATTTAAAGGTTCCTTGCTTAGTTAAGCAGACATGTAAAAACAACTTTCAGCTATATATCCTAAAAGGGAGGGTATTTTCCATTCAACAGTTCTCTGCCTTCATTGGCATGTGAAAAACATTATGAGAAAACATGGCTTTGTTATTTGTTTACATTTTTGTCTCAGAAGCTACAGAAAGCAGCGGTTTTGATTTTTTTAAGGCATTCTGTGTGTTGGTAACGTGGTTATTTCGTAACCTTGGCAGTTCTGAGCATTATATACACAGTACCTCCCTCTGTCTTTTAACAACAATCCACCTGTACTACACCAGCAGAGGGACTCCCTAAGGCAGTGCAAGTATTGAATACATTCTTACACCACCACCCTGGTCAGACAAAAACTTCCAGAGGCTGACTAAAGCTTGTTCTCCTCTAACTCCCCTTGGACTGGAGTTGTGCATCTTCATCAGTTGTAATAAGGGCAAGGTAAAGATGTGATTCAGCAAGTACGTGAAGCTGTGTATCACAGCTCATTATATGCTGAATATTACATATTTTAACAGGAGGATCCTACCATCTAAAACATCATGCCACAGGGCAAAGGTTGGGCCAATCAATCTACAGCTCCTTCAGCAAGAGGAAACCAGACTTACTTGATCAGCAATGGAGAAAATACATCTACACCTTCCAGTCCTTCACTGTCCTAGAGCAGCAAGGCAGTGTAGGCCCAGCTGAAAGTTGGTTTTTAAAAGTAAATTCTAAAAGCACATACCTCCCAGTTACTGCCACACCTCTCTTCCCTGGTGTTTCCCAACAGATTTCTGCCTTCATTCTTGCAACAAAGCTTGTGATGAAGAGCCTGGTCTAGGACAGAATGATTAGTTCAGTGACTGCTGCACAAAGTTGGGGTACAACTGGAGTTACAAGTTTAAAATTAAAAAACTAGTAAACTCTGCAAGCAGCCCTCTTTACGTTTTTGAAAGGAGTTGAGATAGAGAACCACAATGGTAATAACAGTTAAATCCCTCAGTGCTTACTTCATTCTTAACCTGAAAAAGTGAAGATTGCCTCTTTGAAATCCTGAATACGTTTCTGAATGAAAAAGTATTTAGATTTAAAAAAGAAAAACCAAAAAGCCTTCAGCATGACCCCTTACCCCTCTGAACAAAAACTGCAAATTCACTTTATGGCCCCTCTTTGTTGCTGCTCGCCACATCCTGTTCATCATTCTGCTGCTGACTACAGCTTGACTCTGTAAGAACACCACTTCACTTAATGCCACTGCAGCAGGTTTAAATACATAAATATAATTTAGAAAGCAAGTGAAAAGACAAAACATTTATTTTAATTAGGGTTTTATACAGAGCATGCATCTGAAAACAAACTCTTTATCATGTAACTATCATCTGGTTTCCGCACCAAGGGAGTACAATCTCAGACACAATGAATGGGTACCATCACCTACACTACTGTATACAGAGATATAAAAATATACACAACAGTTCAATTTTACAGAGCAACAGAGCTGAGTGAATACTGTGCACACTGCACTCTCCGAGTCTGGACAGCTGAACATCCAGGCTGCAAAGGCAACAGGAACACTGCGGAGATCGTAACCGGGCTCAGAAGAAACAGCATCAGAACTCTGACACAGTGTAAAAATATAAGGCAGAAGCCACTTTCTTCTGAATTGTAGGGAAGAGCAGAGCACACTGAGACTCTCCATTCTTGCTTTTAAAAGTAGTTCCAGCAAGGAGTTGTACATGCAAAACATCAACAGTGCAACAACAAAAGAATACTGAACAGTAGCTCAATCGTACAAACTTAAAAAAACGTAACACGTACTTTATGCATCTCCTCACAAAATATCTAGGATTTGTCAGTGCATTAGTGTTAAAGTGGCATTAAAAAAACTTCTGCTATTATAACAGATGCAGAATTATTTTGGAAATGCATAGCATCTACATTTTATTGTCTTTGTAATTATTCAGTTGGCATAGGCACCATTCTAGTCACACCAGCATTAAGAAGAATTTATGGTGGAAACAGCCATTCTTATCAGTTCATACACAGGTATTCTTGACTGCTTGTCTTGATTTTGATTTCAACAAATAAATGCTTTTTAAAATTCAAAAATATACCCTATGATTATGAAAAGAACTATATACAACATACCTAAGACACAGGGTTAGCTGGCTGCCATACGTGTAACACACAAGAGAAAACATTCAAGTTTGACAGATTTTTTTTCTTTTTGAGATGAAAGGCCTTTGGGTTGGAAGCATATCAGAGACAACAGTGCAGAAGGCTGAGAATTCCTTTAGCTCAGTTCAGAACTAAGGCATTGTATGATAAAATATACATTTATATTTGGTGCAATGTTACTGTCAATTTTAGAATCTAGATCACATCAAATGCTGTCATTTGTCACTCTAGTAAATGCACATACCCATCTTCTATCACAAACGCAAACCTTTGTGGGGGAAAAAAATTATCAAACACTAAACCTATTTTTTTCTCTAATTTGACATTGAGGAAAAACTGCTAAGCCAAACAAACTGTAGAATCCCCCCAAAAACCCTATGGTAGGACTTAACATCCTCCTAGTCTTTACTTGCCAAAAATTAAACGTATCATTGAACTTCACTAAAAAGAAATTAAGATTTCAAACTGCTACTTCAAATTACTTTTTGCTTCTTAAATTTTCCAATTATCCACTCACTCTATGCTTGCTGTCCCCTCTGATTATCTCCCAGTGTTGCCCTTCTCCTGTCATTCCTATATGGCTGCCCTCTAAAGTTTCTCTGATACTGGTAGCCGTCATCTCTGCTTCTGCTGGGTGGTCCTTTCCAGGCCTCCTCGTTTCTTTGGAACTGGTATCCTCCCCTGCTGGAATACCCCCTGTCAGGTCTAGGCCTTCTGCCTCCTCCATAAGTCTGGTTATAGAACTGCTTGGATCTGCCACTCCTCAGCATGTCAGAAACCTCACTGTCATCTTCAGAGCTCTCTTCCCTCGTTCTCTGGGCCCTGCTTTCCGTCTGCACATTCCCAGCGCCCTTGGACTCCTTTCCTTTAGCAGGCTTCTCCTTCCGGCCGGGAGTGCTGGGTTTCAGTTCGTTTTTGGGAGGTTCTGCCAGCAGTGGCTGCGTGCTGGGCCCTGCCACCGGCCTCTCCAGGCCCTGTGTCTGCAGAGGGCGATGTTGCTGCCCGGCTGTTTTCTGCTTAGGAGCAGCTGAAGGACAGGTTTGCTCCGGCTGAGGTGCCCTTGCTGAAGTGTCCTTTGGGGTTCCTGCAGCAGCCACTGGGAATGGGACAGTGTTGGAGCTGCTGCTGCTGCTGTTGGTCTTCTGGAGCTGCTCTGCACAGTTCACTCCAGGAACTGGAGGGCTGCATTCTTTGCCCATGTACATATTGGCAGAGGTGCCAGCTGCTGCCTCTTTGTCCTCAGGTGACAAAACATTAGGTCTCGCTACTGAATTCTCAATGAAACCCTGAACTGGGTACCCATACCAAAAGTGAGGAAAGAAAGGAGGTGCTATTGGAACAGCTCCTAGAAAGTGATTGTGTCCAAAGGGCGGCTGTGGGAACATATTTTTCCCTCTAAGGGACTCCTCGTAGTTTGCATGAAGAGCTTGCGCTGGATTCTCCGGTTCAACACAGACCTGTCCTTGACTTTCTGACACCTGAGCTGAAGGGATGATCAGAGGCAGTGATGGAGATCTGTCAACCTGTGGAATCTGACCATTGGACCTGGCCTCAGTCTGAACAGCAAAGTGCCTGTTTGGTCGTGCAGTTTCATTTTCGTTCTGAGTCGGAGCAGCCTCCTGGAACCAGGGGTTGTGTGGATACACAGGGAGGGACACGTTTGGGTACATTCTACAAGCAGCTAAATAGGCCTGGTGCAGGGGGTACAGGTAAGAATGGGGTGCCCACATGGGACAACTGTATGCCTGCAAGACAGCAGGGAAAAGAAAATTTAAAAATCAGTTATTTGATCTTTTGAACCTCCAGAAAGACATAAAAGCACACCAGCGTTTACCATTTTGAAACAGTTAATTATAGGAGATAAAAGTTAATTGTCTTTACAGTGACCGCCCTCAATTCTAAATCCTAAAACTCTAGGATGGCATTCTTGTTTTGTTTTCCTTCCAAATGCAGTTGAAATGGGCAACAGTTATGACCAGCAAGAAAACATAGTAGCAGTCTATACAGTTAAACATAGAATGCTATTAAGTCAAGCTCTAGCTATGTGTTTGAAGAGAAACATTTCAAACTCATTTTCCAGAATCACACTTACTAATTAGCCATTTCTTCTACTAGAGCTCACTTTGCAAAGACTGCAACACTGCCTCAGGTGGCAACCCCTTCCCTTTTCTCTACCTCCATGTTAATGAACTGGATTCTGCAGCAACAGTCCCTGGAGCAAACCATCCTGAAAAGCCTAGCCAGACATCCTCTCCAGGAGGCCCTTCCTTCTGTGTGCAGCTGGAAGGGTGTGGGCAGGGCAGGGTCTGGAGCAGAGCAGCAAACAGACAATGCAGAAGGTATTTCCCGGGCCTGCTGTACCCTGACACCAGCGGAGGAGCACAGCCACTAGAACGTGGGCTTGGACCACCAGATGGTGCTGAAGCGCCAGAACGACAGGCTAGATCCTAAATAATCCAAAGTACTGGTAAGGAGAGTCCCAAACATGTCAGCCTATGAAACTCACGCTGTTTGAATACATTGCAGTGACACTTGCTAATTATTGATTTACAGATTTTCTGTTAAGCAGAGAGACTTAGATTAGGCAGAGGTATCAAATTTACATTGGAAACTGTGCTGAATATTCCCTCTTTCCATGCCCAGACACAAAAGAATATCATTGCTATAGCCAAAGTCCCAAGAAATAAGCCCAACAGCTCTCAGCACCTTGCCCAAAGTCGTTTGCCTGACAGAAGGGTAAGAAGGTAAAAAAAGAACGTTTTTATGTGCAGAAGGGAGAAAGAAAGCAAACTAGTCCTTCCCAAGCAATGGAAAATGCTGGGATTTGGCTAAGCCTCTTCCCCAACCAAACACAGATTTGCACCACATTTACACATACACACTACAGTAATTACTGAAGAAGTAAAATACTGTTGTCATTAACCTGAGCAGAAAGAACAGACATGCAGGTTACTTAAGGGAGTGTCCCCAGGGAAAGATTTTGGGATCTGTACTGCAGTGGCTTTGCCAATACACAGCCAGGGTTGAAGTCTGAGGCCATTTTCTCATTCCCTAAGCACTGCATCCAAAAGAAGCATCTTCACTCTCACAATTTATCTGTGACTCTGTAAAGCACAGTTTGCTGACTGTGCAGCCACAGTTGGAAGCCAATAGTTATCACTATGCTGTTGACATGAATTTGATTTCTGCTGACTTGAACTGCGCTGTGGACAACTGCTGGAATCCCAGTTAAGAGAACACAAAATAAGAAAGTATTTCAAACTGAAAGATGGACTTAGAATGAACAGCTGCAGCAACAACTTCCGCACTCCAAGTTCCAACAACTATTTACAAGCCATTTTTAACAAATATGAAAACGTAAGTTTAAAGAGTTACCTTCACACCAAGATTGAAGAAAAATCTAAGAATATTCTTGTCTAGAAAAAAACCAAACAAAAATATTTATGAAGACCAAAAATATTTCATTTGATACAAAAACTGCATAAAGTTCCATTTCAGTCTGGTATTAAGTTACTCCTTGCATGTCGTCAATTGATTAGTTAAGGTTTTTTGCCACAGTAAGATATCTAGAACACAACAGTTTAAATTTCAGTTTTAACAGTCTGTAAACTTCTAGTTTTTAAAGAAATGGTTTGCTAAACAAACACCACTGTGCAGTCAGACATGAGATGTTCTTTATGGGCATACCTTGCATTCACAGTCTGCCAAAACCTGTATTTTCTCAGACCAGTAAGGAAATGCTCAACAGCTTCCAAACTTTTAAATGACATGAGCAAACCTATTATTCTGACAGAAGGCTATTAGCGTTCTCCAAAGATAAGTCTTCACATGCACAAAACTGGAAGTTATGATGGGGCAAGCTAAGAACCACAAAATGATCCTACCAGATTTCCAGGTATGACCACTTGAAACAGTCACAATGCTGGCAGTGCAAAGTAAAGAGTTACGACTCTATTCAATATTCCCTCCCACATCTTAAATCACGGAATGACAACTATTGGATCTTTTGACAAAGAATGACAACAGGACTAAAAGAAGGTGTATTTTAAGAAAAGAAGACCTACTGGGGGAAATGGTGTAAAATCCAGACTTCTCACCTTTAGGTAAATCTTCCCCAGTACTGCACAGGGAGTAAGGAGGTGCAACGGCTCTTTCTCCCTTTTCATTGAAAGGGAATCCGGGATATAGCGGATCCTGGTAGGGATTCAGAGTCTGAGGCAAAGGCATTAAAGGCTGGTTAACTGCTTGTGGCCACACAGGAAGTCCAGCAACTGAAGCAGATGTTACCTGAGCCTGTGACACAATAGAGTCAGGTCCCGCTGCTGGTCCTGGCATCAGTGAAGAAGCAGGTATTTGGGTTGGAATACCTAGAGGGAAAAAACCCCAACATACCTACATATGTATATAAATATAACAGGTATCAATGCATATCTGTATGTATGTATATATAGATATATAATCACAAACCAAAAGACATCAGAAAAGCAGGATTCAAAATGCAGAGATTAGTTTTCAGAAAGAATTAAACAGGTAAGCCAAGATTTCCAGAAATAGCTATACTCATCCCATGTTTCTTTCTAGAATTATGAATGCCAGAAGGAAATAGGAAGGAGAAAAAATGGGGGAACTGAAACTTTTATGTGAATCCCTGAAGTTCTCATTCCGACAATTCATTTACAGTCAACTCTGAATGAGCTTAGATCAACTGGGCTACACATCTTCTGTCACAGACACAGTGAAGTGTGACAGGGCTGTGACTGTCTCATGTGAACAAAGCAGGCTGATCTGAAAGCTGGTTCTTGTAGAGAAACAGCAGTGTGCGAGAAAATGCAGCACCTGATCTAAAGAGCAATACTGATTCCAAGCCAACTCCACAGACCAGAAGATATGCACAGCACAGAAAAACCCACTACACTGGCTTTGCAGCTCAGGTCCAAATGGATCTCATTAGTTCCAGACATACAAGCCCCAGGCTGAGTCCTCAGTCAATCAAGGAGCTTATTACTACATGGGACACAGAGCACAAACAGGTTTCAACATGCTGACAATGTGTTCTACCTTAAGCAGATCCTCAAAACTCAATGCTATCCCATTCAAGAGGAAAATGGCAAATTGAGTACACAACACCCTTATACTTTCAGGTTGCTTTATACCTTAAAGCAAACTACATACAAAGTATGTACAGATTGTACTGGCAATCAAAGATCTATTAGAACTCCCACTAGCTTTCAGCAGTGAGAAGCTACATTCCTATAAATGCCTGGCTTTGGAACGTGAAATTATACGAGACAGAGTCTCCTGGGGGGAATCTTCAACTTAGTAAGAGAGTTCAAGTATTTTCCAGGGTTAGTAATTTCTGATTAATGTTAATATTTCTGCAGACCTGCTGGTCCGTAAGTTGCTGGCTCACTTGGCCAAGCTGGCACAATGGCTGGTACAGAAGGCACTGCTGGAGGTAAATGCACCTCAGAGAAGACCGGAGAAGGTGTCGGAGTTACGCTCGGCAAGCACTCGGTCAGGTTCTGTAAAAACAAACAAACCTAAATCCCACCATGCTTGGTGATCCCGATGACTCAGTCTTACCCAGACTACCACACCATCCCCACAGGGAAGTACTAACTAGGAACATATCCAAAGAGACCTGAGCTATATCACTGTGTGGAGAGCTCTGCTCTGAGCTCTATCCAGCCTTGCCTGTACCACAGAGCCATCAGTGTAGGAACCACCTCCAGCAGCTTTACATTTAAGTATCTCCCACCCAAAAGAAGAGCCACCCTCACAAGCAATTACCAATAACATCAGAGAAATCTCAAAAGGCAAAGCTAAAGAATTGAAAGGGACACAATTACCTTGGTAGGAAGATATGAAATAGCCCCTCTCTCATAAAGAATAGATATGCTTTTACTTTTCTATCAAGGGTTGTCCTTTTACATTCTTTATGTTGGACATAACAGATTCCTAACTGTAAATAGGAAATTTTAGCATTATCACCATAGGAATGACTGTGTAATTAAAAGCCAGTATTGTAATACATACGTGGCTGTGATGAAGCTCCCCTTTGTCTGAAGTCTCCTGACTGGAAAACTTTGAAATCAAACAAACATTTCTTACTTGCTCAGCAAGAATCGGAGAATCTGTTTTTACTTGTTCCAAAGGAGATGAAGCTTTTGGATAACTCTCATCTTGACTATTCTTCTAAAGCAAAGTTAGAAACAACAGACACAGTCTAATAGCAAGATTAACGTTACAAAGAGTTATTCAAAAAACAGTAAACCACACTCCATACAAAGTGAGCTAAGCACCCATCACTATTATACTAGTGTAACATTTTGCTCATTGAAAGGACAGCAAAGGTTAAAAGCCAACAAAAGGCCACAAATCTTCACTGAACTTCAGAGCTCATGGTCTGTTAGCATAGTAGCTATTAGCAAACATCAAATCTTCTGTGGTCCCATTATACTGAAAGTACAGACTGTACTAAGCAATTACAAATCCAGTATTTGTAAGTGCTCTTGATAGCCCAGGTTTGAGGACTCTGATTGCACAGAAAGACTGTAAGTATGGGTTACAGGGCTGAGGAAAGCTGACAGAAATACAAGCCTCCAGCCTTAGGAGTATTTCACTAAAAGCTGTAAAGCAGCAGCAGCAATCACAGCTCTAAAGGCAGCTATTGCTCTGCTAATCATGTATCAGAGAAGCAATAACATTATAAAAAAATTTGGTCTTTTCTTTAAGATTACCTCAGATGAATTTGGCTCAAGCTTCTGACTTAAGTGGATCTGCCTGGAATTTGACTCTGCAACACCAAGACATAACCTAGTAAATGAACCATTACACCACTTATGGCTATCAAAACTTAAGCCAGTTAATTTGTCTTTCCAAAATTAAACTTTCAAAACCAAACCTATACCTCAGTATATATTACTTCAGAAAACGTAAATTTCTATTTTTACCAAAGATCAAAGCATCCTAAAACAAACAGTTGTTCGGACAGTAATAGAGCAGCTACTTCAACCAGGGTTCCCCAAGCTCTACAGGAGTTCTTTACTGATGTTTGGTAACCATTTCAGTGATGCTTGAGGAAAGCAGGAATGAAATGCAGCTGTCCCTTTACACATACTCATTCTAAACTGCTCCTAATGAAACACAACTTTGTACTTTGCCTAAAGTGAAAATGTTCTGATCTGCATTTTCATTTTCAAGTGTTAAGATAACAGAAGCTCAAAGTCTTGTCTACTTTTGACTGCGTAAAAAACCAGCTTAGAATGTTTCAGTGGATAAAAAGATCTAAAAAAGTTTTCAGACTGCTGCACAAAGTTTCATTTCTCAAGCACCAGCAAACACTTTGGTGGGGAAGTGTTAAAAAACAGTCATGACATAAAAAGATCTGAACAAGTTCTTCACTTTCTGGCTTATATTCAGACCCAGTTACCACTGATTATCAATCAAACTCATGTCCAGAAGATTATCAACAGTAGATACAGACTTTTTAAAAGCTCGTTATATACGGTCACAACTAGACAACAGTATAAATGGAAACAGTATTGATTTTGAGAATTACTGCCAATTCCCCAAGCAGCAATAGGAATCCCTAAACACTCAGAAGGAAGTACAAGTGATTCCCATAGGATTGTTAACCTAGTTTCACAAGAGGCAACGCAATCCAGAGTGTCACAAAAAGCAGAGAAAGCTGGACATGCCATGCCATTCAGCCAAATCCATCATGACACTGGAGTCTTTACTTTCTCTCCAGCTTTCTCTACATGAACAGGTTTGCAAAGGAAACAAGTTTTTAGATGTCTGGAGAATAAAAAAAACTAAGGTGGGCCATTGTGAGATCACTCAGGAAAGGATTCCCTCTTGTAAGAGGGACTAAGGAGCACACATACCATAACAGCAATGCCTCTGCTGTTGCCAGAGATAAGGGAACAAAACCAAAAAATAATTTTAAAAAAATTGAGCAAAGGAGCAGCTTCTATGAGGAGACTAAGGAGTCTTGAGTTTTATTTAGTCAGGAAAAAAAAATTGTGGAAGAAGCCAAGATCCAATTTGGGGTTTAGTTATGGCAAAGCTGACAAGACAAAAAGTTTTAAAATTACTAATTAAAAAATCCTACCAACACTATCAACTGCAATTAGCAAAGATTTACTAACTACCTCCTAACACCTAGAGCTTTCATCTATTACTGCCATGTTCCACTTCCTCACAGAAGAGGGAAAGCTTTGAGTCCCTGAAGACAAGCTAAAGAATGATGTAACTGACTGGGGGGAGGGGGAAAATCCAAACAAAACTTTGACTATGTGACAGATCTTTCTACTGTTAACAGGTTTGTTTTTCCAACTCTTCTGTACACCATCTTCTCCCCTTCCTGTACCATGGCATGCTAATTCTTAACCACGCCACACCGAATACTTTTGCCAGTTTTTCTCATAAATTACTCTTAATGCTCCTCCCAATGGCATTTGGGAGTGCACTTTCTGCCATACACTCTAAAACTTCAAAAGGATCTAATTTAGGGTAGCTCTGATAAGTATTTTAGTTTCTCCCACTCCTCTTCCCATTTACTACAAAAATCCCAGCCAGGAGTCTGCTCTCTCAGCCACATTCACAAAGCAGGAAAATGAACTTTCTTCACAAACCACACCCTCGCTATGTCCAGCCCAGGTTAGTTTGGTACTGCTACTTAGGATAACTTTCCCCTCATTGCCGAAACAGATACCCTACTTTGAATAAATTCTGGGGCTGGTAACAAAACCAAGCAAACCAACAAACAAAAAAAGCCATGATTTAAACCCACTTAGTTTTACCTTTCTCTTTCTGCTCTTCCACCTCTGCTGTCCACTTGCTGTTTCTTCTTTCATTATTTGAGAACTTTTTCTGGTTTATGTTATCCGCAGTCTGTGTAGCAGCCTGACAGACTGACTGATTCTAAAGACATTGACAAAAGCAGAAATATCACTTTATATAATCAGTCCAATGACACTTTGCTGTCATCTGCTATGACACTATTATGCCTTCATGACAAATAATATCTGTGATAGTCAGAAATGGGGGGGATGTGGGTGGGGTCTGGCTCAGTATCCTGCAGATTCATCCACTCTCTCATCCATTGCTACATTTTGCCAAGTGCCCTTTAAGAGCATTCATGTCACTAGCTGACGTGACAAAATCTGCTTCACTCAGACAATAAATCACATCCTCCTCCTGCAGGTGAGCAAATACAGCACACTGTTGCTGCTCAGAGGGAGAGAGCAACCTCTGTTGCTTAGGCTTCAGTCTTTCACCTACTCGTTTTTTCCAGCCTTTTTCTTGTTTCTGTTTGCCCTAGCATTTAAACCCAAAAAGCCCCACACATCTCTAGAACAAACCTATGTGGAGAGTAGCTCTTTACCCACAGGATCTGCTCACTTCCCTGGATGTACTGAGACTCCCACTCACTTTCATTAAAATTGCATGAATAGAATGATCTCTCTGAAATCCTACAGCTACAGATGCTCATGTGTCTCCCATAGTTACACACCTAAACCACTGTGTGTGGCGGATGAACAATTATTCCCAGGATAAACTATGTGTATTTTCTTATCTTTAACATATAAAGCATTGTAATACCTGTTTTTCTAATTACAAAGTGAGTGCGAAATAAATATCCCTACTTTTTGAACAGCAGTGTGGATTCAAGGATAGCAAACCAATCGCTAATGAAAGGTTCACAGACAAGTATGGTAAGTGCACTATTAATTACAATGAATAGAGCATACATTGCAAAGAGCAGGAAAAGCTTGTTCATCCCGCTGCTGGATCTCATAAAGGGAACGAGACTCCTCTATGGCCTGCTTCTCCCTGCGCTCCTCTGGAGACAGCCCAAAGTAGTTACAGTCCCTGCTGCCATGGCTCAGCTCCTCACTTCGCTCACGCTCCACTTTTCTGCGCAGGAAAAAAGGAAGCAGGATCACTTGGACTAAGAAATTCAGGATCAAACACAATACAGACTCATGGGTTAGGAGGAAGAAAGCAGATGCAATGATGGGAATAGAAACTCTGCTGCAGCAGCCCAAGGAATCAAAAAGTCACTACCAACAAATGCAGGCAAAACGCTGTTCTCATACTCCTTTCAAGTGGTAAGTCAGAACATGAAGCAGTCCCCTATGACAGGTTCAGCAGAAGCTGAGGGAAGACCTTAGCCATGCCCAAGAAGCACTTGCAACGTTATCTCAGCTCTAACCAAAAAAAGAAAAACAACAACTACAACAACAACCCACACCAACATTCACTTTCCAAGAAAAAAATGCAGCTTTGTAGGCAGCTGCTGCCATGCAAGAAAAAGAAATAATTATTTTTCCTGTACTTGTATGTATTCTTATAAACACTTCTTAAGGATTCGATGGCAATATATTTCAAAAGAGTATGCTGGAAGCATCTGAAGTAGGCACCTGGGCTTCCAGGAGCTCAGGCAGAGTTCAAGCCAAGGAAGGTGCTGTTGGCAGTTTTACCTTACAGACTGGGAAGGATTCCTGCCTGGAGCTTTTTGCTCAGTTGAGGTCTGATGAGGTTGGGGCCCAGGACACAAGAACTGGTGCTGCCTGGTTCCCACAGTATGCTGAAGTCGAGGAGGTAGTGCTGACTGGGGTTTGATTGACTTGCTCTGATTCTTTGGCCCTTTGCACTCTGCATCTGCGGCAACAATGTGAAAACGGGTAAGACTTTTGTTTTAATCATTTTTTAAAGCTCTTTGGGACAAAACATCTGACAAAGAAGATTCTGCCACACAAAGACAGGTACAGTCCTACCAGGCTGAGCATTCTGCCCCCATGTTGGGTAAAACTTTTTTATCTTCTTCCCTGGCACAGTGTTCCAGCCCTCCATAGGAGAGGTCTGTGGAAGAGGTTTAAGGCTCTTCAGTGAGACAGCATGCCTACAAAACAAGGAATTATGGAGGGAATAATATCTTAAAAGACCAGACTGGGGCTTGCATAAATTAGTATCACATGTTCACTAATACTGACAGATCTTTCCATTTTTGAGAACAAGGCATTCAAAGTCCTTTGCCTTTATGATTACACTCAAGCAATGTGTAGAACAGCAAACCCTTTTTTTTTCTTTTTAAATAAAACCGGTAAGTTGACACAAACTTATCCAGTAAAGAATGATCAGCCATTTGTGAAGTGCCTATTGTAATGTCTTCAGGGCAGACAGAAAAAGAGCATGATCACAAAAAGCAATATACTTAGATAAAAGCAATATACGGAGGTGAATTTATTACCAGCACTGCAATAGCTGCCAAGATTGAAAGATGTTACACTGATGGTGTATATCCCACAACAATTACTGCCTTTTTAATTGAGGATGCTGTAGGATGGTTCAAGCAACTGTGTATATTGTTTGAAAGGCAGACATCCAAACAGGTTAAATTCCAATTTTAAAAGGGTTCAAGCTGCAAGATAATCTTCAGATCTTGCAATATTTTCTTTTTCTAATGGAGATCAAATGAGATTCTCATTTACTTTGATTGGAAGTGTTTCCTCTTCCCAAACTACAATCAATGAGGGGTTTTTGACCCAGAAGTCACAGGACTTACAGCAGAGCTCGAGATGTCTCAAACTGCTCTTTCCCTGCACCTTCCCCACCAAAAAACCCCACCCCACATAACCAAAACCATCAAATCTGCAACCCACAACAACAACTTTAAACAATTTTTAGTCCCACATAGGGCAAAGATGATGCTGATCTAAACAGCAACTTGGCACTCTCTGGATGAAATCAGGCAGAGCTACTCAACCAACAGAGGAGCTCGGTGCTTTAATGGACCTTTCATATGAAAAGCTTGTCACAAATCTACCATCTAATTATTAAGTACAAGCAACACCTTATTAGCCTGGGGTCAATCTGTTTAGGATTGAATCTTGTAAAAAAAAAAAAAATTAAAATACTACTAATGTAGGTACTGTTCTATTCTCCAAGTAATACCCAGACTACTTAGCACTACAGAAAAAAGTATGAAGTGATAATCAATTTTTCCTTTTTTATTAGTATGCTGTTTTCTTAACAAATTTGTGGTAGTACTGCTCCAAGTAAAGAAACAGATACATTCCAGGGGCTGAAGTTAACTCCGAACCAAAGTAATGCTTTGTTCAGTTTGGTGCTCCCTTCCTAAAGAGATTAAGCACTTACTTTGCTCCAAGCTCTTCTACAAATACAACAACTGGCCCATTCTCTGAAAAAACTTCTTGAATATGGGCATTATAAAATTTCCCATTATGGTCTAAGCGCACCTGTAAGGAAAAAGAATAGGGAAAAAAGCTCCAAAGATGACTGTGAGAGGAGGTAACCCTTTAAAAATATCAAAAATGTTAGCAATAGAACATTTCCTCTGGGCAACAGAAGACCTGAGAAATACACATCACAATTCAGTAAATGAACCAAAAGCCAATCTTCAATCCCTATTGCTTCTTCAAAAAGAAATAAAAATACTATTAAAACAAACACACACACACATCACTAAACAAACACCTTGCTGGGGAACACTACTTAATGAAATATGCTTTTTAAAACCACAAAGTTAAAAGCAACCAGTGCAGCCAGGCTATTCAGCTTTTCTGAAAACACTCTCTCTCTCACAATAAAACTCAAAGCTTTTCCATATTAAAATCCACTTCACTTCAGTGAAGTTTAGTCTAATTAGGAACATAATGAACACCAATTACTTCAGGAGTTATTCTTCAGAACGTTTTTTAAAAACAACCAAAACAAGTTCTTTAAACATCATCATAGTGTTACTTGTCTGACTGACATTCCATGTTCTTAAAATTCTTCTGCTGAATAAAAAATAAATTTATTAACGTTCCACTACAGTATTTGGCTTCACAGTTATATTAATTTGGTCAACTTCAATTTTCACTATTTACTTCATCTTTTCTTCCCATGTTTTTATCTCATAGATTTACTGTCTTGCCACATCCATATAAAATTTGACAGAGAGAGTATGTTAATTACCAGACTGTTTTCTCCTAATAATACCTAAACCCTTCAATAAATACTACACAAGACAGCCTTAGGGTCTTAAATGCAAATTTTAAGCCTGTTCTGTTAAGTAATAAATAATCAACTCAGCATTAGGTTGGTGTGGTTTGGGAGGTTGGGGGTTGTGGCTTTGTGGGGTGTTTAGTGGTTGGGGTTTTTTACATTCAGAGATGTGTTGTCCCTGCAGTTTAGTCACTATGGTCGATTCCATTCCACAAATAAAAAAAGTACAAACTGAAAGAGCCCCTGTGCTACATGATTACCCAAACTGAATATTTTGTCATTAATGTTAATAACTTTAATAGAGGGTAAAATGTCCTAGAAAGAAACACGTTTAGCCAACTACAACCAGCTTAATTAACACACTTAAGGGGACTAATCTACAACTTGAGAATTTAATGGCAAACCTTGATTCTTCTTAAGCAGCAACACTTAATACAAATCTTAATAGAATTTAAAGACGATTGTGTAACGCGCTTGCAAGATTTTAAGAGGAAGAATCACGCAAGACTTCAGGATCTGCAGTAACTAAAGCAAGCTCTACTTCACTACTTGGAAGCATCGAGATTTCATCAAAGCCAATTTACAAACAGTAATCACTATCTCCAGTGTCAAACAAATACATGGATCTACAATTCCATGCTTAACGTTGATGCTCCCAGACATCTTACTACATGTACTTTTGGTGTTAACCTTGTGGCTTTTTAACGGAGTAAAATTGCACTGATCAGTTGTGTGTATGCTGTAAGTCATGAACACTGCCAACAATTAAATAACAAGTATGTCCTCAGCTGAAGACATAAGCCAAGAGTATTTAGAAAGTAGCAATATCAAAATAGTTAACAAAGAGGGAAAATAGGCATCTTGAGCAAAATGTTAATGTGTCTATAAACTACAATTCAATACTACTTACTTTACATTTATCTCCAATGGAGTATTGCATGCCAGCAGCAATAGAGAAATCTTGTTTTTGCTGATCTGTAAAAACAGAAGCAGTAATATACTGTTAGTTTAAATACACCAAAAGAGTTAATTTCTTGATGCAGTAAAAATGCAAACCAGGCATTCAGGCCCTAAATCTGCCCATCACTGACTCATGAGGGAAACCAAACTAAACCCAAACTGCCTCTTGCATCAGTTCTTTGGGAGAACTTCACTTCACACAGCTTGCAAAAGCTCAACTTCGAGGTATTCTGTTACTCACCCCATTTGGATCGGAGCCAAACATCATATTCAACGTTTCTGTAAACCAAGGGATTGAGTGATTTCAGAACCTTTTTAGGCAAAGCCAACAAGTTGGGATTCCCATTGTTCTCAAGGTGCTGCATGGAACAGAACAAAGTGCTAAATGGTCAACTACACAGACATGTCCAGTTTTGCATTTTTCATTCAAGTGCCCAAGCCTTGTACTGAAATATAGAAAAGCTGAAGATACCTAGAGCATAAAGAGCTTTGAAAAAAAATAATTAAATGGTGTTCTTTTAACCATGCCAGAACAAAATTAAGAACTAAGCAGCACTAGAAAGGACACTGTCCACCTCTGAGCACATCAAAAATATACATTACTTTTCAAAGAAGAGGGTAGCTTTTAGGATATTACATGTCAGGAAAGCTATTAACTCAAGAGTCTCACATGAACATTAAATACTAAAACCTACAGCAGGATACAAGTTATTAGAAAGAAAATAAATCTCAACAGAAAAATACCTTGTTGCCAGAAAGAGACTTCATTCCATTCATATCACTAACTGTTGTAGCTTTACTTCTGTAATAGGACAGAGGCAAGTTATGTTTTTATAATGAATTACAGTATTACTAAGGCCTGAAAATCAGGTAAGACACATCTAGAAGGGGATAAAAATACTGAAACTACCATACTCAACATGTTTTCCTGACAATAAGCATCCCACAGAACATCTTCATCTCTTAAAGTGAAAAAGCTGTCTAAAATAAAAACTACGTGTTTCACTTGCTATGCCAAAAATAAGATTTTGGGTTTAAGTACAAGTTTTAGGAAGTCTATCTTATGTATGCTTTGTTGTCACTTTGAAAAAAAAAACAAGGGATGGAAGGCAAGGGAAACAAAAGTCCTCTTAAAATTTTACAACCACATTGCAAAAGTAGACATAAAAACCCTCATAACCAAAACCCACTCAGTTAGTTAACTTGCATCAGGCACTCTAATTCACTCTTACTTTCTACACCTGACATCACTGGAAAAATACTTTCCACAGAGAAAGTCCAAGTATTATTCCCTACAGCAGTTGTAGGCAACTCTCAGCATTAACTTCTCCCCGAACTATTACTCTTAATAACAACATAACTGAAAAGTTTGTATTTATAAAATGAAAAGAATCTTCTGGAAAACTAGCTGATGAAACAAGCTGAAGTCAACTTTAAGACAAGCAAGAGATTTAGGACTTCATAAACACAGCAAAGGGTTTGTAATTTGTGTTAACTGGGTCAAGAGTCACATACACACACCAGCCCTTGCATTAAAGGACATACGGTTTAAATCAAAAATATTGAGTTCCACAGTCTCCAGTGAGCATATGACCTTATTTCCAAAGGTGCTGAGGAGGTTAGCAGGATATTTTCTTAGGAATCCCAAAGATACATGGTAAGGCTACTGCATTTGAATCCCAGGAAAGCTCCAAGAACAGAAAGGAATAAAGAAGATTTCCACTCACTGACATTTAGCTACAATAATTGTTTCCTGAGGCAGAAACACTTTGTATTTTAATTGGCAACATTCCCTAGTATTTTTTTTTCCAATCACAAAAATAAGCTAATCCCTTTCCCAGAACTTTTTTTTTTTTAGTTCTGTGATGTTTTCCATCATCTTCCTTTCTCTTGTTTTCAACCTGTGGGAGAAACCAGCTCCCAACAGCTCAAAGAACTTCTGTCACATGCCACACAGCAGAGCCCTAAGGAAGGACTGTAACAATCAGTGGGAAGAGGGAACATGATCCACTAATGCAGCATCACCTCCACAGTTTCAGTGCAATTTCATACAAGCCAGAGTTAAGAACCCTATTAAGCAGAAGAAAACCTGCCAATATGTAAGTGCAAAAACGGCACTGTGAAAGACTGACTGTGCAAAAGGAGTCAGGTCAAAATCTCAAAGCTTGCTAGAGCATCCAGCAAAAAGAATACAAACCCACTTCATAAAGATCAAGATCAAAATGGTGCAAGCTACATCTCTGTCTCCATTAGCTTCACCTCAAGCAGGCATTGCAGCCCCCTGGTGTGGAAGCCACACAAGTTGGATTAGATTCCTGTAACTCTACTCAGCTGCAGAGTCAGCCAAGTCATTCTCCGAGAGTTTATCATGCCAGACTGGCACACTGACAGTTCTCTACGGAATTCTGTTATTCTAAACAGGAAGAGGTACATGTTGCAATGGCAATAATTCGTTATGTAAAGAGACTCAAGCCTCGACTGCAGGAAAAACAGAGGAGCCAGAAGCCTGTCCCTAGGTAAGTGAAGATTACACATTGCATTCTTTCACACTTCTAGCCCTACCTCTTTGTGCTTCTTTTCTTAATGATTTGTAAATGTTTTCAACCCTAACTGCTGGACTGGACTCTACTACCCACCAGAAATTCAGAAAACTCATATAACATGTGTTCACGGGCATCTTGTGTTAACTTTTCAATCTTATTTACCTGTGGTTGTCATCTTCTGAATCTGAAGCAGACACTTCACTGCTCCCATTACTTTCCTCTGTCACACCAACAGCACTAAGTTCTGCCATGATTTTCTTTACATCCATATCAAACACTTTCTCATAGAGCAACTCATACAGCAGAGCTGGGGGAGGAGAAAGTGGAAGAGCAAAATCAATTACCAGCTAAATCAATTTCTGTTCCACCATTACAGATGGTAATCATACAGTCATTGACAACTCAAACTGAAAACCAAGCTACTAAAAATGACTACAATAAACTTTCACACAGAGCCTTTTCCTGAAACCTAACACTGGTAGCTTTAAGATTTTTGGTAAAAATATGCTTTTAACAAACAGCTTAATACTTACACTGGCACAGAGCAGCCTTTTCTGCATACTCTATGGGATACACAATATCATAGTGGTTTCCATTTGAGAAGCACAGCAATACCTATTAAAAAAAGCACACAGATATTTTAGGCTTTGCATCTCACTTGACTTTTCATAAGCACTACCTTTTAAATTCAATTTAAGGCACCCATGTGCTTTGTTGTCTCAGGATCTCAGTGTATCAATAAAACAATCAAAATGTTTGGTGGATGTCCTTTAAACCAAACAGATTTGGACAAAAGTCAAAAAGAATTCAAGACAGATTAGTGCCTGAAAATTTATTTTTACAGAATTTTATATTAGTAAGAAGATATGCCACACCCTAAATACATCCCATCTATTTAAAAAGAGGTGTTACAAGTATTAACAGCATAGCTCCCCTAAATACGTACAAAATAAACTGCTTGCTAAAATAGAATTTTCAGCACATTTCGTTGTGTTGAATAATAAAACTCACATGCAACTACGTGCTGTTTATAAAGTAGTCTTACTTCAGCTTGTCACAATAGCCATCATTTTATTTTTTTTACCTTATCAGAAAAGCCATTTTCAGTTACACGTGAAGGAGAAGCATTTGGCTCCTGGTATATTATGAAATCTTTCCTGGAAAGAAGAAAAAGGTAGCAGATAAGAATTTATTTTAAAAGTAGTATCAATAAAAATTTGAGTACTGAAGTCAAATTCAAGGAACATACATAACCACAGAAAATACCTAGTGGTTTCTCTGCTATCATCAATCTCTATCATGATTTGAAGCTTAAATATTTTCTCTCTCTCCCTTTCATCCATAATGTTCTCTTTCAGTTCTTTGCTTAACAACCTGTCACTTCCTTCAACTTCTTTCTCACACAGGCAAAAGTGTGATCAGTGTTGCAAAATAATTGAGTATATTCACAGTTTCTGGATTAAAAAAAAAAAAGAAACTTTTTACAGCTAGTCAGAAAAAAAATTCTGAGAGGAAAATAAGACCCATCCACTTCAGGGAGCAAAGAGAAATTTACTAGATAATCAAATTATATTTGTGAGAGGTCTGAAGATTGAAAGTGAAGTCAAACCTATTCTTACTGAATTTCTATCCTATGCCAGGAAAGTCTGAAACTTGCTTACTTATTCACTTGGAACAGAACAGGAAATTCTTACTTCTGCTTCCCTTAAGTCCACCAGCATGCAGGAAAGAAAGCAACTCTTTCCCCTTACCTCCACCACCATTCCTACTTTCCCTGAGACTCTAAATTGCCTTTTCAATAGAAGTCTGTCTTCCCAAAACAAGCACAGCAGTAACTACTCTTGTATTTCACCTCCTCAGTGAAATACTACATAAGAGTTGCATCTGTGCCCTAAAAACCTCCTGATGCTTTCAATGGAAATTTAAAAACCCACTATTATCAACCAGGATTCGTCTCTATTCATTTATCAGCTGTGGCCCTGGATACCAATGTGGCATGACTGCAAAATAAACTACTCCTATTTATGAGAATACATTTCTCATGGCCAGGAATACAATAGATCATGACCATCCAGTTTCTGATGTGATTAAGCATCCAGTTCTGCTGACTTTAATTGAGTTACAGGCTCTACAACTTGGCTCAGTGTAACCATCAGACCTTCCCACTAAGCCCCTTGAGCCAAACCCTGCTCTGACTCTCAGCTCAGTCCTCCCCCATCCCTGCAGCCATGCAACTCTGAGCTGTCCCATTCACCTCACAAAATGCAAAGAGACAATTCCACACAATTTCCCACACCTAGCACTCAAAGTGCCTAAAGGTTATATTTAACTAGTTTGATTCTTCCCTCTGATCAGCTGTCTCACCAATAGACAAAGCCATTAATTTACAGCAAACATTTTGAAATACTGAATTTTTAATGGCTTTACAAACAGCAGACAGTGAAGATGCTGTGGACTGCTCACTCCCTTGCACAATAATTAGAAAGCAGATACAAATATTCAGCCCACTGTTTCTCACTACTTTGTGAAGAAAGATTTAGTATACAGGGTCAGTATTAAAGCCTTAGTGAGAAACAGGAAGAAAAGCAATTATAACAGAAAAACTAGGATATTAAAATTAACAAAATACAAACTGTATGAGATTATCCACAACTGGCTAGGCAGGTGAGATATATGGCATTACTGCAAACCTGTATTCACATCCTAGATTAAACGTCATTTTCTAAACTCACTTTTCTATTTTTATTTAATCCCTTGACACCTGCAATTTTCAAAGCATATTTATAATTTGACAGAGTACTATGGCATGGCATAACATAATTCCATCTTTGCTATTCCAACTGATTTACTAACAAAACAACAGATTTTTAACAGTTTTATCTCAGTAAAACATATTTAAAGGTTTTCTTACTTGTACATAAGAGAAAGGGCACTTATTTCTACTTGTCCAACCCATTCCTGTATTGAAAACAAAAGAAAACTTAGTTCAAACAAACACACAATTATACCTCCTCAAAAGCAGATCAAGAGATGCAAGAAACCACTGTTGAAAACAAATATATGAACACTGAATCTAGAGTTCAGCAAGACATAAAAATACAGTTCCCCAAATCATTTTACAGTAGAGTACAAACATAAAACTATATATTCACATAATTCAAAGACTTCCTAAGCTCAATCAAAAATACTTTTGAGGAAAAAAAAAATCCAATTAGCCATCAACTTCAAAAAAAGTAGTTTTCTATTACCAATCAAGTTTAACATACCTGCGGATTTTCCAGACTTTTTAAATAATCTTCAAATGACCCCTCTATGAACTGTATTAAAAAAAAACAAAACAGCAGTAATTAGTCATTTTTCATAGTGCAGCATATGGAATCCCCAGTGTGTGACCCACTGTAGCAACGGGAATGTACCACTGGAAACTGAAGGCTCCCCTGCCCTCAAAAAGCTTACAACCTAAGTATAAAGTGATATTGAGATGAAGGAATGAACAGTCTAACACACTGGTTTGCCTTGCAGAAGAGAACCACATCAACAGCCTTCCAAGTCATCACAAAAGCCAAAATAAACCCAACAAAAAGCCCCAAAAAGAAATTCAGCAGCCAAATGGGGAATCTGGAAGAAAGCAAAGATGACATCATGTAGATGTTTACGGGCAATTCATCTCAGGCATGCAGAGCATCACTGAAGAGAGGACATGTGGACTCGAATTCAAATATCTTGTTAAATAAACAGCAGGAATAGGAGTCACACTTCTGCAGTAGGGAAGCAGTGGTAAGATCTAGTACAGCCAACTCATAAAGCACTTTTTCCTCTGTTCTGTATCACTTCAAGCTACTTTTACTTTCAGCAAAGGATGCAAACAATCAGGCCACACTCCAAGTGCCAGCCCAAGAAAGTATCCTTCAGCTGGACTCACTAACACACATGAAGAGGCCAAATTCACATTTGCCAAGAGCAGAGAAAGATGCTGCAGTAATTGAGACAACTTAACTTCAGAGTGTTTCAGCCACACCGGCCACAGGGAGGCTACATTTAAAAATTGCTCTTTAGTCACAATCTGCTTGATTTACTTGAAATAAAGATCCGCAGATGTCCAAACCAAGAAGGAAATCCCTTTATGAACTTAAGCTGCCAGCTGGATGGCCTCTTTACCCACAGTGATTAAGAAACAAGATAACAAGGAGAACTGAGTGGAGCAGTGAGATTAAAAGTTGTGTTTTAGCCATTTCGAAGTGAGAAGAACAAACAAGCCTGGCCCAAATTTATAATTTAGATAGAAAAAGTCGGGTGTGAAGTTAAAAAAGGTGTGTCAGTAAAACATGATCACAGAGAGCAGTTGTTTTTTGTGTCAAAATTAAATGACCTGAAGATAATGCACAGAAAAAGAAAGGAAGGGCACCAGGAAGTTCTCATAGGAAACTGAAGAGTTAGAGAATGAATGTAACACAGCAGCAATTCAAGATAACACTTCACAAAAGGCCGAGGATGGAAATGAAGATGGTGGTTACACTCCTGAAATTTTGGTTATAACAGTATCAGTGGAAAGAAAGACACAAATTCAAGCTGAAGTGATTACAATAAACAGAAGAACTTCAGTAAGCACCACCAGTACATGTCAGTAACTACTGAGGAGCATAATTACTGAGAAGGCAGCAAGTGAACAGCTGAACCAGGAGATATGGGAAATAAGCATTTGTTGTTTATGCTGGTTGTGTGTTTGGGTTTTTCAAAGAGAGATAACAATGCTGTATTCCTCACAGAAAACACAAAGCATAGTGAGAGACAGAGGCAGCAAAGGAGATCAGCAGAGCTGAAGCAAGGTATCCGAGGGAGGAAGAACACTGGGAAATGAGAACAAACATCAAACACCTACTCTCACAAGAAACTTTTAAAAAGGAGACTTTTCAGAAGGACAGCAAAAATGGAGAGAGGAGAGGTCATCCCTTGGGTTAATGTCTGAGGGAAAAAAAAGAGAACACTGAGACCAGGAGTTTGGAGCAGAGAGAGACCAAAACAATACTAAAACCAGCTCGGGCTAACAAAGCAGGGATGGAAAACAATATGGGAAACAACATACACTTGAGAGTCAAAATGGGCATGGAATTTCAAAACACTACACAATGGAACAAGAGAACAGAACTAGAGAAGCAGATATTGGAGTGAGAGGGCTAATTCTGTAAAGAAAGGGATTAAAAAGGCAGCAGTGAAAAAATAAAGTAAGAAGACAGACACCCAAGAGTTTGTAAGTCCTGGATAGACTGGAAACAATGGGAAGGAGTCAAGTGGCTGGCAGCACTGTCCCAGAGAGATCTGCGGTATTTTATATCATTAATTCCTGGTAACTTCCACATTTATGTGATAACTCACATTTGAGCATAGGGTACTATGTCAGAAATTACAGCAGAGACACACCCTTCTTCCTGCTTTCCTTCTCTTCCCTACGCCAGTGCATATCTAAAACAGTCTTTTTATTTTGGATCTGTGTAAATTTAGAACAGAAAAAGAGAGCTGAGTAACAATCTTCTAGAAGCAAATCCTTACACATACTCACTTCCCCTTCTTTCTATCGTGGAAATCAGGTAACAGTATATACACTAGAAGCCATACAAATACAAACAAAAGCCCCACTATTGATTAATGCTCTTTTAAAAGGAACGAAAAAAAAGGATTTTATGATGTTAACACTGATGGCGTTGACCAAGTATAGATCAGTATCAAGCTTAGTTACAGATGTTTAGGGGAAAAAAACCTACAGTGCGAATGCAGAATAAACTGCAGATCCTAAAACAAATTTCACTAATCTCATCACTCGAATCCCTTATATACTGGAAAAGCAATTAATTAGCACAACAAGAACATTTTCTTTTATTAAAGTAGGCATAATACTAAACTAAAATCCAGATTTTAGTAGCTTCACTATAGACTATTAAAGTTTAAGTAAGTTTGCTTTTCTTTCTTCATGAGCATTAAAAACTTCTCCCACCCCACATGACTCCAGTCCAAGTACACAGGTTTCTCTAGGCTTATGAAAATGAGTTACTACCACATGTGCTAATGTGCTAATTAATTTAAAGTGCATCAACTGGTATTTAGCTATGATGAATATTGCCACAGACATAGGCAGGTGCAGAATACACCAAAGTTGAAGGAATAAGGTAACTTTTTTAAAATGCTGACAAAGGAAAAAAAATACTTACTGCTTCAAATTTCTCCCTATTTTTCCGAAGATAGTCTACACAAGCCATCCTAACATCAATGTGGCGAGACTGAGAGTGCAACACCTACAAAGGGAGAAAGAGAACAAGGTGACATTGGATCTCAGGAGTTTTGATGACAGGCCACAAATAATTAATGACTGCTGTCTAAATACAGGCTTGGAAATACTCTAGTTTTATTTTTAAGAATATTTAATATGCATACTCATTCAGCAGCAACATCTTCAGGCAAGTCAAGCCTCAATTACTTAATAAAAAATTAAGTAACTGCAGAATTCACAGGTTTGCTAAATTCAAACCTTCAATTTCATGAGAATTTACTAAGCAAATGAATAGCATTTAATGTTAATCTCTAACTGCCTGCTTTGTAAAGGACTTCAGTTAATTGAAGTAAGTTATAGCAGGAGTGGATGAGGAAGTCAACTACCAATATGCATTCATTCAAATGAAATCCAATCAAGTCTCACAGTGCATATTTACTTTCTCTTCATTTTAAGAGGCCTGTTGCCCAAACACTCCTTAAGAAGCCACGAATTCAGTTCCCAATATGACACCTGCATTCTACCTCCTGTTCAAATCTCTACTGGAAAACTATTATTTTCATCACAGGTTCCAAGTTATCTCACTACAACATAGGGAAGTTCCAGACAATTTAAGTCGCAGTGCCTCTTGCAGTCCTTACACATAAATCACTTCCTCAACATAAATCACTTCCAAATTCAATTCAGTTTTTCTGAATGAAGAGCACACAAACTAGACCAAAGTTGCAGATAAACACCTAAAAATTCTGAATTAAAGACTTTACTTTCTTAGAGGTCATTTCCAACCTAAATGATTCTATAATAAGCATGGGATGTTAAAAATGCAATAGTTGAAAAAAAGTTCTATAAACACTGGAGTGTAAGAGAAACCTTCTATGTATTAATTAAAGAGTCAGAATGGCAATATATATTATATATGTATATAATCCCTGAGATAAAAAAACACCTATTCCAAATCAATAGCATTTGCTTGCTTGAACTTATCAATTCAGTGGGGAAAGGAATTTTTTTTAAAAAAGTGATCTGTGTATAATTAGCACAGGAATCTGGGTTCCCACAATCAGAAGCACCAGAGCTCCCACTGCTGTTTGCTTGTACTTAAGACAAGATGACGCTGTCGCTTTTTTCCTTTAATACTAGCACTGAAATGGGGGAGGGGAATTCAACAGGAAGAACAGAAAATAAATTACTCACTTTCTCTAATTTTATAGTAAATTAATTAACAAAACTAAGAACGTGGCTTTTCAGCTCTTTCCACTAAATTCTGTTTCCTAGACAGTCTCATACCAAGCAGTTTTATTCCAATGTTGAGATCTTACACTGAAAAAAGCCCTGAGGAGGCGGTGGAAGGTCAAAACAGATAAGGATTTCTTGGTGGCAGGAGGCAGCTGTACACACAGAACTTCTCTCACCTTGCAAGGTGGAAACTGTTTTAATAAAATGTTTTTCACTGGCACATGACTGCATAACCTTAACCTATACGTGTCTGCATTTCAACACTAATTACCACCCACTAAAGAGATACACTTCCCATGCTTTCGTGAAGAAGGAGCTTTGTTTATGTAACCAGTTACCTGCTCGGCCACAGCCCTGAAAAGGCAAGACCCATCCTTGGCCACTTTCTTCCTGTACAAGCCCTGAGATCGCAGGTAGCGGTCCATGGACGTGTCCCCGGGGGAGTCCCCGCCGCTGCCGGGATGGCTCTGCTCCCCTCCGCCGGCCCTGCCCGCCGCATCCATGTTCACCGAGGAGAACGCCGCACCCCTCCTAGTCCCACATGGCGAGGAGAAGCCGCGGTGCAGCTCCGGGACCGGGCGCAGGTGCAGCAGCCGGAGCGGGGGGCAGCGCTGGCCCGTCGGCAGCCGCAGGAGCAGCAGGAGCAGGAACAGAAGCGGCAGGAAGAGCAGCAGCCGGCTTCACGTTGTCCACTCGCATGTGGGGAGCGCGGAGAGAAGCGGCAAAGTTTCCCTGCGCAGCCCGGACTCGCAGCTCCGTCACTGCCGCGGCTTCCTGGCTGCTGCGGAGGGCCGGGGGCAGCTCCGGCGGGTCCCGGTGCCGGGGGGAGCGGGCGCGTCCCGGGCGCGCAGCCGGCCTGCGGGCGGAAAACAAAAGGGAAAGGAAGGACACGTGCGGCCCGCCGGGAGGGAGGGAAGGAGGGGAGGGCGCAAACAGGAGCGTAACCTGGCGCTTATTTTCACTTTCAGCCCGGGCGCTGCTGGGAGCCGTAGTCCCGGAGGAGGAGGAAGCGGCGGGAGGCGCACACAGCACCCGGGGCCGTGCTGTCAGCCTTGCTCCTGGTCAGGATCATTCCATAGCTTCTTAGTTTTAGAACGAGCACGGGGGGGATGATTGGTGAAAAACTCTACATAACCCGGTAGTGTGCGCTCGCAGCCCACAAAGCCACATGTATCCTGGGCTGCATCCAAAGCAGCGTGGGCAGCAGGGCAAGGGGGGGATTCTCTTCCCCTCTACTCCGATCCGCTGAGACCCCACCTGGAATACTGTGTCCAGCTCTGGTGCTCCCAGCACAAGCAGGACATGGAACTGTTGGAGCAAGTCCAGAGAAGAAGGCCACGAAGTTGATAAGGGGACTGGGGCACCTCCCCTACAAAGACAGGCTGAGAAAGTTTGGGCCGTTCAGCCTGGAGAAAAGAAGACTGCCTGGAAATCTTACAACAAACTTCCAGTATCTGAAGGAGGCTACAAAGGAAGTAGAAGAGGGACTCGGAACTGTAGTGATAGGACAAGAAATAACAGCTTCAATCTCACAGAGTGGAAATTTAGGTTAGATATTAGAAGAAATCCTCTGCTGTGAGGATGGTGAGACACTGGCACAGGTTGCGCAGGGAGGTTGTGGATGTCCCACTCCTGGCAGCGTTCAAGGCCAGGCTGGATAAGGCCTTGAGCAACCTGGTCCAGCGGGAGATGTCCCTGCACAGGGATTGAGACTAGATGATCTTTAAGGTCCATTCCAACCCCTTCACATTCTATGATTCTGTCTGAAATCTAATCCACAGTATGTGGAATGTGTGCATTTAATTAGTTTGGTTTGGGGTTTCCCCCCCAACAGATGAAACTGTAAGATTATTTTTTAACTCCATCCACTTGCAGGAAAGAAGACGGAAATAAAACAGAGATAGTAAAAGGGGACTTAATTAAAAACAGATTTTAAAAAGCCACAGCCATTCAATACTTTTAACGTATTACTTTTCTTGTATGCCACCCTTAGCTGTAGGAAGCCCAAACATTCGTATTGCAATTGCAGAATTAAATTTTGCTTGGCATTGTAAAAAGGATTTAGAAGGTTTTGATGCACAAAACGTCACAAAATGCAACAAGAAAGGATGCTCTTCAAACTTGTAAGGTGTTTCTTTTTTTACTGTAGTTGTGCAACCTACCTGGGAGGAAGAGCTACAAAGCTCTCAGTACCACTAGCAACAAATAAGATGCTATTAGTTACTTCTTAGCCTAAACGAGCAAAATCAGATGCAGGAAAGAGAAGTGAAGACAGAAAGAATGGAAACCCTGATTTTTACTTTCAGCTGATAGTAATAAGACCAGGGAGGAGGGTGATTTGAGTTGAGAGCCCCTAAGTAATAATAACAAATAACTTATTTAGTAAGCACAAGTTACAAGCCAGGCCAAGTCTAGTGCTCTACCAGCTCCTTACAAGCAGCACCAAACTACCTTTCCTAACAGAAGCTCAGGTTTGCCAGAAAGGAATAAGAAAAAACATGCCAGTTCCCGGGATCTGTACAGACAAGGAGAACAGAAAGTGAAAGAAGTAAAAGCAAAGCTCTACCAGCAGCCAAACCTTCAAGACACAGTCAGCTGGTGAGGCAGCACAGGGAAGGATGTTTGAGACAAGAAAGGTGATAAAAACACCAGCAAGGGGCTGAGGGGAAGCTCCAACTTCTCCCCAGAAGATGGGACAGGTCATCTAACAAGACAGAACTATATACAGTTGCTGCCACTGACTCAGCTACCACATTCACTCAAGGAACTCTGGCTAGCAGAGTCCTGCATGTGAGAGCTGCTTTTTCCCTAGACAAAAGTGATTTGGAAAGATGCTTTTGAGACCTACCAAACTAGTGTCCAGTTACAGAGTTTCTTAGGAATATCCTATTTTTTCTCACCCTATTTGTCACGTTTAGAGGCAGAACCATGCTCTAATATTTAACAAATCTGTCTTCTCATATATGTCAGCCTTTTGTCATTGTGATTCTAAAGGCTGGTGAGGAGAAGGGCAAATGCCTTTCATCACATCTGTTAGACTCAAGAATGTCTATACACACCAAGCCATTCAGTATGTGACAGGATGTAAATGTGGTTCTCATAAGTGAATACACAGAAAATCAGAGCATTAAAGTCACCTAGTTGTCAGTGTTCTAAAATCCTGCTCTTCCTGCAATCAACCCCGGAAGCTGATCAAGTGATCACCCACAGAGTTTTTTTCCAAGTGCTGCTATACAAGAATCAATCAATTTCTAAAGAGGTTTAGTTCTCAATGAAGACGTCTACTCCATATGTGTATTTGCTAAGGCTCAAGGAGAAATGGATCCACCCAAAGGCACCTGAAACACCTCAGCATTAAAATAAATGCTCCATCAAGATAAGAATGACCAAACTATAACTCACAAGTTCTTACAGATGTTCTAATTAGAGTTCCCACAGCTGCTCTAATTAGAGTCAATACAGATGTTCTAATTAGCAAGTAGCTTTATTAACACTTTCAACCAGCACTTATACCACGTGCAGCAGCTCCAGCCACGAGTTTCTCCTCTCACTGCCCATACCCTGAATCAGCCCAGGAAGCTGACTCAAGCAGAAAAAATTAAAAAACAAAAAAATTAAATAAATCTAACTTTATCTTTAAACCAAGATTGGTTTTGTGATCCAGGTCACGGCCTGCCTGTCCCAACACCTGGGCCAGCAACCTTGGGGAGAGCAGACCGGTGCTCCCCCGCCTCGCGCGCGCCCTTTCCCGGTTCGCCACGCGCCTCCTCCCACCCGCAGGTCGGGCACGGGCGGCTCGGCGGGGCAGGCCGGGGACAGGCACCACGGCGGGGGCGGCCCCCCGGCCTCCCGGAGCCGCGCCCGCAGCCCCGNGGGGCGCCGAAGGGGGCAAGACGCGGGCGGGGAGCGCGCCCGGGCGCCGGGGCAGCGAGCGGGGTGTAGCGCTGGGATGCTGCGCTGGGATCCGGCCCCGGTCGGCTCGGAGGAGCGGGATGGTGCCGAGGCGAGCGGCAGTCGCCTCATGTCGTCCTCACCCGCAAGGCCAGCAGTGGTACAGCCGAGGAACCTCTCCTTCCCCTCACCCAGCAGGTCCCAGCGAGGGGCGGGAGCTTCCATGTGCCAGCGCTTCCCTCAGCTGTTCAGCCCGGCTGGAACACCCCGCTCCAGCTGTGGGGTGCAACGGGAGACGTTTCTAAGCGTTTTTCTGACCGGTCATTTTTTTCTTAGTGAGGTAACAGCCGGGGGAACAGGTGTGGGATAGGACAGGGGACACCCGGCGTCAGGCTGGCCACAGGGATCACGCCACAGCCACGCAGGTCGGAGGGGACACCCCGCAGCCGGTGTGCTGCCAGAAGAAGTTGTTAAAATGTGCCCTTGCTACGTGCGTGCTGCCACAGTAATTGTGTATACTTCCGAAATATAGCCATAAATTAGTGTATTCTCATACCCCATTGCTCTTCCTCAGAAATGCTCTAGCAGACATGAGGAAATACATGAAATGTTTGTAAAGCAGTAGTGGGAAGGTTGTGAGAAGAGTAAGCAAGTGTGTTGCAAATTCAAATTCGATTTTTTTCCCCTGACCAGAAAGCTTATTCAGGCTGGGAACTCAAAAGCAGCATGGCCAGCAGGGCAAGGGAGGGGATTCTGCGCCTCTGCTCTGCTCTGGTGAGACCCCACCTGCAGTGCTGCATCCAGCTTGGGGTCCCCAGCATTAAAAGGATGTGGAAATGTTGGAGCGAGTCCAGAGGAATGTCTTGGACGTGCTCGGAGGGTTGGAGCACCTCTCCCATGAAGACAGGCTGAGAGAGCTGGGGTTGTTCAGCCTGGAGAAGGTTCTGGGGACACCTTACTGCAGCCATTCAGTACCTAAAAGGGGCTACAAGAGAGCTGCAGAGGGATTTTTTTTTTATGAGGGCCTGTAGCAATAGGAGAAGGGGACATGGCTTTAAATGGAAAGAGAGTAGGTTTATATTAGATCCTAGGAAGAAATTCTTTAGTCCGGGGGTGGTGAGGCACTGGCAGAGGTTCCCCAGAGAAGCTGTGGCTGCCCCATCCCTGGAATTGTTCAAGGCCACATGTGATGGGGCTCTGAGCAACCTGGTCTAGTGCAAGGTGTCCCTGCCTGTGGCAGAGATGTTGGAACTAGAACTGCTTCCAACCCAAACCGTTCTATGATTCTGTGAGTCAGCTGTCCCGGCCATGCTCCCTCCCAGCTTTTTGTGCACTTCCTCACTGGCAGAGCATGACACACTGAAAAGTCCTTGACTAAGGGTAAGCACTACTTAGCAACAACCAAAACATCAGAGTATTTTTCTCGTACTGTATCCAAAACAGAGCACTGTACCAACTAATAAAAAAAAAAGAATTCTATGCCAACCAAAACCAGGACATCATGGCAGAGGGATTTGAACTAGATGATCTTCAAGGTCACTTTCAACCCAAACCAGTCCATGATTCTGTGATTCCCTGATCATCACTCAAACACATGATCAAGCCAAAGAGTTTAGGGGACATTAATAAATAAATACTTCAAAATAGCTAGCATGAATATTAATAGTGGTGATAAAGCCTGATGCTTAAGGGAACACAGTTAAAAAAAATATAAGAGAGTGATCTGATTAGAAAAAAATATTTTAAGTTGCCTATTTGCTTAGTAGTCCATGGAGATTTATGTCCTGTCAAACTCCAGCCTGAGAGACCAAGGATGTTCATTTCAGTTGTCCCAACACCATCTGAACCAAATCTGAACAGTCTGTTAAAAGTTTTAGTTTAATTCCTCCATGATACCATTTTTTAAATGGATGTGTGTGTCTGGACAAGCTTGGATTTAGTTCTGCTGATGAAGAATAGACCTGGATTTCATGTCCCTCATGCATGGTCGCATTATTCCTGCATGCTCTTTGTGGCTGGCTGCATCTTTGTGCTTTATGCATGAGCCAAAGATGGACCTGCATTCCTTCATTGTATCTCAGGGAACTACAAAAATGCAATCTGCTTGAGTTTGAAAAATTATTCCTCAAAAAATATAGTAATCATGTAACAGTTTGCCTTCTGGAGAGCTTTGGTCAAGGCCAGAATTTTAACTACTTTAACTGCTTTCCTTCCAAGAAGATTTAATGCCACATCAGCTTTAAGGTGCTCAACATTCAGGTGGGTGGCACCCAAAAAATGATGGGCTGATGGCACAGGCAGTAGGTTAGTATCTCAGCACAGCAGAGCAAGCGAAGGAAGGGCTGATTTGAGTTTGTGGAATGAATTCCTGTTGGAGCAACTAATTAACGCTGTCCCACGTAGAATGAAAAAGCCAGGATAAAAGGGCTGCCTGTAACACGGTGGTCACATGTCTTAGTTATGCCAGAAGTATTTTTTATACAGCTGTGGAAGGTGTATCCTCAGATTCTGGCTAGAATATCCCATTGCAGTCCCTAATTTGAGGAAGAATATTTTCCTTGGTTGGATTTTTTTTTTTTTTTTTTGGACAAATGGTTACCATTCAGTACAATATAAATGACAAAAAGCATATTGTGATAAAAGCTGTTCCTTCCACCCTTGAGGAACACTTCATAAACTGTCTTGAAGATGTTGGTCTGAAGATTTGTAAAGTCAGGAAATGCTGAGAGTTGAGGCAAGAAGCTATTTGAGGTAAATCGAGGCTTTTAAAAGCTTTCAGAAGTCATGAATGGTTGTATCCTAAGCATAGAAGGAAGATGGCGGAGCTATATCCATTTAAAATAGCGTTTTTAGTGGTATAAAGACAGAACCTGAGTAATTGGCTGTGAACGGAGGGGCTATCACTTTAGGTGATGTGAACAAGTAGTTACATTGTACTAAAAATGTTCTCTTTTCACAGTTTCTTTAGGCTACCAGAGCTTTGTATAGGGTTTGTGTGGCAAGGTTCTGGCAGAGGAGGGCCGCAGGGGAGGCTTCTGTGAGAGGCTGCCAGAAGCTTCCCACACTTCCAAGGGAACCAATGCCATAATCCTGTTTACAGAAGTAACTGAGTGACTGCAGCTAGAAAAAGCCAGGAGTCTGGCAGCAATATTTGCAGAAAAAATATTTCCTGTAGCTTGGAACAAGTAAACAGTAACACTTTGGAGGAGTGGTTTGAATCAGTCGTCATGAAAAGTAATCTTAAGTCAGTGCACAGAGAAGGTTGATTTAAATGATTGTTTATATTAAATTGCAGTTATATTGTGTCTTAAAGACTGGTTTTTCACTGTTGGGTAACCATTAAAATGTGCTGATTATGGTCTTCATGCATAATTTGCCATTTCTTTTTGCTAGCAAAGAGGGTGTTATAAAGCTACATACATCTGAGACATTTCAGACTTTAATGTAACATCTCAATTTTTACATACATTTCACTATTTTGGAAGATGAGGACTGTTTAGGGGTTTTTTTTCTAGGTAATTATTACACTTTTACTTGTGATTCGTACCAAACTCCTAGAGGATAAATACAGGAATTAAAAGAAAATAATGAGAAAAAACTCCTTTTTATAGTTGCTTTTAGTTGAATAAGATTACTATAAATGTATTTGATCCTTCTTCTCAAGGAGATTGTCTAAATATGTTTTGCATTGAAAAGGTTTTATTTAAAAAATGGAAGTATACTTGCAGGGAGAGAATGTGATTGGTTTGATCACTCAGTCTTTCCAGTGTATAGAACTAGTAGAGATCATTCTGTCATCTCCACCTCTTTTTTCTTGAGGGATGAAAATAATGAAAAAAAAATCAGAGGAGGTAATCCGTTTAAGTGAGCTGGATGAATGAACAGAAATGAAGGAAATACTGCCACCTTGCTTGAAGAAAAAGATGCTTGTCAAAAACTGGTTCAACACTTCAGCAAACCAGGAGAAATCCTTCAGCAGCTTGAACAGAAAGTCCACACTGTTTAATAATGCTACTTTTGTAATATTAGTATTATTATTTTGTTTTGCAAAGCAAAACATTCATTTTAAATCAACCAACCTGATTGATTTTATTTTGATTATTTTATTTTAGAGACCCAGAAAGGTTACCAGGGAAGAACCATTTTTTTTGCCTTACATTTAAATCAAGTACAAAATCAGAATCTTCCAGAAACCAGGTACTCTTCTTCATGTGTAAAGAGGCTGTATGTGATTGGAGGAGCCTGTCTTTTAACAAGGCAGAAAAATGTATCATTCAAATGTATAAATCTCTAATATTGCTGCAGAATATTCGTTCTTTGATGTGTTTTGGAAGGAGCAGCAGTTCGTAGCACTATCAGCTTGGTTTAAACTAAGTGCAAGTGCATGAAATTATATTCATTAATAAAATCAGGATAAATCATGTTACTAATAGAGCCCTAGTGGTAAATAGAAAAAAATACAGAGATGGACTTTGTAGGAGCCAATCTTGACGAGTAATGATTTTTTTTTTTTTTTTTGGCATTCCATCTCTAACTTTCTGTTGCCTCTGCTGTTTTGAACCCCAGAACGAGTGAAAATCTGTGGCGTTTCGGGACAGTGGTTTCCTCTCGCTGATCAGGCCGGCGGCCGTGGGTTGCAGTTCAGCTTTTGATCGTTAGATGACGGTAGCTCCCCGGGCATTTTGGGCTCTGGGTTTTCTGACTTCAGTTGGGAGGTGGGAGAGCACAGCAGGGATTTCGGACTGGTGTTTAGGTAGGGGAATACAGGCAGTGCACTCGACGCATGCTGTCCCACTCCAAAAAAAAAAAACTCGAACACCACCCCTCCCAAAAAAAACCCAAAACAACCTAACCCCCTAAAAAACAACCCGCCCCAAAACCACGCCACAACAGAAAAAGATATTTTTGACTGAAAATGAAGGATGCAGCCCAGCTCCAGAACACAAGGCTGAATAATGCCCAGTTCTCTGAGCTCGGTCTGTCCCCAGCCGCTGCAGTACAACAACTCTGAGGTGTAGATAAAGCAGCAGGGTATTGTCAGGTTGTTCTCCCACCCATTCTGCCTCTGCCAGCTGTGTACAGGCACAGAAATGCCGTGTTTTGTTGGCTTGATGCCACGAGAGGCTCTTTGTATGCATTAGTGGCTCCCTGTGCTGTGGCAAGGTCAAGTCCTACTGTTGATGTGTGCAGGGACAGAATTGCGGCATCTACTTGTGATTAAGATTATGCAAAGGAGTGCCACTGATAGCACACTGCTTTGCTGAAAATACCACTGTGTTCCTAGGTTTTGTCAGTCACTGCAAGTAATGCTCTTTGAAACTGTAGATTTCCCACATGCTGTGTTGCTTTTCAGTAGGATACAGGCCTTCTGCATGTTTTCAAGTGCAACATTCGTGTGCATGTTGTGTAAGAGAATTAATTCAGCTGATGATGGCACATTGGGGCATTTAAACTGTGTATGCCTCTACTGCAGAATGTTTTCAGTGACAAGCCAAATTACCTGAATAATGCATTAACTGAAAAGGAAAACAACTAAGTAAGGCTGCCATACTTAACAATGTGCGGTTCCATATTAACTGCAGACCTTTTAAGCCTTTTTGCATCTCTGTCTCAAAGCACAGAGCCTCTTGAACAAGAGCTTCCCTATCCATTTTGTAGATGGGGAAACTGGACCAACAAAATTTGATGATACGTACATGATCATCCAGGAAATGTCTGATACATCTGGAAATGGAGCCTGGGTGGGTTTCTGATCTCTATTCTTGTGCCTTCACTGCCACATTAATTTTTCCATTTGCTGTACAGCTTTATTTGGTAATAGTGGTGTTGCTGTTTTTCACAAGACAGTCTGAGCTGGTGTCCAGATTAGAACAATGGCCATGACAACTGTTTTCTCTTTGATAAAGTACCCTAAAAATGCACAGTGCTTTCAAGTAAGCACATGTGTCAACAAAGAATGCAGTCCCTGTTCCTTGACTTAAAAGTTTCTTTTGTGAGCATGGAGTTCAGACTTCACAGGATGCTAGTCCATGGAATTCCACTGCTTTTTCTAAAGTCAGTGAGGCTGCAGCTATATAAGTGTAATCTGAATTTTGCCTTCTAGTTCAAAGTAAGCATTTAATAATCGAGTAGACATCAGTGTATTTTGTGCTGCCTTTTAACTCAATGATATGCAGCACTGCAGCTGAGAAGGCTTTCATTGCAGCTATGTCTCAGCTTGACTTGTAAGGTTGCTAAAGGAATGTCTTGTTCTTGTGCCATATTTGTCTTGCTCTTTTTTTTTTGCAATTTACTTGCTTTAGAGAACAGAGCCAGACTTAAGCATCTGTTTCTCAATGAGGTTGGGTATTTTTTGAGGGGATGAGGGGTTGTGTTCACCCAGTGTTGCAGATGGTTTCACTAAAGAACATAACTCAGTAGCCCAAGGTGATTCAGTGAACTGATCAGCCTCCCTGAAAATGTTAAACTCTTCTGGCTCCTTGTCTTTTAAACTTGTCTAGCCACTAAATCATATTGGCTCCCAAATGAAATGAAACTTTGGGAACTGGAAGTCACTTTTCATACTAATTGCCATTCTTATGTGGGAAAATTACTATAAAAATTTTGCCTGGGAAAAATTGTTTTAATAATATTAAACAAAGCTTTTTGCATCAAATAATTTATTATCTGTTGACACTAATTCACACAGAGTATACATGTGAAAAGTTGAGCATGTTTTACTGGACCAAAGCAGGAGTGTGTGAGGTGATGTTGTATTGGCAGAAAACAGAGGCTGTTTAAGAAAAGGACAACAGTTTCTGCCAGTATTAAAAGAAAGGGAAAGAATTCTCTCAGAAAAGCATCTTCTCTTGTATAATGATTTTTAAAAGACAAGCATTTCCAGTTATTCAAAATTTTTCTTTCTAACTCTTATTCAAAGAATTTCCTCTCTCTGTCCTTTTCACTTTCCCATTTTTTCTGTTGCAGTTTGGAAAGTGTTACAATGACCATGACAATTTGAGGCAGTAAGTGAGGAAAGGTTTGTGAGGAGAATCTGTTATTAGACTGACAGAGTGGCAAAAAGTGATCATACTTTAAGGCACAGGTGTGATCTGAGGAAAGGTTTGTTTGTTCAGTACCTTATCTGTGTTTGTTACTGTGTCATCTGGCGTAATAACAGAAACAAACCCCAAAACCTTGACTTTTATTTTCCATTTGTCTGTCCATCCTCTGTTTTCAACTGTAAAAACAAATGGTGAAAACAAATGGAGACAAAATATGGAGTAAGTTGAATACAAAGGGAATGCTAAAACTTTTTTTTTTACTTATTCACAGAGAGTTTTGTTTGCTTTTGGGAGAGGGAGACGATTTCTAATAGCAAAACATTACTTAAAAACAAATGAGGAAATGCTACTGCATAAGTAAATTGTGCATATAAATTTATGTAAGACAAAACCTGTTAACCGAAAACACACACCTCAGTTTAAAGCTGAACTTGCATCTTTGTGTCTTTTTAAAAATACCATTTTATTTTGCCTACCAACTTTTTAAACAAAATATGTGTCTTGCAGTTATGTGGCTTACAACGTAGTATTAGCTACTGATGCAAAGGTATTTTACCCACATTTCTTCATATTTCTTTTAACTTTCTTTAAATAGAAACTGGTTTATATAAATACTTCTCTAAATAAAAATCTTTCCTGATTTGCCAATAAGAGGAAGCTAAAGATATGTACTCCAAGCTAGTGGATTGACATGGCTGTTGCATAATCAACTATTCCAGGATAATGATTCTTGCTTGGATAGTCTCCTCCGGAACAAAAAGTGGGTTTACTCCAAAATAGTAAATCTTTTTCCAAAGTAGAGCTACTCTTCGCTGATTGGGTTATTGTGTGCTGAAATAAAATACTCACCTGAGAACAGGTGTTTCAAGTAAATAACCCCTTTCTAACAAATATTTTCATTAGTTTCTCTGGGACAGCGCCAAGATATTGGCATCCCAAGGTTTTCAAACAAGGGGAAATAAGGTAAATTTTGACTGAAACAAGTAGCTACCTAGCTCACTGTATCACTCCCAACTCATCAAGGCATGCAGTATGGAAATTCAGAAGAACAATAATTGGGAGATATTTCTCTACAACAAAAAGTTATGTTTCAGATGGAGATTGCTTGACTTCTTGTTAAGAAACATTCACATTCCATTCTCTTCAACATTATCTTATGTACTGTAGCAACAAACTCAGCTGATGTGTTTGGCTGGCACTGTTCGCTTCTGCTCGGAGTCTTGGCCACTGGAATTTTTAACATTTCCAAAGAGGTTTTCAGAGGTTACAGACTCAGAGCCCTTCCTGCTAACCAGCAGACCATCAACTCATCCAGATATTAGTCCAATGCTCAGGCAGCAGAGTGGTGACTGAGGGAGACAGATATTGTCTTCTCCTGCTAGATTAATCACGTAATTGTCTGTCAAATTACTCAACTTTCCTCCACTGGCACTGGAACTGAGACTGTCTCTATTCCTGCCAAAGAGTATTCCCCTATCTTTGGCTGTATTTTAGGCTTTTCCAACTTGTGCAGGCTATCTCTGCCTATTATTTTTCTGACATCATACATTTTGCTGTCAGTAATCCTGCAACACACAAATAATTTGTTTTTTATGTCTGTAATTTATGCTCCAGAGTTGAGTAAATTGCTGCACTTCAGACCCAATCCAAAGTCTAATTAAGTCATTGGAAACATTCCAGTTGACTTCACTAGGCTTTACATCAGGCCCGTAAGTAGTACTTGCCTGCCACTGAGTCAGAACTTATAAAAGACAAACAAAGCAGAACACTTTTTTACCATTCTCAGTCAGAAAATGCCAAGGTAAGGAAAAATAGCAAAAAAGAATCAGACTGTAGTTTAAATTGCAACTCTTTCAGCTGCTAGTCCTAAATAGTGCTTCATTCAATAAGAAACCAGTAAAAAAACTACTTAAGCATCACTGCATTAAAGGATTTATGAAGATGTTTCTTTTATTTATTTCTGGGGTTTTTTCTTGTATTTTAATTGCCTGTTTAGTGGAGTCTACATCATGCTAACATGAGTAAAGCTCTTGTGATTGCTAAATATTACTTCTATTTTCAAAGTCTCATTTTATATGTTATGGGCAGTAAAGTGCTGCAGCTAATACCAAATGTGTGACTCACTTGATGAACAAGAAAAATTAAAAAGATAAGAAAAATAAACAGTTTTTATTATTTCTTCTACAGAATCCAGGTGGCACTGTGAGAAACAGGGACTCTTGCTCCTCCTAGTAATACTAACAATTGTGCAAACTGTTAAACCTCTCTTGAAAAAGCCGAACTTGAAATGTTTAACAGAAAAAACCCACCACACTGATTTTTCCCCAGGGGTGCAGCAGATTCTGTAAGGTAAACAAGCTGTAGCACTGTGCTGTGGGTGCAGGTGGCTAATTAGTGCTCATCCCTATCTTTAATCCCAGGGGAAGGGAGAAAACCTTTTAAATCTCTCTATCAAAAATGGATGTAGTCAAGCTTGAAAGGAGGCCATGACAAGCTGACTGTAGAAGCTGTGTGAACAGTTAATTCAATTAGATCTTTAATGCAAATATCTTTGGAATACAGTTGCATTTGCATATCCCTCAGCTAGGACTTAAGTCAACATTTTTAGTACATTTTTCATCATCCACTGAAATTAAATTTGTGAAATATTTGTGAAATGTAACTTCAGGATCTAGAAAACAACAGATTAAAATACCATTTATGAACTAAAAGAAAAAGAAGATTAACTGAGTTTTAGGGAAGAATCTGAAGAATCTGCCAGAATCCAAAGAGCTGGATTCTCACAATTCTAAACAAGTCATATAAGGTCAGATTCACAGATTTAATTAGGTATCTAATTTCCTTTGGGCTTCTTAGTGATGTTACAAGGATCTGGTTCCTAGTTTTTCAGGTCTTGGTTCTGTGGATGTTTCTCTCAACAGCATGTCCTCAAAAACAGAAAAAAAAAGGGACAGGAGGAGGAGAGCTTTTAAAGTTGGATCAGCTCTCTGATCTGGTTTATTATTCAGCTCCACAGACAATTGCAGTAGAACAAACAGGGCGTGGGCACAGGCGTGGAAGTGATCAGGGATGAGGAAAGGGGACTGGAAGCACTTAACTCTGCCAGTGTGAGAAGTGGCCTTGGAACCAGAGAGCCTCATTTCCTCAGGCCTCATCTACACTACAAAGTTTTCCGAGCAAAATTGCCTCATGTTCCCACACGAGTTTGTAAGCTGGTAAAACATAACCCTTACTCTGGGTGAAACTTCCCATACCACAGCAGCCCTCAGCCACCAACCACTCTGCTCGTGCCATAGCAGTGGCATCCAGGAGCTCCTGCCCCTGCTCATAACAAACATTTTTTCAAAGTCATTTTTTATATAGGAGTGCGTATCTAACAGGTTTTCTGAGAGGTGATGGTAAAGCATTCTGATTATATAAAGATAATACCTACTGCTATTTTGTTCCATTTTTCTGTGGATGTGAGCCCTTTGCAGTCAGACTGTTACTGGTAGTACACCGTAATAATCTTTAAATGCTTTGTATCAGGAAAATCTTCCATTTAAAGACAACTTGTAAATCATAGTTATCAAGCGTGAAATACCCAAGTTTAAAAAAAAAAGAGAAAACATTTTCCATTCTGTTCACACTTGGGAATGAGAGGAAAACAGAATTTTCTCTCTGTGAGCAGGTTTCCAGAATTTAATTTAATTGCATTAGGGAGATTCGTCTATTGGTGTAGCACTTGCCCTGCATGGTGACTGATACTGCATTGCTTGGTAACTGTTTGGACAGGAAAAACAGTGTAGTTCAGAAGCAGAAACACATGCAGTAAACCAGCTTGGTGCACACAACAGCAGGAAATCCTTGTGAATGCAACAAGTGCACACGGTAGATACCATAGCAAAGAAGCCAAAACCAGGGTAAATATTTTGTGCTGATTTCCTTACGCAAGATACTTGGATCAGTTGCGCTCTCCGGTGTTTAAGCCAACAACATGTTTCTTTTCTATGAACACTGACAGTGGCAAGTGGTTATGCAAAGAGGTCCCCACCAGGGAAACAGCGGAACTGAATGAAAAGTCTGCTCCTGTTTCTCACCTCAATATTCAATCAGATACACTAAATGGAGAGAATGGGTTTATTTTTTAAACTTTATTAGTCATCTGAAGAATGTCTGCTGCACAAATAGGACGACTGTTTGCATTTTGAAACTGGTAATTTCTTGCTACATCAGTTCAGTTCTGGAAATGCTCGGTAAGACTTGCACAGGAGCATTCTAAGTCCTCACAACATCCTTATTTAGTGGAAACTTGAAAAGCTAGGCTGTGACCTACAAATGTGTATGTCTGTACTAATATAGGCTAGGCTAAGGCTTTTACAAACTATTGATAGTAATTCTCATTCTGATGGCAGGTGCTGAGAACTTTGTGGAACAACTGTTCCTGATTTGGAAAATAAGACCAAAATACACATAATTTCAAAATTAGGAAGGATTCTGCCCTTGACTTACCTTATTACCCGTCTTTATGCAGTAGTATCAGTAAACACACTATCGTGATAAATTCCATCTCAATCACAGTGAATGTGGTTTTCTCCTCATCCCTGACTATACCTATATAAACCATTACTATCAAAAGCACAGAAAAAGCTAGGGAATCTTTTTATATTTCTTCACTGACTCCATCCTCATCAAAATATGTTATTGCTGTAATCTGAAGATAATTCTCCCTAAGATTGTAACTTCTGGCAATGTTAAGTTTAATATCAGTACCTCTTTTACACATTAATCAGAGTGATCCTTTATTTCAACTAAAAGCCCTCATTCTGTGATTCTGTGATTATATAGATTTAAAAACCTTTTTCTTAAAAATCTTCTTTAAAATCTTTCACAAATTAAAATAGCTAGTGCTGATAGATATGGGATGTAACACTATGGAATAACTATTTTATATGAAGAAAAGAGAAATAATGAACAAGCAATTCAACCCCACAGCACTAGCTCTTCTTTGCTATCAAATAAATCTTTACATGTACTTTCAAACACCACTTTTATCTAGACTCTGCAAAATTTGAAAATAATGTAACTTTAGACTGAGAAATGTTGTCCCTGTCAGCTGTAGTGAGAATAATGTACACGAAAAGGTGATGTAATGATCATATCACTTACATTATTCTCTCCCTAATGAATAATCTTCCACACTAAGGATGAGCTCACTTACTATTATTGGAGCCACATCTGTAGGCCACAGCACACTGCTGAATGTAGCAGAGTTTGGATGCTGTATAATCTGCCCGTAGCTAACACTTTTCATTGGAATTGCAAAACCGTTATATGCACTACATATGGAGTAAATTTTTCTCACGAGGAATCCAACAGAATCAAAGAAACAAAGTTTTTATTCGCAGCAGTTGTACTTGGGATTCACACACTTCCTAAGCACAGCTATGTCTTTCTTTGAAAACTGGTCCCAGACTATTATTAGTTTGAAACATCTAAAACATGTGATGAATGTTTTCTGTTCTTATTTCAGCCAGAGCTCACATGATTAGTACAGTAGTCTAAGTTTGATTTTAAACTAAGGATAGAAAATCTTCTCTACTTCCATTCCTATTCCTATTTGTACCTTCAGTGCAGACAGTCTGTGTGCTCAGTTGTGCAACTGTGTAACTGACTTATGTAATGTGCTTTCTGTAAATGATGAATCATATTCTTATTTATACCTGGTAATATAAGTATGGCTGGGAGTCAATTTGGAACTCAAGAAATAACATAATTAGAGCCACTGAGTAATGTAATTCAGTATTACGAATGTCTTGAATACACAAGCTTTTATTAATATTAATGAAGCAGGCATGGACAAGGAAGAATATAGTGTGTGTAGAAAGTCTAAAATAAATAGTTTTTCCATAGAATAGGCACATTCCCTTATGTTCTTCTCTCCGTGATTCTAATCCAGTAATTGTACTGGGCTGGAAGGAGTACTGGGAACATTTTAGACTGCGATTCAGGAAAGGGTTAAGCATGTGCTTAAAATGACACATGTTTCTATGTGTTTTGCTGAGTGCAGTACTGGGAGCTGAACATAACAGACCAGATTCCCTTTTTGTGGTGGCAGTGTGTGTCTGTGGGAGCAGTGTTTCTATGGATAACTGTAAATTTCTCATTTAAGTAGGAATAAAGTTTTCTCATTTCAGTGTTTTGTCTCTGTGTTCATAAAACTGGTTAGAGAAGTCAATTTTCATAAAAAAATTTGAACTAAAAATATATCAAGGATTTCAAAGGAAACTTCAAAATCGTTCCTCTTCCAAATACAGTCCTAACACTGGGATCTTCCCCCTTAGCTAAACAACCTGTCATCACAAATCCCAAACTAGACTTATATATGTGTGCCCTGTACACAGGCAGACCCTCGTGTAAGCTGTAGTTACACGTTTCAGACTTGAGAAGTTTACCTGCAGGGGTAGTGATGGCCCCCTCAGGCTCTCCCACGCTGACGCTGATGTCCCCATTCTCACAATAACTGACCCAGCTCCCACCCTGACTCCTCCGTAGTGCCCTGGCTCCCAGTGTCCCCTCACGGAATGAGCCAGCGCTGTCTCTGTGTGTGCAGATGAAGTGGGTGAGTTGCTGGCCTGATCTGTGGCCCAGATATGCAGCTCTGGGGAGAGTTTTTTCCAGATGACTCCTGCTGGAAGCTGGAGCAGCTTGTCACATTTGTGCTGAGGTCTGCACCAGCCTCGGCACTTGCCGGCTGGACTGTGCTAACAGAAAAGTTCCCAGTTTGGATTCAGCCTAGGAGGTACCATAGCTCCTTGAGGACTGTCATCTATCCCATCTATCTGTGGTTATCTGTGGGAGTGAAGCACCAACGACTGGCATTGTGGAAGCTGGGCTACTCACCGTGAGAAAGACATTGAGGGGCTGGAGTGAGTCCAGAGAAGGGCAACAGAGCTGGTGGAGCATCTGGAGCACAGGTCTGATGAGGAAAAACTGAGGGAGATGGGGGTGTTTAGCCTGGAGAAAAGGAGGCTCAGGGATGACCTTAGGACTCTACAACTGCCTGAGAGGAGTTTGGAGCTGGCTGGGGGCTGGCCTCTTCTCCCGAGGAACAAACAGCAGGACAAGAGGAACAGCCTCAGGTTGTGTCTGAGGAGGCTGAGGTTGGACATTAGGAAAAATTTCTTCCTCAAAAGGATGGTGGCAGTGGTTCCAGGCAGTGGAACAGGCTGCCCAGGAAAGTAGTGGAAGTGTCCCTGGAAGTGTTCAAAAAACATAGGGAAGTGCCACTTAGGGACATTTTTTAGTAATGGACTTGGCAGTGCTGGGTTAACAGTGGGACTTGATGATCTTAGAGGTCTTTTCCAACATTATCAATTCTGTGACTCTGTGATCCTACGTGTAGAGATTCTCATTTGCTTACTAAAATTTGAACTGGACTCATTGCAATGCAGTGACATTATGTCTTCCTCTCTTATGCTTAACTGAGCATCTTTCTTCTATCACTTCCATCACAAAATATTTTAAACTTTGATTTTTGGGATATGAATGTTTCTTCTAGGCTTACTAACTGGAGCCTACAATGCTTGCCTTGACACATTTCATAAACATTTTTTATGTTCTATTTCTATTAGCTCTCTTTCTCCTAGCTGTCTCCTCACCATTTCCTTTGAGAGACATCAAGATTGTTCCTCTGCCCTGTTTCAAGACCTGAATAATTCTACAAAATTGATGTGTGATGTCAAGTATGGGTAGAAATAAGCCATTATGTCCCTCATCACTATATTAGTCATTGATTTATTCAGCTCACTCTCAAGCTTCATACAAATATATCACATCTTATAAAATTTCTGTCTGTTGCTATTCTTAGTGGATAAACATCAGCCAACAAAATAAACATTTCCATTCCATAGTATGAGATAGAATGGAGGAAAATATATTTGGTTCCTCCTATTAATTTCAGTTGTCCAAGTGTTTTTTTTTTTTTCTCAGTGTTTGTGTCTAGTCTTTGCCTGCGTAGACATACTTCTATAAATTCCAGAATAGGTCAGTTTTATTCTGTGCAGTGCAACGCCAAGTGAAAGCATCAGCCCCTAAACTGACAAGCCAGTGAGTAATTTTCCTCTCTCTCAGCCTGAGAGAGAGGAAAATATTCAGAGGTATATATGTATACATGTGTATTTTTTAGCTACAACATATTTCTTCAGGGAATGTGAAATTTCTGTAATTGAAGCAATGGGCACAGTAAAACAAGAGTACAGATGATTACAGTTTGCACAAAGTGAATGGAAGTTTGTTTTCCCATAGTGCAGCAGGTAAGAAAAACACATAAAACCTCTTTGTTGAAAAGGGACGATGTTTCCACATCTCTTACAAAAAGCAGTTGTTTCCTAGATTTTCTTACTTTCACTAAAAAATCAGACCAAAGAAGAGTGAATTGAGTGCAAAGTAGAAATAAAACTATCTATTGTAAAGTAAACAGTAAAAGGGTAGAAGTAGAGTGTTCAGAGACACGGGGCAGGCTGCTTTTGTACCCTTCACTCCTGCTTCAGCATTTACTACCATGCCTTATTTCCCCTATCAAAGTTGAATTGTCTGCAGCAATCCTTGAAAGGGATTTTGTTCCTTCTCGATTTCAAATTTTTGAGTCAATGCTTAATAAACTGGTGAATGACTTGCAAGAACCATGTGATGAGAACGTCCTTCCTTAGGAGCATCTGACACTGAAGTATCTGACATGCAACCCGGAGTAATTTGTCTGTTTAGAAGATCACTTACTGCCTCTTATACTATATAGTAAAAGACAGTCCAAATAAGAAGATAAGTCATTGTAATTCTGGTGTTGCTGTAAAAAGAGGAGAAGATCTTTCAAGCATAAAAATTATGAGTTCAGCTTTTTTTTTTCCCAGTCAGGATCCACCTTAAATTAGTTTCTGAAGTAAATCTAAAATGGTTTCGTTTGAAAATCAGATTGAAAACCTCAACATCTTGCATAACTTAAGTGCTCTCCTGTTTCATTTGGGTTTGACATACCACAAGAGTCAGACACTTTTGTGTTCATGTTTCAGTGCTCATAGTACTCAGGATAAATCAGTACTTACACGTGAAGTGTCCTCACAGTTGATGTTAAAAGGCATTTACTTCTGGGCTTAATCATGGTTACTGGTTATCAGTGCAGGGCAAAACCGTGGGACAGCTACGAGAGAAGTGAAGTTCAGTTCAATAGAATACGGTTATCCAGGCCAGATTTTCCCTGTTCATTTTCCATTTCAATCACAGAGTGCTACAAGATGTCTCTTTTCCTGGTGTGGAACCAGTTGTATCCTGCTTACATACATGGAATCCACTGGGCTAGGACACAAGGGATACAGTGTCCAGCTCAGTCACGCCATGGTATTCACCATAAGGAAATTAAAAAGCGTCAGAAAGAGAAACAGTTTTCTCAGCAATCTCTCTAGGGCACCTAAGAATCATTGCAAATCATCCCACCATGTTTTCTCTGTACAATATGGACTTCTTGACTCAATGGCACTAATATGAATATGCAAGAAGATAAATTTTAAGAAGCAAAATAGCAAACACCTAATAAGATATTTCACAACAACAAAACAACCCACTGCATACCATTCTACAAGCTAAAAATTATCACAACTCTAATTTCTATAATTTTTTTCAAATTGTGCAATAATACAGAAGTAGATTTAATTTCCAAATGAAGTAGCTTATTAGAACAGCTGGTTTCACATACAAAAGCTGTGAGTGAATATTAGCTTTGAGTTCCACTTTTTCAAGTGCTTTGAGATTCATGACTAATGTATGAATAGTAGAGAGGAAGTTTTATAGATTTTATTTAGCCTAATGTATAAATTTGTGTTGGATTCTTAAGTTCACTACAGTTAAACATCCATTTGCCATCTGTGAGAACAAATGTTTCAAGTATGAGAAAATTAGCTGTAATTTTAGCTGTATGATACACAGCTAAACCTGATACACCAAAAATACAAATATTACAACTACTGTTAAAATTCCTTGTATTACAGATAAATAATCTGGTGTGCTTTCCTATTTATATGATATATTCTGATAATTGGAAACTTAAATATATACATTTCAGTCATTTTTTTAATTTCATGTTCCCTTTATTGTAACCCTTAACTTCTGACTGAGAAAGGATTTTTGAAGCCAACAGCACTAAAATCCATGCAGCTACTGAAAATGTTCTCCTCTCTCCAGCTGCAAAGCTTGCTGCCTAATTCCAGAGAATTAATAAATCATGTAAAACAGACAGTTGAGGAACAACCTGACAGCTTAGGAAGCACTGTCAGCCCCTCTGCCCATGGGTTCCCTATTGATGGCTACTCCAGTGGCCCAGCTCAGGGCCCTCACCAGATGTGATCAGCCGGATTTCCCACTCGGAGCAGTGGGGACACAGAGAGCCCATTCATCCCTCTGCACTGTGCATGGGTGACTCCCACCCCCGTAGGCAGATCCCCAGGCAGCTCAGAGCCCCATCTGGTAGCCATTCAGATCATGTGAACCCAAATATTATTTGAAACTACTTCTTTCTTCGTTCACTGGGCCCCATTGTTGTGATGAGACATCACGGCTGATGTGAAGCCCAGATTATTTCATTTCATATTATTAATGCAGCATTAGCAGCAAACAGTATTGTGAACTTCTTCCAGCCTTCTCAGAAGCTTGAAGGATGCTTGAATGTGGAAGCTGTCAAATTTCATCAAAGGTTTAGATAAATGGATAGATATAAGTACCTGTAAGATAATTTATTTCAAAAACATCTAGAAAAGGAGCTGGATAATTATTAACTACTTTGGCTACCATCATCAAACATAGCTGGCAGTGAAAGGCATCTAAATTGTAGTTCTATCCTGGTTGTACCAGATGGGTTATACTAGAATATGAACAGAAGAGATATTTCCATCCATGGGCAGCAGTATCTTCCACCTCTCATTTTACAAGGTGATCCTGTATTATAGATTACAATAAATGGAAGGAACCAAGCAGATTTTCTAGATACTTCTCTTCCTGTTACTGCCTGTAAGTTATGGTACATTATGTAGTATTTAAACTTACTTACGTAATGCTAAGTTCTCCCAAATTTTAATCAATTTGTCAATGAGATTGCTGTAGAAATAGATCTGCAAACAGGAAAAAGTATGATATAATCAGAAGAGAAATGAGTCATATTTGCTGCCCTGAGGTCTAGGCTGACCTATTGACACCGTACACTCAAAGATCTTAATTAGCTGGTCAATTGTAAAATGCATCTCTTGGTACATGTGGAGTCTTCCAGCTGTGCACACAAAAGGATTAGATCAGCCTAATTTGGTTATGAAATCAAAGGGTGGGATTTTTAAGTAAGAATTGTAACTAAAGGTTAACTAGAATGACTTGTATTTTAAAAATGAGACTTTGTAGATACAGAGAAAATTATAGTAGTCCTAGGTGAAGTCTGAGAAACAAATGCCTTCTTTTAAAAAAAAGGTGAAGTGAGCACCAGAAATTAGGATTTACCAATTCAGAATTTACCTACCTTAGATCTTGCATCTCAACACAGGAAAATCTTCAGCTCTCCCAGTCCACTATCGGACCCATAGGTAACAGGAGTCTCCTTACAGACAAGGAAAGCCCGTCTTCCTGCATAAATGCCAAGAAAAAGTCCTGAAATGTGTAACTTGAAATCAGAGCTGTCACCACCAAGTTTCTTCATCAAAACACCTGACTTAAATCCATTCCCTGAATAAAATCTCAACAACTCTGCTTTTCACTGTGAGGGAGATCTTGAGCTAGAAGTATCCTCTTATCAGATGTAGCTCAATGCAATAGAAAGCCAGTAAAAATGCATGGGGTTTGCATCAAAACTAATGCAAAAGCCCTTAGGATGATATTCCAATATAGCCAACTCTCCATCTCAATTTTGATGTCAAATTTCATTAATTCAACCCTATCCCAATCCTAAACTGTGTATGCTTTCCCATGGTGCCTCAGTGAAGTGTATATCATATATGACATAGTCTTGTACATTCAGAGGCTTAAAAGTCAGGGTTAAGAACTGGTTGGCTCTTAGACCTTTAAATATACAAGAGTGTTTCAGAGCACTCTACTAAACTGCTGTGAAACTTTAAACACAACTAAACTCTGTTACACTTCACTACTGCTGGTACACTTTAATAATAGGCCACCAGAATCCCCAAGTGTGGTGCCAGGATCACTTGCACTAACCTAAACTCAGGGGTGGAGCCGAAAGGAAAGATCCTACTCTGCCCCAAGGTATGCATTTCCACAGCCTCCCTCAGGCTTGGCATAGGCATTTCAGCAGCCAGGAAGCAGGCCAGATGACAAAATTGAGGTGGCTTAAAATCATGTCATAAGAAGAAAAGAATCCATCACAGGAAAGTGAGGTGGAGTAGAACCATTTCTCGGACCATAAAATGATCATTTGGTCTTTTTAAGCTACAGACTGGGAAATTTCCCAGCAGAAAAGGACCTGTGGGTACTCAGCAGCCCCTGACCATGATCCATGGTGTGCCCAGGTGGCCAAGAAGGCCAATGGCATCAGCAATATTGTGGCCAGTGGGACCAGGGCAGTGATTGTCCTTCTGTACTGGGCACTGGTGAGGCCACACCTCAAGTGCTGCATTGAGTTCTGATCTCTCACTAAAGAAAGACATTGATGTGCTGGAGTGTGTCCAGAGAAGGGCAGTGGAGCTGGGGAAAGGTCTGGAGCAGAGGTCTGATGAGAAGGGAAGTCACAGAAGTCTCCTAACTGTGTGGAAAAATGAGCAATGGCATGTGAATAGATTCTTACTTTGAGAATGTTATTGCAACATAAATTTGTTTTAAAAGGCACTGTAAATAAAACAATATTATGCAGGGGCCTGTAAAAGTATAATTCACAGGACAAATATTTCATTTGAGTTAATGTAAAAAGTAATCTGCAGTATTACGCCATGACTGAAAATGAACATATAGAGACTTCTGTCTCCAACTACTCCCAGTACCAGAATATGCGACACTTTGCATAGGCAGAGGCCTATGCAAAGAATAATCTCTCCTCAAAAAAGCTCAAGATAGGGATAGTGGGAATCCTACAAGCCAACAGTGGGAATAGACGCATCAGTATTTGTGTGGGCACGCACAAAGTCTGTCTGTGCTAAGCTTGGCTGAAGCCACTGCTATGAGTCACTCACAAATTTAAACAAAAAGTGTTGTGGAAGATTAAACAGAGACTGAATAAGGAGTTCGCAGTCTTCACCATGTGTATTTAAGATCCTGTTCATTTTACTACAGATTGACAACATGAACGAAACAAGGGAGCTTTTAACAAGTGTTGAAGACAAACGCCTTCAGTGTTCCAGGTCTTGCCTCATTCTCCCTTCTGTTCCCTGCAGCAAACTGAAGGCAACTAAAATAATTTGTTTAAAATAAATGTTTTGTCATCAAAAACTCTCTTCATCTTTCAGTGCGGCTAGCTACGTTGGTGTAGTAGAGAACAAAATTTAAGATGTGTTGTTCGGAATGCTTATTGACAAATATTTAGAAAATTTAAGTCTCTTGTCATCTCTCTTTCTTCCTTACTGAGGGAAGAAGAATTTTGAGAAGGGGTATCTTCAGGTTTGTAGGTGGAAAGACAGTAAGATGTGGCATTTCTATCAGCTTTATATAGACCAATAGAAAACAATAGCAAGTGACACAATAGCTGTGTTATTCTGTTACTTTATCAGTAAGTACTGGTAGTTTCTGAAGGATGCAGGAAAAAAGGGACTGATTCTTCACCATTTCTATTCTGGTTTTATAGATCTCTGATGTTCAAGGCCTGATACTCATTTTCAGAAACGGTGGCTTTCTTGGTATCTAGAATAGATATTTCTAAAAAATAAATACAGTTTAATATACTAGAAAAAGGATCCTATCTGCCTTGCCTTTAAGGTGACTGTCTAGTTAAGTTTGTACTTCCACTGTGGATGTTTGTCAGCTGCCCCTCTGAAAGTAACAAATGCAGGAGATCGTTCCATTATCTTGAAAATTAAATTACATTCTAGTTAGCTGAGATGTGACACCACCAGTGTACTGCAGCACATAATTCAATCTGATTTCATTTTTCTCATCTTCGTGTGCCACTTGTAAAATCCAGATGTATTGCCAAGCTCTTCAAACACATTTCCAGCAGCAACATGAGCTGAACAAGAGCCTCTCATTCCTTGACAGCCTCCTCAGGCAGCTGCGTGGGTGGCTTTGGAGTTTCTTTGTGGTCTTTCATGTGGTTGAGTTGCTGATGGGCTGTTTTGTCTGCTTTGCCCTCCTGGGTATCAGTTCCCTTTGATTTTGAGGAATTTACACATCTTTATCCATCTGAGAATACAGTTCTGTGTAAAACTCTTCTGAATTATGCAGAATCTACTTCTTTGTAAGAAAAGTGTATCTTCTAAATCCATGACCTGGATTACAGTTGGATTGCATAAAACCTCGAAATCTGACATTGAACATTTGATTTAAATTATTTATTTATGTGTTATAACAACAGGCACCGTTAAAAAGCACAACCTAATTTTAGTTTATGAAATATCAACAGAGAAACAGGAAATAGAAATTAAATGTTTTCCTGCAAAGTTTCTAGAGCTAAATTTTGTGACTGCTGTATCCAAACAAATCATGTTTAAGAGATGTTGTTGTGTAGAAACTAAATGGCACTAAATTGTGATTTTAAACGAACTCCCAAAGATTTTTAAAAACTATCAAAATTTTAAGAGTGCTTTTGTTCTTCTTTTT
>VYXC01004063.1:146932-239120 GCA_013397175.1 Platysteira castanea
TGCTTGTTTATAAGGGCTTCTTGAGGTTATTTTTAATTCATTTGTGCATCTAAAAATATTGGAATATCTGGTTGGCTATCACAGGTTTAACCTTACTGCTGAGGTTTGGTTATGTGCCACAGGTAATGGAAACAATATAACCATTCTAGTATTTTAAAGCTTAGTACCCTTGAATATGTTCCCAAGTACAGTGGGAGTTTATACCTAGCTGTGGCATTGGCATCTGCTACTACTTTTTCTCTATTTCATTTTTTCAAAACCAATCAAGACAAATATTTATGAAAGAGATGAAACTTGTTTGTTAGTCACTGAAATTCTGGTATAAATACGTCTGTGGCCTCTGAGAACAGATGTATAAATATATATACAGAACAACATAACCATATAGGTTCTTTATTAGGTATTTTTCTGTTTATTTTATCTCTTCAACCCTTAACTTAATCATGTGGCTTTTAAAACCCATTGTCTATATGGTGTTAGAAGGAATAAACCCTCTAGGTTCACTTTCCTGAATAAGGGGTAAAAAATTTTGTTATGTCCCAACTAAAACTGATAACTGTAGCAGTGATAAGGTCTTTAACAATACTGATATTTTAATTGATACTGATAGGATTCAAGGCCAACACACAACAGTGACTTCGCAAACTTCTCCAGATATTTCTGTACATGGACCTTGTACAGGCACAGATGGTTCCTCTTTAATTGTTGATAACAGTCTAGATCAGCCTCCCTATCTGCAGATTCACAAAACATTCCTTATGGCTGTGCAGCTCTCTGCCCAGCAAACTTTCATTTGCTGGTTTTAATTCCTTATCTCTCTATGACCCTCTGGAAGCCACCCAGAGACATCTTGAATTCCACAAGTTCCTGCATTTTTGTGGCTCAGCAGCTGAAAATTGTTCAAGGTTCTAGGCCTATTCAGAGACCCGCTTAAAAAACTGTCCGAAAGATTAAGTTATTGTGAAAGTCTGTGCTCTTTCACACATGCACAGACACAATCGCTTTTATTTTCAGTATAAAATGTTAATGGAAGTTTATCAAAGTTCTATTAATTCTTTAGCTCATTCAAATATGAAGAGGAAAATCTATGAATGTTTTTCATCTTATATTCTCTCGGTTTAAATCTGCATTTAAATCTAATAGGTTTTCAGAAGGGCTTTTATGTTTTTAAAGAGGTTGAAATAAAATTCTGCTAACATCAATGAAAATACTTCATACTGCTCTAGCTTGTGCTGGGATTTGAGAGGCTGAAACCGTAATTTTCCCACAGATTTTGAAGTGACCCGGACAGCAATAAAACTGCCTATAGCTCTGAAAATCATGCTTCATGCTTGCCTGCCTAGTGTTGTTGGCCAGAATAGCTCTTCAGAATAATTGTGCATATGTGTACTGTCATCCAAAATAAATCAATGATTTTGTGGAATAAAAATGTCTCAGCAGGGAGTCATTCCAGGCTGACACCACCATTCCAGAATAGCTGCACTATTCGCTTTTCCTGTGCAGTCCTGCAGTATTGTCCATGCTTTGCCCACGTTTTATTTCCTTGCCTGATTGAAAACTTCTACTTGCTTGTATAAAGTAGATTTTAAAAGGAAGAGAGATGTTAATGGAAACTCCCAATCTCTTTTTGCTAGCAACAAATATTAGCTCAAAGCCTAGGTCATTTAGAAACAGTGACATTCTGGAAAGATGCTTCTCTCCTAACCTCCACCATCACATACAGTGACACTATTTTTGATCAAGCATGTATCAATTATGTATGGAATGGTTCAGGGAGAAGGGACCTTAAAGACTTTCTAGTTCCACCCACCCCTGCCATGGGTGGGGATGCCACCCACTAGATTGGATTTCTCAGGGCCCCATCCAACACCTGAACACTTCCAGGGATGGTGCATCCACAATTCTCTGGGCAACCTGTTCCAGTGACACAGCACCCTCTGAGTAAAGAACTTCCTCCTACATCCAATCTAAATCTCTGCTCTTTTAGTTTAAAACCATTCCCCCTTGTCCTATCACTATCTGCTCATGTAAAAAGTTGCTCTCCATCTGTTTTATAAGCCCCCTTTTAGATACTGGAAGGCTGCAGTGAGGTCACCCCGGAGCCTTCTTCAGGCTGAACAACCCCCGCTCTCTCAGCCTGTCTTCACAGGAGAGGTGCTCCAACCCTTTGATCATCTTCATCACCTTCTTCTGGACTCACTCCAAGAGGTCCGTGTCCTTCCGATATTGGGGGACCCAGAGCTGGACACAGCTTATGACGCAGACTCTGGACAGTGTTGCTAAAGCTAGAGGTTGATTAAGAGCTAGGAAGTAATTTAGAACAGAATACCTGAACATAAGAACTGCTCACCTGAAGACAGGCGAATCTGTGTAGCCTAACTTCCATTTTGGAGCAGCAGTGGCCAGTCAGAAATGCTTAGGACAAAGACAATAAGCCAACAGACAGTACTGCCTGCCTGTTAATTCTCTGGAAATTCGGGTGACCCTTGCAGCAGTGTACTAGAGCATTCTAAACAGTTCACCCACGTTGCTCCATTCAGATGTTAGGTCAGGGTGTGATGTGCCAGGACAAACAGAGTCATCACGTACTGGATTTGGAAATTCTTTCAGACAGCTGGTGTGCCAAGGCCAAACAGAACCTGGTAAGATAAACCTGACTGTTCAAGGTCGAATCTGAGGAAAACAAGGACTCTGTTATTTAGGCCAAGCGCTGGAACGAGATGGGCTGGTCTAGGGATGTATTCAGTTTTCCGGTCGGTTTGCATCTTGTTGTTTGACAGAGTGTCCAAGAATGTGCAAGGTTTGACCGAGTTTTGTTTTTCTCATAGTCTCAGGACAATGTCTGCAAAGGAGGACCCTGTGGATTCCAAGATGATTAACAATTTTATGCTTCTGCCTTTCCCTGACACATACCTGACAGGCATACATACAGAAATATTTTCAGAGTCTTTGTCCTTTGTGCATTCCCTTTCTGCATAAAGCTTTTTAGGAATCTAATTGCCTTGAGACCTCTATGCTTTATCAAATCCAGCTGCATGGATGCAAAAGGTATTCAGGTTGAGAGAAAGATATGCAGAGAGACACTGGGATCATAATGATTCTGTTTCCATTAGGATAAAAAAATAAAGAGAAATTTTATTAGTTATTCTTAAGGAATTCAGTTACCCTTCAGCTTTCCAAAACTCTTACTGATAAAGGGAAAATCTCTTACATGTTAGTGCAACAGGCCTGTCCTTCACCCTTTCGAAAATGGGCCCTGTCACAAAATAATCACAGCTTACATGAGGAGAGTGGTTCAGCCTGAAACCAGAATTCCATCTCTGTGGTAAAACAAAAAGCTCCCATTCTCAGATTGAGCCTTTAGCTTAGTAACCACAGGGAAGGGAGAGATGTATTATTGCTGAGGTGGGAGGTATCAGGATTCCAGCAAGCAGCTGTTCCTCTGGAGTACACAAGTGTGAATTGCATCCGATTGATTCTTCTGTTGTATTTAAATCCTAAGAGTCACAGTGGGTGTGCAGTTAACAAAGAGGGGGTGTGTGCATGCTGTGAGTTCTATATAGGGGTGCTGGTAGTGCCTTTCAAGGCCTCACCATCAGCGGCTGTTTACTTTATTTAAGAGAAATGGCTGTGTAGCATGGTCTTAAATTGTAATTTGGGGAGGAAAAAATACAGTCTGGAAGACGTGTCTAGAAAGCTGTCAATCCTAGACTTTTTTTAGCCATATAGGTATCTTTTTCATGTATTATTGATTAGATCATATTGGTCTTCAAACTGGATGTGCTGCTGTGGAAGCTTTTTTCATCTGACAGCAAAATCATTACAACTAGCATCAGAGCTATTACCTTTGCTAGTAGTCAAAGTAGGAAGATAAATCATCAGCTGGAAGTAAAGGCTAGCATTCTGTAGATTGCCAAAGCCTGTTACTGCCTATCCTCTCCAGTTTGTGAGGCCTGGAAGATGAAAGAGATTTTAAAATACTTCTGGTCTTTCTCCTTATGAAGAGTGCCTTGAAAATACAGCATGATTTAAATAAAAAAAAAACCCACTCAGGTGGAAGACAGATCACAGATTTTTTTCTGAGAGTTACTAGGTTATTTGTGGTTCTCTGTCAGAAACTTAGATCTGGAGAGAAAAACATAGCTGTGTGCCACAGGGTTTGCTGGGAAGGCAATCTGTGATGCTCTCAGCCAGAGCAGGAGGCTGTGGCAAACTCCCTAATAGGTATCAGGAAGGATAATCTCAATATAACACAAGGTGCAGTTTGACCAGGTGGAGCAGAGAACACTGATAGTAACTACCTGGCTGGCCTATGTAATATAGGTCAAACATTCAAAGGACCTAAAATTGCATTATGTGTTGCATTATGGTGTTACAGTATCACAGGTTACAAGGTTTTCCTGTTCCAAACAGCATTACAGGATAGCTGGATCTTCTACTATGGAAAAAAATTAAGGTTTCAGAACCTGCTTTATGTATTGGCAAATTTTGTAGGTATTGCACCTTTGGGAGATTTAGGATGAAAATGAAAAGTGCTTCTTTCTGGCGATAGGGAAAATACTTTCAGTACCAGGCTTTTATTCTGAAACCAGGTATAAGCAGACACATTAAGAACAGCTCATCATTTGTGCTGTGCAGGCTCCTTTTTACAGACAGGTGTCTTTCCCCTGTGTCTGTGCAACTCATCCCTGCAGGGACTCTGACCAACTCCACATTGCTGCTCATGCAACTACAGGCTGCTCATAGCTGACACGCAGCTGTAGGGGTTTTTTCTGAGCCAGAGGATCTGCAGGCACTACAGCTGTATTGACCATTGATTCTGCTCTGTGGATCCCTCTTGCCATCAGTGTTGTTGCTGTCACTGTACCTTTGCTTGTCTGACTGCTTCTACAAAAGATGCTCTTTAATTGTGGTGGCAGCTAATTGCTGGGAATTTGATATCCAGACACTCAGATGCCAAAACAAAATAGACTGTGTTTGAAAATGTAAGGTCTCCATCCTAAACCTGTGACAGTGTCCTAGCATCAGTGTAGCACTGAAAGGTGGCTGAAAGCCCTAGACCTTTGTTATTGGCCATACTTTGTTGCCTCTTGAATTTCTTTAAAGTGTTGTCCATTGTTTTCTGCCACTCATTCTTGATTAAGTGTTTTGTCATTAGCAAGGCAACCCTATGTGTAATCCTGCCTGATTTACAGGAGAAAATACTCAGCAGCATGGAGCTGAAGCTGCTCCACTCCTGGCATGACTCAGAAGCAACAGCATGAGTGGTACTACCAATGTGAAATCAAAACTGCAGGTAGAGGCAGCACTGTTGGTGTTCAGGGCCTGTTTCAAAACAGTTGAGGTCAAATGGCAGCGAAAGGGTTGAGCAGAGAAATTAGCTTTCACATTTAAAACTACAGCTGAAGACAGATACACCAGTATCTGCTGTGGAACTGAAAGTACTAAAAGCAGAGGAATGCATTTATGTTGTGGACAACATCAACTATAAATCTTAATTGTCTGTGGCATTTAATAGTCTAGAATTCAGCTCAATACGTAGGCAACATCTCTTCACCTTTCGCTGCTGTTAGCTCAGGCCCTGACTTGTTTGGGGAATTGTCATTTGAAAATATTATGTATGCCAGCAATTACACCAAACTGTTCTGTCAGTGGAGTGGATCAAGCAGTCAAAATGATGCAGCATTTACGAAGTGCTTAGTTTCTCATTTGCTTACTACAGCATATGAATAAACATTAAGCCGTGGTCTACTCCGAAGGAAAACTTTCCCACAAATTCTTAACACTTCTAACTTATATTTGGGAAAGATATTTAACAGTCGTTGGTGGTGTGCAGCTCCAGCTCTGGGGGCACACTGCGCTTGGAAAGTGTTTATCGGTCTGGGAGACCCTTCTTCACTCTGTTTCCTGTTCAGGATCCCAATGTCTCTCAGGCTTTGCTAACAAAAAAGGGTTTCCTTCCAACAGCGCTGTGGGAAAAACACAGCTCCATTTGAATATTGTCTGTATGACAGCTTCCTCAGGCTCTACAGCTGACAGCAATCCTGATTAAGGGTTACAGGTTCAAAAAAAATCTCACAGTAGGCAAGGCCCTGCTGCCTTTTATTAAAGTTACTCACATGATGACTACAAAATCAACAGTTGTTTTTCCCACATAAAGACCTGTTTGAGAAAAGGTCTTCAGGAAGAATTGTTTAAGTACAAACTAAGTATTGGAATTTTTAAAAGAAGCTGCTACTCAATTCACACTAGAACAAAGTCGGAATCATTCAAGGATTTTTTTTCCACTGGAACACTAGGTAGATTAGCAAAACAAAAGCATTCGTAGCTCAAGGTCCTTGCTGCCTGCTGTAGCTTTTAAACAAACCCATTTCTGAGTTTTCCCTTTGGACCTCTTTCCCTAGACTGATTAGCCAATGTTTGTTGTCTGTAGTTTTGTAATTTCCACTTCTTGGGAGAAATGCAAATTAAGGCAGCTTTATTATCTCGGAGCTTTGTATTTCCGTGAAAAAAGGCAAAAGGTTTACTGTTAAGGCTATGTGTGAAAAGTCACCTTCTCATATGTAAAGAGCTCAGCCGTCTGTCTTTGTTTTGATGTGGGTGTGGATTAAGCGTTTAACAAAAAGTGTTGGTAAAGTTCACACTACTTAATGCTTTGGTGAAGGCTTGCTTAAATACAAACTTTCTAAAATAAAATGTAATTCAAGGCTTCTCAATAAACAAACATAATTTAATTCCTTCTTTAACTCATTGATACACACCTGGGAGCCTTTGCTCAATTTTAATACTGTCTACATCAAAAAGACGTCCTGTTTTTTATATGTGAAAGCTTGCATGATCTTCCCATCCCTAACACTTGTTCTGATAAAAGACATGACCTCTTCCTGCAAACCTTGGTTTATTATATTGCAAAGCACAGCAGAAAGAGATGAAATTCAAGAGGTTATTATGGAGAGATTTTTGAATGATACACAAAAAGATCAGAACGTTTTTAGAGAGGGAGCCAAATACCTGGCAGACATATATATATATATATTTAAAAAAAATAATAATTTTTAAAAAGCAGAAAGAAAATAAATCTGATCTAGTTTCATTGCATCAGTTATAGCCTGGTGACCAGACTGAGATTTGTGTTAACTGTATTTCTGTTGCATTGAAAATGCAGTTTGTGCTAATTTTACCTTGATATAGTACAGCAATGCACAGCTCTTTTTTTTTTTCTTTTTTTTTTTTTTTTTTCTTTTTTTAAAATATAAGGAGTTAATAGTTTTACCAGGAAACTTCTGTGATTTGAAAACTCCCCAGAGAAAGTTTGGCTTCCATTTCTTTCGCAGTCAGATTCAAGTCACTTCCTACATCTGCATGGTTATATCATTCATAGATGACAAACATGGGCAGGTCATCATGACTTGCAATTAAGACATGTTTTTGGGACCCAGGAAGGTCTTAATTTCCAATACCAGCTCTACAACTGATTTAATGAACAGTCGTGGGCAAATATTTTGGTCTTTCTACTTCAGTTTCTGCATTTATAACATCTCACCTCAGGAATAACATCTGATGAGGTTGTGTGTGAGTTTTGATTCATGTAAGAATGTTCCTTATGTTAAAAAATAGGTAAAATTTATCCATAGATATTACAGGCAATATCATTATATACTGAGAACATTTTTGAATATCAGTGGACTGAGACTTGGGAATACATTCTGAGCTAGAACAGTAAGGAGTTGACAATTTTCCTGTGGGTTTTGTTGTCTTTAATAGGCGAGCCAAGCTCATCTTACTCACACTTTTGATATCAATGTGACTGATGTCTTGTAGGATGGGACTGGTGACTTGCACAATAAGAGTTGTGAAGTGTTGCCCTATGAGGGTAACCTTCTGCGGGATGCAAAGAATTCTGTGATTTCTAGTGATGCTAGTGGCAGTTATGGGTGAAAACTATTGTCATAGGGCTGGAAAAATAGGAGCATATACTATTCATTTTACTTACAAAGATTTTTTTTTTAAAGTTATTATCCATTATTTCTAACAAGAAGTAACATTCCACAGTTCTTTGCTTTAAAAATACATTTGTAGGGGAAATGGGAATAGTCAGGTTTTCCATGTTCACCAGGCTGAACCTATCTGCTTCATTGTGTACCACAGCATCCCAACTGTAGAACTGATAAAAACGCGCCCCCAAACAAACAACAAACTTCTCTTTGCAACTAGCTTATCCTGAGGCATTTAAAATGTATCTTTGTAGAGTCTAGTAAAGCAAACACTTCACCCGGTTAGTAATTACCATGAGTAATTAGCTGTTAACAGTGTTCTCAGGAAAAGCGTGACATTTTGTTAATGTTCTACGGGAACATATAAATATAACCAAGGGAGAAGTTTGTTGTGAGCATCGCAAAGATAGCTGACACAGAAGAACTGGAGGAGATTGTAACGTGGGAGAAAAGGAAGGAAGATTAATTACTGATACATTTCCTGGCATTCACCTTTATGGTCTCAAATCTTGTGGTAGCATCTCTCCTCCAACCCATGAAGAAACATAGGGGTCTGACTCCTGTAAATTTAGTGAGTTTGTAACAAAGATGTGTTCTGTAGATAGCATTTGTTGTTAAAAACAGTGTTTCTCTTGAGTTTTCAGAAGCAATTGCCTTTCCCAGGTGGGTGATTTCCATTTCACTTACCCAGCACAGAATTACCATTTTGCTGGCTTAGTGAAAACTCTGTAGTAACTGAAAGTAATATTCCCATTTTGTTTTTCAGATTCTGACTGAGGCCTTTTTAAAAGGATATTCTTCTGCTACGAAAAGGGAAATGATTATAACACAGTGATACAAATCTCATAGATATAAGTGCCAGGCCACTGTCTGACTAAGGGCAACAATACATATTCCCAGCAGGACACTGATCTTATGTGTATTTCAGTCTCACACTTCTTTTGGGCCAGGGTATCACCTCTCCAGGAAGGTCTGCCTAATATTTGAAGAAGCTTTAAAGAGGGAGAGAAAATAATATGCATGTCCTGGGAGAGGAGAGAAGAGAAGTGGGAAGAGAGAAGAGAGAAAGGCAGCTGACTGGAGAGCGCATGGCAGGAGATAGCACAGGAAGTTGAAACTGGGGAATAACAGGGCTCACAGAAAAAGTCTTTGCTTTCAAGAGCATCCAAAACACTGCCTCCTTCTCCTTCTCTGTGCCCTTCCTTCTCCTGGCCCAGGGTGAGCCACACTGCTGCTATGGCAGCCTGGTGGTTCTTCCTTTCCTGCCGGAGCCCAGGCTCACCGGTTTGGGCACGGCAGCTGTGGAAGGCAGCTCTGAAGGGCAAGGCTGTAGGGCAAGAGGTGGTTGTCTCAGGAGGTGCCCTAGCAAGCAGAAGATGCAGGTATTAGGGAAATGAAGGGAAGAGCCTGGAGGCAGTGCTTTGATGAGGCTCTGAGGAGTGCAGAGAACCAGCTAGAGGTGCTGAGGGCTCCTGCTGTAACGTAGGCAGCAGGATTGCCTGGATGAAGCCTGCACTTACACTGCTATGTGTTTTTTCATGCAAAGACTTGGGGCAGGGAGGACAGAAGGTGCGCACTGTTCCACTTGAAGAGCTGGGGCACCTGGGTTGGGACAGGCAAGAAAGTGGAAATAGGAATAAACAGTATTGGAACAAAGAAGGATGACAAAAGGGCTGAAAATGCGAACAATACTTTTAAAAAACAAATAGGAGTTGGAAAACTTCCCAAAGCTGAACTGGTTGTTACTTAAAGTTTGTATCAGCCTTGAACTTTTTTTCTCTTGCTTTAGCAGCTTGTGAAGACTGTTTTGGGAAGCAAGGCTGGAGGTAAAGACACCACTGGTCCATAGTTACCTTAACTGAAAAGTGGAACATGTCTCTGGCTAGCTAGGGATGGAAGAATTTCCTGTGTCTTTGCTTCTCCAGAAATTATGTCTGGTCATTTTAAGTACTTTGACATAAAACCTTTCATGTAAGCAATGTGTCCTGCTGCCCAATTTTAGCAATAGCTTTGTCTTGATTGCAAGGTTGCCTTTTTGTGATATGAAGTGGTTAGGAAATACACCCCCCATCTTGTGAGGCAGCTCAGCTAACACATGCAGCTTTTTGGAATACCTGACAAGACCTGACATTTGTCTTACTTAAAACAGATCCAATATCCCACCTGCCTCAGCGGGCTACTGTGGTGTGGGAGCAACAGTCAGTGGCAGGAGCAGAGGAAAAGTTAATGCCAGTGTTTCTGCAAAATCCACATAGTTCTGTGAATCTGTATCATTTAGGACCCTAAATTACTATTCTACAATGGCTATGTTAGAATATTTGCAAGTTCCCCAAAATTCTTCCCTTTTACTGGCATCAGTCTCTTTTGAAGTTGCCAATTGCTTTTCTCACCTTCACTGACTACCTTCTAATACCATCTTTCTCACTGACTGTTCTGAGGATGCAAGAGCAAGACTCAGTGCATTATCACCTGTTTATTGGTAAAGTCAGCATATGAGCCTCTGGAATTCCTCACTCTTTAGATGTGCTAGGCTTGGATAAAATATTAATTTTGGAGAATATGTTAGCTAGCTTCAGCTTCATTATCTAACCCCATGACCATGTTAATTAAATCAGTATCTGAAATTTAGACCGTGTTAGAGTTCACTCACCAACAAGCAACAAAATAACCACTCCATTATTGCACTGAAGGCAAAACTTGACTAGTTTGGGGCAGGTGATAAGAAGAAAAGGGGGAATCCTACCTCTTAATGGGCTCTGCACCATAGAAAGATAATTACTGGAAACTAATAATGCCTCCTGCCTTCCATGGCCCTCAAATGTGTGTTGTAGCCCCACTCTTGAAGCACTTCTGATGTATGTTGCATGCTGTTACACTCTTTGTTCAGACTACTTGCCCAGTAAAAGTCTAGACGCCTCCTTTTTTTACCTGGTTCCTTTTTCTCCTTGATTGGTGATTTGAACTGGCCCAGGAAACGAGTCTGACAAGCTCTGAGGAGCACAGCAGGTCAAGAGACTGATCATGCTGCTGTGAGAAGAGTGGGGAGACCAGGTGACCAGCAGTGGTGAGCTGTGAACTTCATTTCCACCAACTGAACATTTTTTTAAGGTTTAACAAAGCGAAGTTGTTCTGACAGCAATGGAGTCCACAGATGAGTTGACCACTCTGCTTTAAGATCTGCTCCTAAACTGAACCCTATTCACAGTGGTCATGAACAGGCAGTAAGTTGAGTTGCTACTTTGCTTGCCTGGGCATCTTGATTTGGCTTGAATATGTTTTGTGTTCCACTGAACTTTTTCCTTCAGAGGCACAGAAATCAAAGTAACTCCAAATGTTATTGAACTGTGGCACCAAAATGAGACATTGCTCACAGTTAACTGGGCAGGTCTGTGGATTTATCTCCTTCCTACTGCTGAAATAGTTAACGGTGTTGACATGTAAATTATCCTTACTGTTGGTTTAATAAAGAGCAGAAGTTGTTTCTCCCAAACAGGTACAGTCCACCCAAGGAACCATTACACAAATACTCCAAGACTTGCTCCCAGCTACTTGGTTGCTTAATTACCTGCCCCACCTCTTCCTTATCAGACCAGGAACCCTATTTCAGCAGCAGCAAAACTATCACAGACACAACATAGCCAGCAGCGTTCCTCGGATAACTGCGATCCCTTCACCCCACATGCACTGCCAAAACACTGCTGGCCAGCTCATCCTCAGGGTGCACAGCTCTCACAGTGGACAGAGCAGTGCTAGGCAGAACCTGCCCAGCACAGTGCAGATTTCACCAGGGCTGGGATATTTGGACATGCAGAATTGCCATCTCCATGGCTCACACACTTTCCAGTTGTATTTGTCAGCCCAGCAACCTCGGTAATCAAAACTGACAACAGCAATGGGAAAGAACCTCTGACACTATTTTACTTCTGTATCCATCCCAGTCAGGTGAACAACTACCTGCCTTTGGGCTCCTTCGGTGCTTCTGGAGCCAGTTTAACTGGTTTGGATCTGGCATGGTCTGCTCTGCCAAAGCCAATAATGCCTGGGGCACCCAGGACAGCCTGTTGTGCCTGTTGGTAGTGCAGAGGGTGCTTCGTTCTTGCTCAGTAGCTTTTCTGTTCCATGCTGGATGATCTTCTTAAGGAGGTTGCTACAGATTTGGATGCCATTGACTGTTTTGTGATTGTTTGGGTGAGTTCTGGAACTGTTTTAAACCTTGGCTTGTTTGAAAATACAAAATGCTTGCATAAATAATGAAGTGGAAGGAGAATTCCTGTTTCTTAGAGCTATCTGCTATTATAGACTTTAACACAGAAATCAAATTGCCTATGTTCTGGCACAATGCAGGAAGATGCTCAAGGATGGGAATATGCCGGGGAGGAGCAAAAAGAACAGTGGGAATCTCTGTAAGGAAAATGTCTGCAAATATCTGTTTAACTATGGCCTTGGTCAGATGAGCATATCACACTATCTGTGTACCTCTGCTGTGAACCAGAGAAGGGAATAAAGTGCCTTTAGTTCTTTTTCTTTCTTACAGCTTGATTAGGTCCCTTATTCCCATTCCCAGGCACAGCTGTGCACGCTGGCACAAGGGAAAGGGTGCTGTAAGTGAAATGTGGACAGGTATAAACTGTGTGTGTGAGGGGGAAATTACGGTGTTCAGCTACACAATAAGCCAGTATTACTGCTGGAACTACAGCCTGAGGCACTACCTCCCCCCAAAAATAAAAGGGGGCAGCTGGAATATTTTTCTTGTGCCTGAGTTTGGATATCCACTTTGCAGCATAGCCCCACAAAGTGGCAAAGCTGAAGGAACAGGATGCAGCAGCTTGAGGTCCTGACAAACAGAAGGGGGATGCTGGGAGCTCCTGCAGCCACACTGTCTGCACAAGGAACCACAGTCTTGGGACTTCTGGCAAGCTGATGGAGTAATTTATGTGAAGGCTTGGACAGTAACTCAGCACAAATGAAGTTGTAGGTGTAATGATGTTTTGAATCAAAACAAACTAGTTCAAAATTTAAATCAATAACAAGTGCTTAAAGCTATCATTCAGGAGAGAACTACTACTGGCATAATGGTCCACAGTTTTGAAATGCAGATCAGCAAACCTCTCTGAAGGCCATTTGCTGGGCTTCCTGTGAAAGTATATGTGGCTCCTGAGATAGGGCTTTGATGCAAAATGTGTATCAGCATATTCTTAACTGTAGGTATGTGAAGTCTTGTTTACCTGCATGGCTGAAATGAGACAGAGGATGTTGTTTCACAACACTTTTAGCTGACATAAGCCAGCACTGCTGCCCAAAACAGTGCAAGAGTGAAGTTAGAAGATCCAGTTGAGCCAAACTAACAGGTCATTGCTGCTGATAGGGGGAGGTTCTGCTGTCCTTCTCCTCAGCCTGTCTCCCTGCTGCCAGCCATGCACTCCTTCCACTTCTCTTGCCCTGGCTCTGTATTCCTCTGATCCTTCAGCGAGTTGTTCCAGCTCCCATGTGGTTAAAACACAACAACAGTTGCCTTATGGTTTAATGAGCTGAGCTGGTCACTGCAAGGTCACTTGGACTTTAGGGATGCACAAGCAAGAAGGACCTGGCTCCACAGCTGCAGACACAGACAGGTGTAGAGGAGGGGGGAAGGAGGGTGTGGGGCTGATGTTTTTGGCAGCAGCAAGCTAGTAAATCAGCTTGGCTGCCTCTTCTAGCTGCAAGCAGAGCTAACCCTGCTGCAGTCCCACACAGCTCTCAGGTTTTTCTTCCCCCCACCTCCCTCCTTGTGCCAGCACGAGCACTTGCAGAGCCAGCTGATGAACTGTGCCAGGCTCCAAAGCCAAACCAGCCAAACCATTGCTCAGCTCTAAACAAGACCAGCTTCACAGTTGAGTGGCAAGGGGGCAGGAAGAGTTGGGCATGGGACTGGAAGGGAAAATGGCTGGTTTCTGGGGTTTTATTTCAGCAGCAGAGGCTGCTTAAGGTGTTGGTGAAAGTACATTCCTGCAGGCCTGCTACTGTGGTTGAGTCCTAGAAAATGAGACATAACCGAGTTTCCAGAGCAGATTTGCATGAAGCTCTGAGGGTAAAGGCAGTGGATTCCTCTGTTTCACATTTTGTTCGCCGACTTCTTCCAGAGGGTAACTTGACCCAGTTATCCATCTCAGGCAACCCCAAATTCCTTGTCCTATTAAAATAGCCCTGTGATTTAGTAAGGAGTGTGTAAATGAATCACCTTGTCAAACAAGTGGAAAAAAATACACTGCCTTTCCCTTTTTGAACAACATCTGACCTGTTTGTTTGCTAGATATTTGTTTTAAAACATAATAACTATTATTACTGCTGAGACAAACACAATACAATGCCAAAAGCTAAACTGGATTCACTGTTGATTTTGCATTTTTAAGTTCCAGTTACCCAGGCTGTCTGTTTTCAGTTTCAAATCATCACAAAACAACCAGATTTAACTTCTCAAGAAATGTTGGATTTACTTGAAAGAACTTCATAGATATTAAGAGGTTGTTGGATGTGTTTTAGTGTTGGCTGTAATGGCTGAAGCTTAAAAGCTTGAATTTTAGATTACACAAGTCTAAGGAGCGTGGAGCCAAAAATGGAAAAGCTGGACTGACGCTGTGAGTGTAGCCCACACACTGGCTGCAGGGCTGGATCCACAATCACACTTTTCCTTTAGAATAGCCCTGACAAGCTGCCCCACAGAAGGCTCATAATGTGACTGGGGTTGGAGGAGGAATGGTGCAACATCTGCAAGAAACATCTGTACGGCTGTAACCCGCAGGGGTGTCCTGGTGGGCTGCAGCAAGAGAGAATAATGGTGATGTGGAGGGTGAGAGGCTACACTGAGGCTGCCACCAAACATCAACTTCAGGGAAACCTCACTACAGCTGTGGCCTTGTTTACATGTACTTAGGGCAACTACTTTTTTATTTGATTGGGAAAAACCCCCTCACTTTTCCACATTACAAAAACTTTCCTGCATTGCTTGCACATTTATTAAAAAGCTCTTTATTATTTGTTTTATGCCAGGGTTTAGCTGGCTGTTATTAGCTAGGTATGCTATTTTAATGTGCAGGAATTTTCTTTTATCTATTTTCTTTCTATCTACCTGTGAAAGTAAATTGAGCTCCTGCTGTAATTCCTGCAGGACACTGAAATTTGCTTTCTGTATACATGTATACACAAGCAGCTTCAGTGTTCATGGGGAAAAAAGAAGGGTCAAGAAAAAGGATGAATAAAACTAATTTTAAAATATGAATTCACTTCAGACTTGTAATTTTTTTTGTGGTGCAATTACGCTTCTGAGTTCCCTTGCTCTAAGTAATCTGCTCCATTAATTGTACATGTGTGTTTTCAAATTAACCCTTGGAATGACAGACTAGATGAGATCAGAGGATTTTAAAGATGTATTTTATGAGAGTCAGAGCTATAGATATCACCAAATGCAAGAAACTATTATAAATCAGGCAAAACTTGGGGCAAGTAAGCCCAAATCCAAAATACTCATTCCACGAGCATTCCATTTAGTGTCAGCTTGAGCCAGGCTGGCCATGTACGCAGATTTTTAGCATGCTATAAAATGCTTTTAGGAACAGGCCATCTTTGGGCAAAGTCCACTATCTGGTAAGAAGCAAGAAGAGAAGAACTTTTTCACTCCAGAAAGAAATATCAAGAGACAGGACCATATTACCACATTACTCCTGATAGCGATGAACATCATACTTCACGGTATCAGAGCTGTTTAAAAAGCATCTCCTCCAAAGCAGCAGCTCTTTTTTTAGTCATCTAAACCAGTCTTGCTGCTGCAGCCCTTCTTTTGCACTACTGCTGACATCTGTCTGAGCTACCCTGTTATGCTAATGCAGCAGAAAGTAAATTCAATAGTTTTCTGCCACATAAGGAGTATCTCTATTACTCCTAACATCTGTCACCACTACTCTTGCTTACCTTGTGTCTACAATCCCTTGTCTCTTCTTCTTGCTACATGAAAATGTTATTTGGACAGGGGAGCACAGTTTTAAACTAAAAGAAGAGAGATTTAGATTAGATGTTAGGAAGAAATGCTTTACTGTGAGGATGGTGAGGCACTGGCACAGGTTGCCCAGAGCTGTGGGTGCCCCATGCCTGGGTGTTCAAGGCCAGGTTGGATGGGGCCCTGAGCAGCCTGATCCAGTGGGAGGTGTCCCTGCCCACGGCAGGGGGGTTGGAATGAGATGATCTTTAAGGTCCCTTCCAACCCAAGTCTCTCTGTGATTTATTCCATTTTGGTAAGGTTCAAGTTATATTGGTGGCTCTCCAGATGAAATCACACAGCATTTCTTCATCTTGCCTAATGACTATAAATTAAAATTGACTTTTTTTGTTTATGTTTGTTCATGCATATATTTGTTTGATATTGGTTACCTGTTTATGGCTTTGTGCCCTTAAATCTCATAGTACATTCAAATTGCATCAATTTGCACTGCTCGTTTGAAATATCACCTTTTTTTTTAACCTAAAAGTAGTTTTATACTACTATAAACATAAAAAAGAATACAGATTTTTTTAATGAATTAAGAGTTCCACTATTCAAAATGAGGGCAAGTGTTACTGCATTTTTATTTGATTGAGTTTTTTTATACACACTCAGAACATAATTTAAGAACAACTCCCATATTTTACAAGCATGGGGCAATAACATACAAATACCCCACTGACACCTGAAAATTTAGAACCATATTATTCAAGACTGCAATACTTCAGGGATTTTAGTACTTTGTGTCCTGCACGCTGCTGAAATAAAGGCATGTTACACCTATGCAATTTCATCACCTTGTCATTTAGACTGGACCATAACACAACCTGAGATGATGCAGGCAGGAAAATACAACATACCACTCATTTCACTAACTCCCATGCAACATGCTGAAAAATGTTGTTACTCCTTGTGAATAACCCTGTCGTATCCATTTCTACTAGGGCTTCACAGCTTAGTCCTTGGAAGTTGCTAGTGAGGTTGAAAATGATGAAGAATGATGAAAATACCATATGAGCTAAACTATGAATCTCTCTGTCCTCTCTCAATCTGTTCCCACTGTTGCTTTCCCTCACACATGGTGTTGTAAGGCAATTAATAAAAACTGAGATTATTCATTTTGCTCATCCCAGAAGTATGAAGTTTCGTGTATGTATGCCAAACTTATTGTCTCATATATACTGTAGTTCATGTTTATCCATGTTTGGAAGTTTCAGAGAGCTCATCAGAGAAAAAATAGATGCAGTTTTTCCATTTCACAATGGAGCAGACACAACGTTAGTCCAATATTATACCTGTGTCCCACTATAATATCTTTGTTAGTTTACAGACTCTAAGTCCCTCTGGGAGTGTCACAAATCCATACAATGTCCCTTTGTGCTAGACTTTTGTATTTCTATCTCTGATTTAGTAGACAGATGTGAAAATGCATATGATGCCAGATAACTCCCTAGTAACCACACAGCTGCAGATGTTGAAGAGAGCAAGTTGTTCTGGCTAAGGTCAATATTAATTTGTGCTCAAAACTTTCCATCCAGGCATGCCATTTTATGATGGTATAATATATCTTACTGTTATTTTGGACTGATCCCTCCCACATTGATCAAACTATTTCCCCATCTGTGGCCTCTTCTAGCATAAAGTTGCTTTTCCTGGGCAAGGACAGTAATCTTAATTCACAGACAAAAGCAAGACTGAGTTTAAAAAGTCTTGAGACAGCAGAATTTCAAGGCTTTATGATTTTTTTATCCATGAGAGTTTGCAAAACCAGTTTCCTTTCCACCTTCATCGTGTTATTTCTGCTCAGAAGGGCAAAACAATCAACAGAAAATAAGTTCTAATTTTCTTTTGTCACTGTCCAAATTCTGAATGCTCATGTCTCTTTTTCTCTTCCCTTTGATCTGTCTTAAAATTCTTACCAAATTCCCATTCTGCTATGACCCCAGGTTTGGCAGAACCACATGTTGAACTCTGTTTAAAATAAACAGATAGTACAAAATAAAAGATCTGCTTTGCAGTCAATTGGCATTAGCTAGTGGTCATTCGCAGTAGGGTAATGTGGTTGCATAATGCTTTAAAATTTGGGGTGGGCTGGGTAACCACACACTTTTAAAAGCTATTTTTAAACTATAAACTTATCTCATTTGGCTTGGACAAGTGCCTTTTCCATAAAAGAAAAAGTTAAGTTTTACATTTTTAAAGTATATTTTAAAAGATTCTATGTTAGTGAAGGTTATTCAAAAGTCTTGGAGTCCCTTCTGGCATCCTTCTGAATTTAGCAGGAGTCTTCCCACCTATGTCAAACATCACTGGGTGTTGAAAAAGCACAGGCATCCCACCTTCAGTGGGAAGTCTTCAAACACAACATGGAATGTTGCAGGCATTTGCCTTTTTGCTGTCCACCAGCCAGCAAAGTTATAGAGCTGCCCTAACTTGGCACTTTAGCAGTTCTTGCTAGTTCCAGCTCAGCATCATGGCCATGAAGCTGAAGGCCTTCAGCTCAGCTTGGAGCATGGAGTAGGAGCAATTTCCATCTGCACAAAACAGGTTGTTTAGCTGCAGCTACAGAAGATCACCCTACACACACATTGTCCAATGCTGAATGGATCTGTCAGATTAGGCCAGTATCCCAGCAAATAATCTACTGGCTCTGGGAGTAGAGCAAGAGGCATTTATCTGGAAAGGAATTGATTCAGGTTTGGAAAAGAGTAACAAAAGAAATGTCATAACCTACTGAAGCAGGCTAAGAATGGCACCAGCATTACAGTTCTCCTTGGCATTATTACACAGAAATTAACTTTGCCTTGAGACAAATGCCTGTCTTGTAACATATGCCCTAAAGATTTCCTTATGTGGCACATAAACACCAGGTTCCTCACAGAGAATCTCAGTATTGGCTCATGATCATGACTGGGGACAGACTTCTAATAGGACCTGTAGCAATAGGACAAGGGATAAAGGTCCTAAACTAAAAGAGGGTAGTTTCAGACTAGATATAAGAAAGACATTTTTGTGAGGGTAGTAGGCCACTGGGAAGGATTGCCCAGAGAGCTGGTGGATGCCCCATCCCTGGAAATATTCAAGGTCGGGTTGGATGGGGCCCTGTACAACCCGATCTGGTTGAAGATGTTCCTGCTCATTGCTGGGGGGTTGGAGTAGACAGCCTTTGAAGACTCCTTCCCACCCAATCCATTCTCTGATTCTATGACTTGTGTCACAACACACAGTATTGTGGTGTTCACACCTGGTTTTGGAAACAGCTGTTTTGTTCTGCTACTTACCAATTTTGCCTGCAGGTTTTCCTCCATGTGCAACAAGGTTCAGTGTTTGCATTTAAGGCAGTGCCAGAGGATTTTTCTTCTTCCTTGTAGCCACTTGCACTGGAAACAAAAAGACAAAGAGGAAAAAATGTATCAAGGAAAAAAAATGAAACAAAAAAAATCTTGTTTTTGCAAAGTTCAGATCTGGGGGCAAAGTATGAGTAGACTGTTATTGTTTGTAATTCAGTGACCAGGAGTCTGGCCATAGTATGCCACAGTTCCCCCTCAGCTAGTGTGTCTGTGTTTCCCCTCGTGGTGAAAGGCAAAGTGGGAGCCTGATGAATGCATCTGTCTAAGATAAGGCTGTAACACAGCTGGGTTGCACATCCAGGAGTTTGGGAGCATTCTGGGTGCTTAAGTTAAGGTATAGTTGCTGTGATCTTTAGTAGCAATAAACTAGCATGTTACCTGAGTGGGTTTAGTGTGGGACTTTGCTTTTAATCTGGTATTTGTGCTATCAGATACATATTTAGAACACTCCCTAGATCCTCGTTTTGTTAGTGTGTCTCTACTGCGTATGCCAGTGGTGTGTTCTATTCTGAGAAGTGTAAGTTTGTCAATATACACTGCCCCTTAAAATCACTCTTATTTATTGCCTACAGCACACATGTAATACCCATCTCGAGCAATTTGCAGATGATCTCTTGGAAATGCTGCCAAAATTCCAGGAAGGCTTTGTGATGGTTCCCTTTACTTGCTGGATAGAGTGTTTAATGGCGAGCTCATTTTATAAATGCTTGCCGTGTTTGTTCAGCTGTGCACCTGCTTTGGAAAGACATTTGCAGTGGAGCCCGGTGCTGCCTTCACAAGGCAGAGCAGGCTAACCCCAGGCGCAGGATCGCACCAGGCAGCAGAAATTCCAGTTACCAGGTTTTGCAGATGCCAGATCCTAAGCTGCAGCTCTCCAGCACTAAGCTGCAGCGTGCCATGGATCTCATGCCAGAATCAAGGTTGCCTGTTCATAGTATAGACATGTCTTTCATGTTTGAAATTATGTCTAAGGAAGAAGTGGAGATAAGACAGATATTGGCAAAGGGAGAGAAGAGAAAGGAATTTCTACATTTATTAGTCATGTTATTGAAGAAAGAGGGAAGATTTTATCATGCCTGTCTTGCTGAAAGCAAGGCTCTGGGTTCACAAGATCTGCTGGTTAGAGTGTGTAACCGAGTCTGCTTTCCTACAGGTTGATGCTAGAAGGTTACCACTGCTTTCCTCACAAAAAGGGGGAAAAATTCTGTCAGCAGGGTGTATGCTGCATGTGTGCCCTTGTAGGCATGGCCAGTAGGTATGAATTAGGCTGGCCTTTTTTCTAGCCTTGCTAAAACGTGTGTGTACTAGGGGGGAACACGGGACTGCTCCCCACAGGAATGGAAGGAGAGCTGTGGAATGCCCGCTCCGCTGGCCCAGCCGGATGAAAGGGCTGAAGTCCTCCCAGCTACCCACTGCTTGGTAAACAGGTACCTGCAGACCAAAGCACTTATCACAAATGGAATAAAGACTAATGGTGTGAGGAGAACTACAGCCTTCCTACCTATGGAAATCCCTTTAATGGACAAAAAGAAATGATTGAGTAACTAATGGGTTTTGCTGTTTCACTGGTGAGAGGAGCATGGTCCCTTTAAAAGCCTTGGCCTGCTTTTCTAAATGCTGTTGCTGAGCTGTGCCCCACCCCTGCATAAGCAACACCTGCATACCTGCAGGGTACTGTCTTCTTGATAGCTTGTACACCTTAATAATACGTGGTGGTGGAGTGGTCTAGGTTTGGGATGTTTCTCTGTCCAGCCTATTAATGTAAGGACGCTGAGGTAGCATCTGCCAGATCCCCAGTGATGTAATAACATACAGTGCTCCTAATATCCTTTTTACAGCATTTGTGTTCTTGCTAGCCACTGAGCTGAGGAGTTTTAAAAGGAATAAAACGCACACAAAGGCACCTCCCTCCGAGATAAACTCAAATGGCAAATCCTAGCAAGCAGAATACAAAACAATTCCAGATGATGTGGGAGCTGTGCACCACAGTTTTCTCAGCAAACCAAAAGTGTTTCAGTTTCTCAGTGTTGACTGACTGCTTATGACATATGTTAAGCTGAACTGGGGTATGTGCAATTGCTCTGGATACAGAAATGCATAACATGTCCAGGAATGCTCAAAGTACAGATCCTATGTGGTCTGAGGAAGCCTGATGGATTTTAAGGAGGAATGAGGCATTGGGGAGTGATAGAATATTTGAGGCTTCCAGAAATCTTTCTTCAGCACACTGTGTATATGTGCATCGCTCTGAGAAGAAATAGCTAACTTGCAGAAAAAATGTAAATGGAGTAAATAAGATACTTCTTTTGACGTAATTGATGAGGTCTTCATTAATTCCTGATGCTGATGTTATGGTCATTTCTCAAGCTAAATGGCCCCCTAGATGGCCACTTACTGCGGGTCCCCAAGCACTCCCTGGTATTGGGGGGAGCAGTGTCAGCTATCAAAGCAAAGATTTCATTCAAATTGTAGGTCCTGAGGGACATACTGCTACTATCAAGCCTTTTGTTTTGCGAATTCCCATGGTGTTATGGGAAGGAGGGAGAGAAAGAGCAAAATGTTAGGGGTGAGATCAGGCAGGTAAACACACAGAGAAAAATAGTTCCAGAGCATAAACACAATGTAAACTGCAGAAAGAGACATAGAAGAAACAAATATGGGGCTTACTTGGTTAGGAGTCACAGAGATGGTTGACAGGGAAAAAATTAAGCCATGTGTGTGCTCAACTAGAAAGAGCTGCACAAATATCAGCCATGTTACCCAGGACCAAAGAGCAAGTGCAGTGCTTCAGTGCGTGTTTGTATAGTGTATAACACATGCCATTTCACTCCTGATTACTAGTAAAAGACAGTGTATACACAATCAAGAATTATCACATAAAAGCCTCAGTAGGAAACACAAGACAAGGGGTTGGCAAACCACTGGCTGACCTAGTCTGTCACTCCTTGTTTTGTTCCCAGTTACTCATTGTAGAACTAATTAGTGGCAAATTGCAGAACTGAGGTCATTAAGACTTAGAACTCCTTGCATCTTCTCCACCTAATTTTAAAACCAACTCGAGTGCTTTGGTATGTTTCCTTTTTGTAGGCAGTGCCATTGCATTCAACCCCCCCCTCACCTTTTATTTTGTCATTTGCACATGGTCACTGCCATTAATAGGGCTTCTTTAAACACAGCACACTGGCTGGAGATCCCCCAGTGTAGAGATACTGATGTTCTTTCCTCTGGACCATGGTCATTCCCTGAAGTAAGTGGGAGCAGTACCCAGATTCTGCCCCACATGGTTCACATCAAAAGGACCTTAACTTGGCTGTCGATGGAAAAACTTCCAGGATGACAGACAGCTCTGGAAAATCCAATCAGCTTTACAGAGAAACACACTGCATTCAGCTGTCTCCGTACTGATAACGAGCATTTACAATCCCGAGATCCTGACAACTGCACCATGCAGGGGTAATTGTCTGTTATAAATGGCACTGGAGTAAGGATGAGACCAGTGATCTGTCCTTAACATGATTATACACCACAAACCAACAATAAGGCAGGCATTGCTCCTCTGATTCACTTTCAGAAAAGATGAATGACCATAAGGCAAAGAAAAACAAAAATCAGAACAAAGCACATAATATGTGGATGCTTTTCAGCCTAAAGAAATCTAGAAATTAATTATTTTGTAGACTGATAAACTGATACATCTGAGCAATGCAATCATAGAGAGAATGCAAGCTTTATAAATTCATTTTGGCCTTAGCATTCACTTGCAGCATCCTGCACCACACAGCATGCAGGAGGTGTTCTGCTGAGAAGGCAATTGGAGAGCAGAGTGAGTCCTGACCACTTGAAATTACCAAAATCCATGAGGTTCGTATTTCTGTTTAGCCCATCATGTAATTTCAGTGTCCTGGCTAAATTTCAGTTTGATTAATTACATTCTGACTACCTAATTTCTCAAGCAACATACTTGTCATCATCTTTGATTATTTGGAGATAAAGATTTGCATGGTTTTTTTGAGTATAATAGTTAGCCATAAAATTCTATTATCATACTATATTTTTCAGTCAAAGAAAAATATACAGAATTGTGACCAAGGAGCTTAAAATCATCATAAAAATGAAACCACATTAGACCAGCGTCTGGGCAAATGAGCTGATGTAAAGATTGTTAGGTGGGAGTGTGAATGGATGGGAAATGTGAATGTAAAGGAAAAGGAATGTATCTGTAAAGGGACCGATTATATAATTTGCTTTATTTTGCATGTGTCTTGCTCAAAAGTTCTCATGGTGTTTGCAGTCCTAGAGGAATTTAAATTTCTTGGGTTTGGTGCCCTAGTACTGAAAAGCTTTAAAATGGGATTTTGCAGAGAGAGGGCTAGCAGGTTGTACTAGGATCATAGAAACCAAACAAGCTCCTTTTCTCCATTTATGTTGCCTCTGAAAATGTCATGTCCACAAGCAAAGACAAGAATGATTTATTTAATTAATAACAAGGCATGACTGTAATTTTATTTCTTGTCTGAAAAATGAGAAATGTGGTCCCAGCAGTACAGTGCCCCTTCTGCATAACAGACCAGGGACCTGTTTGGGTACCTCAGACGTCTGGGAATCTAGCCTAAAATCAGGACCGTGCCTTAGGAGCTCTGACAGATGAATCCTAAACCCAAATCCTAAACGGTTTCTTACAGTATCCGTGTTTTCCCTAGAGTGTATCTCATCTGAACACTGACCAACCTTGACCTATTTTGTGCAAGATTTGATTAGATCACAGTGCAAGCCTGCCTAACTGCAGGCCATAAATTGCAATCCTCCATCTGGTCGCTCTCTGACAAGTGAATGTGGTCCATCAGCGCTGTCTCCCAGGTGCTGCGAGCTTGGGCACATGAGCAGGGTGGAGTAGCTGGAGGGTCCCCCAAGACGCAGCGTTCCTGCTCTGTGCAACTGGACATTGTAGCAGCTGCACCAGCTGTGCACTGACTGTGAGGCCTCTTCGATTGCAGGTCTTCAGAGAGAATAAGGCAGCACTGCTATCCCCTGCTACGTGCAGTTTCCTCCTGGGGCCTTCCGTGGTGATGTCCATATTGAATGTTTGATGCTTGTCTGTAAATGTGGTACTTTTAGACATCCAGATAAAATGCTTTACGTTGAAAGCTACTTGTTGGCTGAAAAGGCAAATGTGTGCCTTATTTATGGTTTTTTTCATTTTCACCCCCTTTCTAAAGAGCCACTGACTGGGGTATTTAAAGCCATGTAGTCCTTTCCCTTCTCTCTGACACCTCCAGCAACAGCAGGATCTCCGTCTGTCCCTAGGGTGCTTGAGTCCTTTAAACCGTATTATTAGTGGACTAAGATCATCACTTGTAATTCAGGTTACCCAGTATTTTCCCCATTGAGACTATATTGATTTTATGTGTTTAGAACGTCATCAGATGTTAATTGTTCTTGGTGTGTGCTTTGGGCAGAGTATATGTAGAAAATGTCAGTGAAAAAGCTCAAGTATATCTAAAAACAGGGTAAAAATTAATGTGTTTATTTGTCAGGGCTGAAAATACCACAGGTTTCTTCTTTGAGAAGCTCTAGTGGTCCTGTTCACTCAAGAAGAGAGCTTAAATTTGGCAGGGAAAGGAAAGATGAATTTTGTGTGGAGAGATGAGCTGTGAGTTGCAAGCCAGTGTTAGTTTTGCAACTAAATATTGCAAAACCAGTGTTCATAATGGCTAGCTCCAGCATGAACTTAGGGAGAAAACAAGATTAATTCCCCATTATTTAACCACTATTTGTTCTGTTCAGTGAGTAAGGCAGGGTCTTTAGGAAGGAACAAGTATGAGTACTCAATTAAAGACAGGTACCAGGATGCACTCAAACTGAGTGCTTAATTAAGATTATACTAGCAACAATAATTTTGATTGGCTGCAAATTTCAAGTGTTTCACTTAATTTTTAAAAATATTTTTACTTATAGAGAGGATTTACCAATGTGATTTGTGTAACTCTGTATGAACTGTGGAGGGTTTTTATTTAAGTGCTGCTCAAGCCTGTTTGTCAAAAATTTGACTATTTTGGGTCAAGCAAGAAAAGAGTGGCATTTAAAATGGGTCTAAAAGCTTTTGTCATGTGGGCAACTTTTTCCAACACTTTGTGGGACTGCCAGGTTCTCTGAAACCTACAAGGTAATTTCCTCCTCGAAGTGCAAACGGAAACGAATGTAACACTGATTTACTTACTCTCCAAAGTTCAGTTTCTTCCACGCCTTAAGCAAAGAGCAAAGGAAAACTCTGGAGAATACAGGAAAGAAAAAACCCATGGGAATGCAGGCATACCCAGTGCAGAGCTATCAGCTTCTTTTAAGCCAGATGAGAATCACTCTGTCTTTTGAAGAGTCAATTAATAATTTTTGGTGGGATCCTTGCAATTCTTCGGCCTCTGGTTGGTTCATGAACAGCAGAAAAGCAACAGAATTTTTTCTTTTTCCATGTAGTGCAATGTCCAACAGCTGCCTTTTCTAATATGCAGTGATCACATCAGCTCACTGAATTTCTCAGTCCAGTCACATGTTCTTCTTGCCTTCTGTTATTCACCAGTGAGCCCTGTTCATATGGTTAGTGCAGTTCTAAAACCATCTTTGCAGTTATGCTCAAAATTAAAGTATTTTTCCTTGGTTAAAAAAACCAGCTTGCTTAGTCTATCACTAAGTTTCATAACCACCTTAAACTGGCTGAAGTCAACAACACAATCAAAAAGATAAGTTTCACCCTTCCTCCTACCTCAGTCCTGCCCCTGCACAAGATCAGCGCGAGGATTTCGACAACCACACAACGAGCCAGATCAGGAAACTGATCCAAATTAAAAACGAGCTTGGCCCCTGAAACATTTGCTCTCCCCAGCCATCTGAGTTCCCTAGGCCTGTTCAGCTCACAGCTGCACAACAACTGTGCCAGCACAGAGCGGCTGGGTGACACAGGGTTAGGGCTGAGCAGCCCTTGTGTAGGAGGGAGGGTGGGACTGTTTCACACTGACTTGTTCAGCCAAGAGTGACACTGAGCTCAGGCAACCTGACTTAGAATTCAGAGCCTTTTTCTTTTATGTTTTTAATCATGATATAAAATGGCCTGAGTATTTTGTCACAAAATATCAACCAAACATGGAAGTAAAGGGATGCATTTAGATCAGTATGTGTCACCTTGTTAGTCTTCCAATGGTGTAATACAGTCATCTCCTCTTTGGGTATAAATGAGATAGAACCCTCTATTGGGACAATAACCGTGGTGTTTCCAGCCTTCACACATTGCCACAAGCCAGTCCTGCTCCAAGGCTCCGTATCCCATGGGTGCCAGGGCAGCTGTGTGACCGTGGCAGTCCCGAGTCCCACGCAGCAAGCTGTGGCACACAGCCACTCACACAGCCCAGGCATCTGGGCACTGCTTGTGCAGCCACTGCAACCGAGCGACCAAGAAGTAACACCTCAGGACTGCCAAACCACCTTTGATTTCTTTTCTCATAGAGTTATTAGCTTTAATATTGTCTCTGCCACCTGTCTGAATGAATTTTAATATATCATTCTCTGGTGGTTTTCGCAACAAGATGTAACTGGGACAAGGACTGTAAGAACTTGAAAACAGCAATTAAAATGGGAGATAAGATTAATGTTAGTGGTGTCTTCCAAGAAACCAGAAATAGAGCTAGGTTATTCCAGTTATGTAAATCTTTTTAAGCTGAATGACTGAAGAGAAATTTAATTTTCAAAGAACGAATAATGTTTGATTACACTGAGTCCATTATGTCTTGCTTAGGTGATAGGCAGGAGAAAGTGAAACTACCTTCAAAAGCTTCTACATGGATGCAGGCAAGATCCAAAGGGAGAATTTCATTCCCTAGAAAGTACAATACTGGTGCAGTACAGTGGGCAGGAATGCTGTGCTTCCTGGAAGCATGTGATGAGCTGTCAGAACAGAGGGCAACCTCCCTCCTTTAGCAGAAATGTAACATTGCTGGAGCAAAGTCCTTACATCAGAGTCTATTGAGAAAACAACCAATAAAGGAGATAAGGGAGTGCCCTGCTTAATACTTTGTTTCAGCCCAAAGCTTTTGGAATCGTAACTTTTAATAAGGATCTTGGCAGCTTTAGCTGGGTACATTAATCTTAAGAAAGTAATGAATTTAGGTCTGATTCCCATCATCCCAATGGTGGAAAAGATGAATGACTACTCAATCTGATCAAAGACCTTTCTGATATCTGCAGATAAATTTATGGCAGAAGCCTAATTTAATATAACAGAGGGAAATACATGTAATAACCTTGTAAAATTATCAAGTTCCACATTTATTCTACATGAATCCCACTTAATCATGGTGGGCCAGTTTAGGAGGAACTTCTAAGAGTGAAATGGATTCTTTGTTCTTTTGCCTATGACAGTGAGTCAGAACACTAAGGTCTGTGTAGCTCTACAGGTCCCAAGTAGATATCTGACTCTACAGAGACAAACTCATGCAGGACTCCCTCTAAAAAATGGCCAGACACCCCAAAGCAGGACTATAGAGAGCCCTCATGTCACAATTACTGTCTTCAAGGCCTTTCACAACTTAGTTCCTTTTTTCCTGTGCTTGTACTGTGGCTAGACAGGACCTTGTATCCAGATGGGCTTGGAAAACCATATGCAGCACTGCACAGTTATGACGACCTCCTAAAAATGCTCCTTACCTTCCCCCACATGCTGTCTTCTGCCTGAGGCACCTTTCCCAAACAGATTTGTGTACCTGCTAAGCAGTCTGCATATCCTATTTTAATAATGCTGAGGTGGGAGGCTTGTTTAGTACCTCACCTACTCAAAGACGAAGCAGACAAGCCATGAAGGACAGTGGGTGATAAATTTTACCAGCCAGCCCAAGAAAGAAGGAAATAATGAAATCCGGTATCCTTAGAAAGCTATTATTCTTCTTGAGAGAACTGCCTCTTCTCTCTGAAAATATTGTTGGTATTTTCCCACGCTAGGGCAACAGTGTAACGCCTGAAAAGAAAATTACTCCAATGATTTTAATGTAAATAATAACCTGGGCGTTTGATAAAATTTAATTATTTAATTATCCATGAAACTCTTAATTTCCGGCAGAAACCTGGTGTACATGAAGGTGAAGCAAAGTTACTGAGTTTGGAGCTAAACTGTCTCCAGAAGACACTCTCCATCCCTGGAACCTCTTGATTAAGCCAGATGAAGCCTGGCTGAAGTTAACAAGAAATACCAAATCATAAACTACTCTTGGGCTTTAGAGGAAGATCAAAAGCTAATAGGAGTCATAGCAGCAGTATTAGTAGTAGCATTTCTTAAATACTTGTTACATAATAGAATAGTATAAAATATGCAGCATAATTAATGTCTTTTAGCCCTCAGCCTTCTGATAATCTGTTTCCGAGACACAGATTTTAAAGGTGATTGGGCAGGTGCTTGGTGAGATGTTAGAAAGCGTCTCTGAGATTAAAGATTCCTTTGAGAATCATATTAGAAGTTCATCTGCGTAAGTGCCCCAACTCCATTAAAATTCAGGTTCACAGGCCTTATGACTGATGGTGTGATCAGATTGTGCACCTAATCTGATGAAAAGTCAGGCTGTTTACAGCAGGAATGATTCTTCTCTTTCTTCCAGCCTTACCACCTGTTTTCCTTGCACCAGTCTGAACGATCATGTAGTTGCAGAGCAAAAAGAGTAAAACCCCATTCTCTGTTGCCTCTTGAGAGAGCACAGTTATTCAGACCAGTGCAGAGAAGCATGAAGATTGATACCCAGATGTACATACCCCTCTGATCGCCTTTTTCCAGTTTTCTAATGTTATTCAGAAAAGCCAGGAAGAAGTTAATGATTCAGGGTATTAAAGTAGCCAATGGAGTTAGAAGAGGTGAGCGTGCAGTAAGACACTGCTGATACTGCTCACCCACAGAGTAAAGGGTTTGGATGGTCAGCTCTGACTGGACATCCTAGAGCAGGGAGCAGACTTGAGGTTTGACTCGGCTGTGTGCCAGAACAGCCCAGCCAGGGAAGCCTCGAGGCAGATCTGACCAGGGCACAGTTTCTGCTTGTCCCCATGCCTTCTCACACCACTGGTTCGTCTGAAGCCAGGTCTAACCAGCCCTCTCCAGGACAACCACTATGGTTATTAAACATCAGTGAAAGACTCTCCTAGGCTGTTTTATAGCCCTTTTTAGGGAAAGCAGCATATTAATGTGATCCTCCCCAAGCCTCAACGTAAGTAGAAAATAATTTAATTCTCTCATGCCAAAGCCAACCAACCAGTCAACCCTAACAACAACAAAAGCAGTAAAGCCATGGTTTTAACAAGACACCTGACAAACTGCAGTGCTTCCCTAATTATCTCCTTGTCATATCTGTTTAGCGTGAATCATGAATTGATACTCAAGCAACCAGTATCCAGTGGATGGAGCTTGTGCCTGCCAAGTCAGCGTGCAGAGCAGAGCTGAGCTCAGGCACACGTAAGGGCCTTTTCCACGAACTTCTCTGTGTGAGACTAGATCACCAAGACTGCCAAGCTCTTGGGGCAGATACTTCTGCTGCATCCACCACTCTTTATCCAGGACACTTGGCCCCAGATTAAGCACTACCTCAGTACAAAAACCAGTATCAGTTTCATGTTTCTTCTGTACCTTTCTTCATTACATTAACAAAATTTGAAGACCTTTCAGTTTGTCTTGAGATAAAATTCACCAGTTGTATCTGCAGCCCAGTGCTGCACTGTATCTGTGATTGCACATAAAAAGTTTACTTGCTAACTGTGGTCGTGTACAGTGCAAGCACAAAATACACATTAAAGCTGGTTACCGAAGTTCACTCATCTTGAATCATTTAAGGTTCAAAATTTAAGCAGTAAAACAGTAATTTTGTTCCAGGCTTGTCCCATCAATATTATGGCCTCATCCTGTCTGGGAGTTCCTCTACTATTATTGTAGCATAATATCTAACAACATAGTACAATTCACCTCTTTGCAATTTATGTGGTATTTATGTGGCAAAGAAATGGATGAATTTTGGATTATGAAGTTAAAAAGAAGCTCTTATACCCTCACAGGCACAAACCTGGGTATTTTTTACTGCTGCTGTCATGCTCTGTGACTTGGGCAAGCCATTCCAGTTCTGTGTCTTCTGATTCACAATGCACCTGGGTGGGGAGGACCACTGTTCATCTGGTAAAACTCTCAGGGCCTTAAGTCCTCTGGGCCTCAGTGTTGCTGGATTTTAAAATTAGGTTAAAGCCATACCCAGAACTGCCTATACATGTGAAACTTTACTGGCCTAGGTATAAGAGCCGCTTTATGCCACTATAGGCGTATCAGAATATTTTGCCACGTAGAAACGTCTTGCACTTGTTGCTTCATAGCTCCTTCCAGGAATGATGACTGGGTAAAAGCCAAAGTATTTGTTAAAGAATCAGTTTCGGTTCAATCTCGCTTGCGCAACCGCTGAACTGACTACTGTAAAGATCCCCGTAAACACAGCAGGCAGGAGAAGCTCACCATTCCACCGTTCCACATGTGGGTTCCAAACTTCCAGCCAGCTCTACTTTGGAGCTGACACTTGCCGCTCCAAATGGAGTTCAAGTTCACTTCAGAGGGACAGCGGTGTGAGAGTTCATCACTGTGGGTCTGACTGCACAAGAAGCCTCACGCACTGTAATGGGTTTACTCGCGTGAATGAGGAGTAAGTGCAGCAATACCTACGGGCAGGAGGATGTCCACGTGTAAAACACCCGGGGGTAGAGAGTGCTCTGTCATTGGCAGGTATTACAGCAATTACTTCAGTATTAAAACTAGACCAAGTCAAGGCTGAATCACCTGCGGCAAGTGGCAGGACATAATCCTGTTCGATTAGGAATTGATTTGAACTCCAAGTCTGACAGCATCTGCCGCTGTCCCCGCAGCCCCGCGGCCGGAGCTCCCAGCCGCTCCGGCGGTGCAGAAACGCCTTTTAAGCCCCAGTGAGGGTGTCGGAGGGGGCTCACACCCGGGGCGGAGGCCAGGCTGTGGGTCAGGGCACACAGCGGCCGGGACAGGACGGGCCGGGCCGGGCCGAGCCGTACCGGGTCTGCTCTCCGGCGGCGGGCGCAGCGCTCCCAGCGGGACCCGGCGGCGCGGCGGCGGGGGCGGGAATTTGGGGAGGATCCCTGGCCGGGCCGGTGCGTGTGTGTGAGTGTGTGCGCGTGTGTCCGTGCGTGTGTGTGCCGGTGAGCGGCGCGGGGCGGCTCCGGCCGCCTGACGCCAGCCGGGCCACATCCATCCCGATCCCGGTCCCGATCCCGGCGCGGAGGAGCTGCCCGCCGGCCGCCCGTCACCGCTCGCCACCCGGTAACAACTTNGGCAGGGGCCGCCTTTGTGTGTGCGGGAACAGCCCTTCGCCTCCCGCCTCGGCCCAGCCGCGTCCCTCTCTCTCTAATTTATCTTCTTTCTTCTTTTTTCCTCCCTTCCTTTCTTTTCTTTCTTTCTTTCAGCAGCCCCTTCCCCGCCTGGTTTTTTACCCCCCTCCTCTTCTTTCTTCTTTAATGACAAATCTGTGCTTAGAGGTCAAGGAAAGTTCACTTTTTTTTTCTTTTCCCTGTTGGAGGGTTTGGATGCTTGAGATTTTCCCCCTCCTCAGTATAGTTGCTTCATATACTCGTACAGCCAAATAATCTTATCTGAATATAGATCTTTAAAGCTTATTAAAATTTACTGGCGTGGAAATATTCAGTCATGCGTTCAAAAGGATCTGGGCCAAATACTTACTTTTTTTTTTTTTTAAATATAAACTGAAGTCAGAGGGAGTTCTGACCGAGGCAGGGTTGCTGTGATTGCTCTTTTGTTAGTAGATCAATCTGAATAAGGTACGTGGTCCGACTGTACAGTTTGCTTTCACAGGATCTGGATAACAACAGCTTATTCTGAAAATTAATCGTTATTTTGGTATATTTTAGGATAAAATGATGCTCTCTGCATGTCTAAAAGGTAACAGTTTTATTTAGGGAAGCATTATAAACAGGTTAATAAAAACAGTACTGTTAGAGCCAGATGGGGAGGAGTAAAAGTAGATGTGTATTTCAGATACAGGCAAATGGAAAAGATCATTGCCTGAAACTTGTCAGTGTTTAATGGATGTCAGTGTTCAAAGATACTGCACTGTAAAACTGACATGCTTCTTAGGAAAGAGCTGTCATAGGTGATAGTTCGAATCTCTTTTGCACACGGAGGGAAAGTCAGAAAAAGAAGGCTTGTTTCCTATTTTTTTTTCCAATAGTTTTATGTGTTTTTAAGCAGTACTCAAGAGTAAGAATAAAAACTGTAGCTTACCCAGCCCACAGAGAACACTTTTCTTTGCAGGTGTATGCGTCTGTAATTCTTCATGTGGCTGACTTGCATGTACCTTGTCCTGTCAAACAATAGGAGCAAATCATGTGAGGGATCCTAAGTTTGGCTTATTTTTCTCTTTTACTTGTGAGAAATGACTTGGCTGAATTATGGTACATGAGTTTTTTAGTTGCAGCTGATTAATACTTAATTTCCCCCTTGAACCAGAGAGCAGTGCTGTGAAGCTTTTTCAAGGTTCTCATTGGATTTTAGTGCAGGTTTTGAGTGCTCACTTCTCTACTGTGACTGGAAGAACATCAGTATGAAAATGAGAGGCATCTGGCCCTTTTTGAAGTTCTTGCTGTGGGTCTTAGGGATGAAGTCTTGCAATTTACTTCAGACTGTAAGTAGGCGCTTGAGAGAAATTTCCCTTGATTTGAGTGATCCAGAAGCCTTCCACAGCTACCAGAAAGGATCAGTTCAACGCATGATCAGGTTACCCTAAGGGTAGGGATTTGTCCTTGCATCTGTTTTGACCCCATCACCATTGGGTATGTAATCAAATACATTTTTTTCCTACTCTGTTCTGTTCAACTTGCTTTTTTGTGTACCCTTGAAGATGTGATGATCCGATACATTTGAGAGAAGTGACTGAGTAAACAAATGGAGATCTTTCTGTTTTGGTATAAATATTAACTATCAAATCGAACATTTGAAAGCTGATGAGTCTGGTGTTTGCTTTTCTTCTGTAGTTTGAACACGAAAGTAGAGTTGAACTTGAAGAAAAGCATTACAAAGGTTAATAAAAGTGCTACTTGTGTTTTGTGAGTACTGGGAAATTATTCAGATTGAACTATGAGCTTCTTTGCTTGCTATAAAGATTTAAATTTTAAAAATGAATGGGTTATGACTGTTTTTTTTTTTTAAATTAAAGCATGAATGCACTGGATATTACATATTGCCAGTGTTCTGCTCTGTGGAGCCCAAGCTGTGTGTGTAAAATAAAAGCTCATTTGAGTAGTCTTACAGGCCTAATGGAGGCATCATCTCAGCTTTATAAATAATGTAAGTTGTGTATAATGTGGAGTCCCCAGAGACTGCAGAGAAAGCATCATTACCAGCCTTTTCAACCTCCTGGAGATCTTAAATTGATTTACAGCACTGAACTGGTGCAAAATGATACATCAGGATGACACAGGGTCAACCTGTAAAAGTCTATGATGTGAGCCTGTTAGTTCAGTCATCATAATTAAACCATATTATGAGGGCAGCAAAGCAAGTGTCTGTGACATGTCCCATTGTGCTTCAGATACGGCTGGTTTAAGAATCAAATAAAGAGAGCACTGTGTTTATTATTTGAGTTATGCAAAGAGAAGTTGAAATTAAAGCTTGTGGCCCTATGAAGAGTAAAAGCTGAACCAATTTAGGTTGACTCTCAACCTCTTCCTTGCAGTCATTAGGAGCTGAAATAGATGATGGCATGTGCAGCTTCGGGATGTGTGCATGGGGAAGTGACTGTGAATGAATCTCTGAAATTTATACATCCTTTCTCAAGGACCTGCTAGACTTTACCTGCAGACTGTGCTATCAGATACCAAAGGAACAAACAGGCAAACAATCCAGTTGTTTGGCTTTTTTCCCCCCTGCTATTTCTAGCCTACTGAAGTTTGTAACTGCCTGTTGAAATGTTCCTGCAGGTCTGAGTTCTTGTATAAGACAGAGCATTTTAGTCATTGCTTGAACTATATGGCCAAACTTATTCTAGAACAGAGACTGGGATTTTGAATATGAGTTGCCATAGGTCACTCTGCTTTTCTTAGTGGAGACACCTGTGGCTTCAGATTCATGTTTTCCTCTAACAGCCCTAGAAAATAGCATGCCGCAGGTAGTAAAATGTTTGCTAAATACTCAGCATCTTCTGTTTCCGCTGGCAAAATCACTGTGATGTGTTTTGGGAAAAATCCCGCAAAACGACTTTTTCTTCTTCTTTCCTGCTAGGCAGTGTGCTGCTTGGGGATTTGAGAGTTTTGCATTTGTTAGTGTTTAAACCAACTTCTCCTACCTAAATTGGTGTGAATTTTTAATCTCCTGATGTTCTCCCAGCCAAGAAAGAAACATGCCTTATTTTTAGTCATAAATATAAGTAAAAAAAAGTTAATTTTGAGCCGTGCAAGTGAAGCAGGGAAAATAAATGGTCACTAGTGGTAAGAGATTTATTAGTCTCCAGGTTCACTTGCACCCCAACAGCATGTGCTTTACCTAAGGTGCTTTTTGAGAGGCAGATAAAAGAATTAAAACTCACTTTGGAGTGCAGTGGCTTTTAAAATGTGGATGTGGAGCTGTTTTCTGCTGTGTCAGTGCAGATGAAGCAACTACCGTATTGGAGAGAGAGCCATAAAATCTGTGAAAATGAAAGTCAGATTGCACAAATTGCTTTATGGTTAATGAAGTGATCCTACCGATGTGTGGGGGGTTTGTTGGTTTTGTTTCTGGTTATTTTTTAAATTTCTGGTTTAGATTTTCATGCCAAACTCGCCCAGTTTTGCTTTCAGAGTGGGGAAACGTCTATTCTGCCCATAAAAACTTCACTGTTTTTCCCTATAGTAACAGCAGACTAATGTTCTTCCAGTGGCCTTTCTTCTGAGTATAGCAAAAAAATGAATGCATACCAGTCTTAATAATTAAAAGGTGATATGCAGTTCCTAGAAGTTTTCCTTTGAAATGTACTGAGTGGGAAAGTCGAGTTTAAAATATAGACCCCAAGTTGGCAAGCGAGGTTGGAAATGCTGGTGACTTCCAGGCTCATCTACACAGGCATCTTGCAATTCTCAAGCTATTTTGCTCAAGCTGTAGAACAGCATAGAGAATTTTTATATTAGAATGGAGGGTTTTGCTTGGGATGGGAAGGAAGTTATTTGGAATTGATATTTTTTAAGTGTTAGTGTTGTATCCCTGCAGTCTGAGGTATAACTATTTCCATTAGAATGCTGCTATTTCTTCAAGATTTGAAATAACCAGAGAAAATGTTCGACTGGGCCTTTTGTAGAGGGCTTTACAGAGGGTGGATTCAGAGGTGAGGACACCCTTGGCTGGCTAATGGCTGCCACAAAGATCCCTATCCTCCTCCTCAGACAAATGGTAATTTGCATTACAGAAGCTTTTCGGGTTGCTGTGTATTTGAGTGGGGGACGCCTTTGTTTTTTAACAGGATAGAGAAGGCAAACATTTCATAAAATGGGCTGATTTCAAGGAATGAAAGCGTTTTCTAGAATGAACCCAGATCATACAGGATCTATCCCTGCATCCATTTGACGCCTGCATGTGTTGGCACTGGAAGTCCCTCCTAGTTTAATAGGAACAAAGGGTGAGAACACTACTCCTAATTGGACCGTGTGAGGTCAAGTATTCCACGCACAAAAGGCTGAACTCTGCTGAGCTGTGGAGATGGGTCCATTTTTATTATTTTTTTTATTTTGGGAAAGGAGGAAGGATGTGTCAGGTACTCCGGCCGTGGGATTGCTCTGGTGGAAGGGTTGTGGGGCTGTGACCATAGTGCCACACTGCAGCTGGGTTGAGCCATCATTAGATTCCAAAGGAATCTGTGAGCACGAATTGCTTTGCTCAGTTTTCTGGTGACTGCTGTCTTGGGAGACTGCATAGAAGCTGAGTTTACATCAGGAGCTGAAGCTTTTTTCTTCCCCTCTCTAGACTTGCCAGTGTAGAGGAACCTGACCAGTAGAGCTGTTCTGGACACTTGCACAATTCGGTCGTTCTAACGTAGATCTGTGATTGCTCTGGACGATGTCACTTTTATTCCAGTGTGTTATCCACTCAGGAGAGTGATACTGGAACAGATGTCACCACTCTGTCCCATTTGATTCTTCCCCCACCCTTTCTCCAGCATGCACAGGCGAAGTCTGGAGTACAAGGAGGAAAACAAATTATTTTTAAACATGCCTTTATATAAGTTATTATATTTAGGCACTGTTCAAAGCAGTATCATCCAAACCCAACTATTATGTTGAGTTGGCATGTAAACAAATCATTAATGTGGTTCACCAGTGATTTCTGAAGCATTATTTCATATTTCTGTACTCATAAAGAGAACACTCCTCCCAGCATGGCAGCAGATGAGACTGTCTAAGTCAGTGTAGACAGTCTGAATTATAGCACTTAATGGTATTCAGAAGTATATCACTTGCACGTTTTTGTCATTAAAACTACTAAAATGCCAATCCACATCAAAGTGATCTATAGACTATCAATCCAATATTGGGTAACTTGAAAATAAGATACCCATTAAATGTTTTTGCAGTGCTGAAGTGATTATGGACAGAATCATGAGAGTTTTCGTTGTCTCTTCGTGTCTTTCCCCAGCATGGGTGTAAGAATCACATCTGCCCTCCAGTTTTGACTGATGGACCTTCCTTCTTTCAGTACTTGAAACTATTGTTTGAGGGGAAGCTGAAAATATGTTCTCTCAATACAGATTTCATCCATGAGTGCAACTTGGATTTCAGGGTTTACAGCATTACAGAGTTTCTTCTACAGAGGTAGCAAGACTGATGTACATGTTTAACGATGTGTCTAAGTAGATGAAAGTAAAAAAAGCATATGTGCACACACTTGATACTTCTGTAGCAGGTTGAAAAGTCTTGTGAGTTCAGAAAACCTTTTACATTCAGATTGATTGGTGCACGCAGTGACCATAGTTGATGATACCTTTACTTGCTTTGCTTTCTCACTTTGCTCAACACTGCGAACTGGTATCTCATTCTTCTGTGTTTACAGGAATGATTGAATTACTGAGATATTTTTCTTGTAAATAATTTCAGACTTCTGATTTCAAGCATTTTAAGGCATTGAAAATAGTCTCAGCATTCTGTCTGGTGTAGCATATTGAAACCAGGGCATGAGACTCTTAAAGATGTTTTGCTCTTACAGTGGTGTGTATAGAGGATCCTTCAGAGTGGACAGGTATGCTATATGTGTGTGTGCACTATCAATACCTAAAATTATAGTCTCTGCTGTTGAAAGTTAAATTGTTTGGGTCAGATAAAGGTAGGCTGCACCCATATATAGTTGAGAAGAGCCTGGAAATTTATCAAGGTCTGTGTATGTAATAACTATTTCTATACAAATACTTAAATGCTGTTTAAACGCTTAAAAGTTTAAAATCAGTTTTGGTTAAAGATGAAGTAAATAACTGGAGAATCATGTTGCAACAAATTGTGGTTTCCACTTAAATGTGTTTCTAAGGGTGATAGGAGAAGGAAACATCTGCTGTTTGGTCAGATGCTGTTAATGAGCTGCTTATTTGACTTTGTTCTGCCAGTGTATTTCACCTTTGTATCTGTTGGGTTTCATTTGAATATTGACGTGGGAGGAATTAATCAAATACCCTTGTTGTCTTACCTGCATCTTGCTAGTAAGGACTTTGATTCAACTGATCTGTTGAGGGAAAAATGTGTAGCTTGTAACTGGACATATTTTCTGTGGCAGGGGAGAGAAGGGTCCCAAAATTCTGTCAAGATAAACATGGTAGTGTGTGTAAGAGAGAGTGTGGAAGGTGGTGTGGAACTGACATCTCCTGCTCTTTCAGTTGATGGTTTAATTCTCTGGAGTGTCCCTGTAATTTAGACAGCTGAAGAATAGCAAAAAATACATGGGTTGGGTTTTTTTATTCTCTGTTGTTTTTTAACTCCTTGTCCTTTCCTTTCTAGCCCTCCCAAGATGTTGTAAAACAAACTCTGCTAGTGTTTTGGTAGGACAAAATAGTTGGCAGAACACTGTTGCTCACTGTTGGCCAGTTGTCTTTTTTCCAAGGGTTTCCAAGCTGTCTTACATGAAGCAAGAAATTTACTTTCAAGTTAGGCCATGCACTAGCACCTGCTTAGGAGTACAGATTCTGCTCCCAGGTCCTGAAAAGTCACTGAAATGGGCTCATCAATCAAACACAGTCCTGTTTGATGAAGGCTCTTTGTCTTGATATCTAAATGCTCTGCTGTGAAATTTGACGTTTTTACCCTTGTTACGGTTTCTGGGCTGAAATATACTTTGGGGAAGGTGGGTTTGGATTTATTTTAGCCTAGGAGGGGCTTTATTCAGGTTAGTAAAACTGCAAACTACAAGATGATTTTTTTTTTCTGTTGACTTAATTCCATGTGTAATAAAATAATCCATCCTGCCTTTGCAGATAGACTGGGAGACAAACAGGACGTGAACATGACAGGGCTTAGTCATGATTGCTTAAGGTACCTGGTGCTATAGTGATGAGCCTGGGATGGGAACCTCTGTAGATCAGAATCTTCCAGTAGCTCACAAGCAGTGAAAAATGGAGTGGAAAAGTGGCTTCTTAACCAGGACTGTATGTGAAGCAAGGTGACAGTGATGAGGATTTGCGTTCTAATGGAACAGAGCCATATATGCAGCCACACTTCAGGGGTAGAAGCATGAACAGAGGAAGAGTGAGGCAACTCAGAAGGCTTCTGGATTCTCTGAAGTGGTCAGAATCAGGGAGAAAGCAGCTTTCTTGTGCCTCTGCCTACACACAGCAACCTGAGCTCAGTCCCTACCTCAGTGTAGTAGCACTTGATGTGATTTTTCTTGTGCTGAGGCAAGCCGAGTTCTGTCCAGTTTTCTTGAACCAGTTGCTTTTCTGATGTGTGACCAAATTAATTGGCAGGTGGTTGTTTTGAGAACTTCACAGAATCACAGTATGGTTGAGATTGGAAGGGACCTCTGGAGGTCATCTGGTCCAGCCTCCTGCTCAATCATGGCCACACAGGTTGCCCAGGACCATGTTCAGATGACTTCTGTTTTTCCAGTTGTGCGACAACTGCTCTATTGTTTTGTCCCAACAGTGAATAAAGTAGAAATTTATTTGAACTTCAAAGACCTGTCAACATGTACATGATGGCTTCAGGGATTGTTACACGCATAATGCCATGACACTGGTTTAATTTCAAATGTGTAGTATTTCAGGAATCCCAAACACATATGAAGCGTGTGCTTCCCTGTACAGGGAGGGAAGAGGGAGTTGAGAGGGACAGAGACCCAACTTGAGTGGCTTTACTGAGGTCCTACCATGAGTCTCCAACATTCAGGACCAGAATTTCATCTCCCTTTACACAGTCTCTTGGTCTTTGCTCTTGTCAGATACGTCTTTTCATCACTAAGGAGATAGATAGATAGATAGATAGATAGATAGATAGATAGATAGATAGATAGATAGAGAGATAGATAGAGAGATAGATAGATAGATAGATAGAAAGAATAGACCTTGGTTATGTCATCATCTTAATTCTGCTAATCACCTGGTGAATGCAGTGATGAACTATACTAATTTGAAAAATGTGAATTTTGACCTTGCTGAATGTCTTGGAAAACATGGCTTACATATATGTTGCCGTCTTGACTATTGCAATTTCCTGTTTTGCATTTTTGCCCGCCGCTGGCTTTACACTTTGGCATATTTAATAGCAGGCCCTTTATTATCCATGCTAGCTAGTGTCAGTGTTAAGTGCTTTCTCTTGGATGTAGTAGCCAAAGGAGAAGTCTTTGTCTTTATTAGCTTAAAAACTTAGGATAAAGTAATTATAGTTTCTGTAATGTGTTGTATTCTATTTCATGTGGAAAATATTTTATAAATGCTCTCAGCTTAAAACTCTGCATTGTGTGGTATTTTTGGATAGATGGATATGAAATCACTCTTCTTTCCCCAAGTTTTCTGTCTAGTTACTAGAGCAGAAGGCAGTGGCATTAGAGGGGGGTGAATTGCTTGCTGGAGTGTTTGGTTATTCCAAACCAGCCAAGGCAGGGTGCCTTGCTCTGGGGAAGAGAGCAGGTTTTGCAAATCAGCTGAAGTACTCGTGTCTGAGTGTGAGCTAATCTTTGACCTGGATATCACTTAAAATTTGGGGGTGGCAGCTCCCCGGGATGGAAAGAACTCTTAAGAGTTGGGTTTCTCTCAGCCCCAGCCATGGATTCCTTCGCATAGGCTGGCTTGGGTGACTTCGGTGCGCTGAGCTCTGAGCTGACCCCGCAGAACGTGCTTTTTGGTTTGTCTTGGTTTTGCCAGGCTAGGAAGGTGAACTGACTGACAGGTAGAGGGAAGTTACGTTGCAGTGCCAAGGCTGCCATGAGGGAGTAAAGGGAAACCTTTTCTCTCTGGGTGGGAGTGAGCCCTTGGGGCTGCTCATTGGCTTGTGGACCTGTGACCTTGCTGGCCCGAGGTAGCCAGTCACAGGCGAGTGCCGCAGCACTCCCAGATGAAGACTTCCTTAGTATGCTTGCCAAGGAAAGGTCTAATTTACAGGGTTTTTTTCCCAGATACTTATGTTGGTGATTAGCAGGGACTGACTGCCAACAGTTACGTCAGCCACAAAGCCCCAGTGTAGCTCTACTGGCAGAAAAACGACAGTGATTAATGGTGCAGTATCTTTTATGGGGGGCAAGGGAGGACGGATGGATAGGAACACTTAAACAAGCTTTTCTGGTTGAGTGTTGTTTTGCTGGTATAAACTGCAAGCTGTCTTAGAGATGTTTTTCTAGTTTAATGCAGCCAGATGAGCAGAACACATCTAGTGCTTGTCCTGTGTGAGACAGGACAAGTGGTTTTCCTCAGGAGGAAAAAAATGTCCAAGTTTAACTTCTTGGTAGTAGAAACTTATTTTCTTCTTTAGAGGATGAAAGAACTCGAAACAACTGGCAGATTGGGTACAGTTAGCAGCATTATCAAGAAATCAGAGAAAAGGTAAATACTTAATCCACTAAAACCCCTTTTGTAAAAGTAGATTGGTGTTAGCAGAAATTGCTGCCAGTGAAGACAGTTAGGACACCTGAAGCTGATCCGTGCTGTGAGCCAATGTTTGTAGCATTCCTGGGTTCTGCACCCCTGCTTAAATCACTTTCACGTTTTTGGCTTTCGATTCACTTTTCTCAAAAGAAATTTAGAAAGCATTTGTTTTGGTGCTATATGGTACATGTGTTTAAAAACCCTTACTCTTTCTTGTTACTTGCATCGTTGTAGTACGTTTCTTAACTTAAAGGAATTAGACTATCTATAGATTTAAAATACAAACTGTAGGTATTTCCCTAGTAGCGGGAGCTACTACTTTTCCTAGTGCTGGAGCAAAGTACTCACTGAATTCCCTTGTAGCCTTCTGCTGTTCAGAGGAACTCTCCCGAACATGGGAATCCAACTGTAACATCTTTTTTATTTTTATCTCTGGCTTAGCTACAGGCTTCTTTGCCGAAAGCATCAGCATAACTGACAAAAATGCTCCATGGCTGTTTACTGCAGTTGACTGGGTAACTGTTCCCTTTGCCGTTCTCCCCACCAGTTTATCAGGAATGACTCTGGCTCATGGTCAGACCTACGCATCTGCTGTGGTTTGTGAACTGGGAGCAGCTGAGAACTGGGAGTGCTGGTGACAGGCTGCTTTGGCTCAAGTCTCATATTCCTGATTTTTTCCACCACACCTTTGCCTGCCTTCTTGCTTTCACTGACTTGGTACATGAGGGCTCTCAATCTTTCAGGCCAGCCAGCACTCCAGGGTTGTTTGAGCCTAAAGGCTTCTTATCTTGGGAGCTGGGGAGTGCTGGTTTCAGCTCCAGAATTAAAGGCATCTTGTGTAACAGCTAAAAGACAGAGTCCGAAATCTTTGGGTGTTCTTTCTGTGCACTAGCTTGTGGCCTAGAAGTAAGTAGTCTTGGAAAGCTACAAGTGCTGGAAATTCACCCTTGCAGCCTCACTTTGTGACTTTGGAGCTTGGAGTTCTGCTGTCCATCCTCAGTACCAGGCCAGCTATGACTGTTTTTTCAGTAGCAGGCAGCTGCAGCAGTGGAAAATTTGGAAGCATTATGGCTGTTTTAAGCGAGCCTGCTGCTGACCTTGCAGAGCATGGGGCGTTTGGAAAATGCTGTGTTTTGGTGTCTCGGCTGCAAAAGACTTGCAACTTTGCAAAACCTGAATTTTGAAACTTCAAACTGATCTCGAAAAATTATGGTGGAGTGATTAATAGGTTGCCTTATTGCCATGTGCAGAGTCATACAGGCTCTGTTAATAAGAAAAGCTTGCAGATAAGGAAAGGGTACTGAGTAATTCTTTATATGACTTGGTTCCTCTTCCAAAAATCATGAAAAGCTTACAGATAACGAGGGGATCAGACAGACAGATTACAGCCCTTTTCTCCTGTTGTAAAACCTCCGTATTCCCAGTAAGCAATGTAGGAGGATATCTCCCACTTCCTTTCAAGCTATGCTGTTCCCAACTGCTTTATTAACTATCAGTTCCTATCTGTGGGTTGAAGCCTTTGTACAGAACGCTCCAAAGCCTTGATCTCAGGAATATGAGAAAACAGTTTGACGTGAGATTCTGCAGATGTTCTGGCACAGGGCTGCGACAGCTGCTTTTGCCTCATCCCACAGTTTTTTGGATCTCTCTGGCTCCCTGTGTATGGCTGCACCCTTGTTTTGCCCTTTTGGAAGGGGAAAGGTGTGTCTGTGACTTCTGGGTTTGTTTTTAGTGTGGGCAAGCTCAAAGCTGTACCTCATCTGCTGGTAAAGGCCATGATCAACCTTACATATGTTTGTGGGTGTATTTTAAATGTTAACTCACAGTGCCCTTGACTTCGTCTCAGGAGGCTCCCTAAAAATTTGTACTTGCCTGTAAATTGTAATCTTTGAAGAGTTTAATTGTCTTGTGTGGAAGTTGAAGGGGCATCTGTAAACACTGTGATCTTCCATTTATAAAGGGTCTGTGACTGAGGGTGGCTTGGTAAATACCAAGGAACTGCCAGGGAGTGTGTGCTGTGATGGGGTCGTGCAGCTGCTGCTCCCTGTCCTGAGGACCTGGAGCACATTGGGCTTCATGTCATCTGAAATCCAGTCCCGGTTTTCAGAAGGCCACTCGTGGCATGCTGTAATTAAATAATGTTTCATTGGACGGTGGAAGTCTGGCAAATATTGGTGTTTGTGTCTGAGTTGTATAAACTTGGCTTGGAAAGCTGTGTCATCTTTAAACACTTTCTCTGTCCAGAATGGAAGTTGTGAATTGTAGGACACTTGATGAAATTCAGCATAGACATTTTAAAGACATGAAAAAGGTAGTGTTTTAAAAGTTGTTTAAAGGTGAAAAAATAGCTCTTTCGTTTCTACAGATAAAGCAAAAACCAGGAAAGCTGGAGGAATCCTTTAAAACGAGGAAAGCTGAAGGAATCCTTTAAAAAAAGTAAAGTATGTATCCCATGAAATGCACTGAAATGTCTTCAGCGTTGGCAAACTGACTATTTTTATTTCAGGTGTATAAATGGTGGGTGGGGGACTGATTTGTGGAAAGATTTATTTCATTTAACAGCATTACTTTTTTTGGTTTAATTTTCATCAATTTGTTCTGCTTTGCTGAGGCTTGACCCAGTAACTCTTTTATTAGTGAATAAGTAATTTTTCTTCTCAGTTTTTGTCATCTTTTTCTTTGGTGAAGGATTCTGCTTTAAAGCTGAGGATCTTGAGCTGTAATTTAACATCTTTACTTAATCTCTGATAAATGAGGTCTGGGTCACAGTCTTTAGAAGTGGTTTAATGCAGCTGATGTAACTGTATTGGTGCATGCTCCTGGTGAAATGAATCATTTGTTGGAGCAGTGACTTGCCTCAGCTGAGCATAACTGGAGTGCATTTGGTGGGGTTCCCCTCCTTAAAAAATACCCCATTGGAGCACTGCTCTGGCTGGGGCTGACAAACTCTTTTTAAAATTCATGCAGTCTGTGCAGGACTGTGCTGTTCTCTGAAGACAAAACACATCTTGCATTTTATGAGCTTCACTCAAAAATTTTGATGCCTGAGTGGTGATGGGCATTTTTCTTTCTTTTCCATTTTAAAGGTTTTCCTTTATGCTGCAGATGTATATTTTAGCTACCTAAAAAAATCCCTGAAAGTGACATGTCAGTAAATTTTCCCCATCTCACCTGTGAAGGAAGTTCCTCCCGCCCTGTGCTGATGAATTGGTGGGAAATGCTTTTTTCAGCTGATAAAAAGAAATAAAATTCCATGCCCTTCCCAAAGGAGGAATTCAACAATTGGGCAAGTGATGTGGGACCATGTGTTGGTTTGTAAAAGGATATAGTTTGTAAAGATGTTTCCTTTGATGCCTGTGATGAATATGGATGTGTTTCCGTTGGAGAGGGTTTTGATTAAATTATGCAATTAGAGCTGACCAGACAGATCTAAATATAGGAAGAGGTTTCAGTTATCCTGCCTTTGTGTGTATTAACACACCCACACAGATGTGTGTTTGTTATTGTTGTAAACAACACCTGTTTTCTAAAGACAGTTCAAAAAGTCAGGAAAGGGTATGGTCTTTGTGGAAAAAGGGAGTTATACGGGAGTTTTATGATGAAAGGGGGGAAAAAAATCTGTTTTCCCCAGCTTTTTCACCTTTTAGAAAAGGACTTCTGACTTATTTTGATAGCTAGGCTAGTCCTGGCATCTTTGTGGATGTTCGCAAAACCGTAGCCAGTGCTCCAGACTGGTCTTAAAGGTTCTCCTGCATTTTTCAGGACTTGCTCTGTGTCGTGTAACAATGCTGACTGAGATCCTTGGCTGCTCCTGTACTCCTGAGTGCTCTTAGTTCCTGGTGGGACAATATGTGGAGTTTAAGTACTCCACAGCATAAGTGAAATGGATAAACCTGCCCCAAAGATGCACAATGAAGTACCCACTGTGATGGCTGGTAATTAATTCTGTCTCTTGACAACTGTTTCTTTGGATATGTTCTTCTTTTGAATGTTTTGTCATGGTTTGAGGATTTCTTTAAGAGGGCTTTAGCTTGGAGAGAGTGAAGAATGAAGAGTCTTTTCCTTCATAGCATTTAGGAAAAAAACCCCAACACCTTATGAACACTATTCTCGCAGGTTTTGTGATTCACAGCCTCGTATTCATCTTATAGGTTATTTTAGTGAAGTTCATATTTTGCAATCCCATCTGTGCCAGAGTTTTGACTGAATCATCAAGTTACAGTTCCTTCCTGACCTTGGTTAAAGTACTAGGCTGCGGTTTTAGAGATAATCTTTGAAAGCACATCCGATTCAGTCCGACTGCTCGCCAACACCAGAAGGGTTTTGTGCACACCTGGGTGGACGTTTTGATCTATCCTACTTGTACTAGCCCTGCTGTGTACCAGGCTTACCCAGCTTCCTGAACAAGCATCTTGGCAAACTTGGTTTTAGTTTTTTCCTGTAGTCTTGGCAATATAAAATTTATATAAAATAAGCACGTCAAGGAGACCAGCAGGTGGTAAAGGAAGAGCTGGTGTTTTGTGACTTTGTGGAATGTTGCGTGCATCTGAAGGCAGGAGTGAGTAAAATTCAGCACTGTTTCTCATGTCTGGTGAAAAAGTCAGGATTTGAGGATCTGGTGATCACTTAAGAGGCTGTATAGTGTTAGTTTCTTGTAAACATGGTGGAGCTGTGCTTTAATGAAGGTGGAGATAAAACTCATGAAGGATGTGGTGTTTAAATTTGTTTTCAGGAGTATGGTTTTCAGTAGGTCAAAAACAGCAAAGGTATTGGGAAAAAATGTTCTTAACCAGGACAAGGGCAGATCTAATTGTTGATGCGTGTCTGTTAAAACTGGGAAAGAATGTTTGCCGTGTTCTTCTCACAATGGTATACTAGGTAAGAAAGACTTTTGTGCCATTTCAGTCGTATTGTAACACAGGATTCGGTTTCTAAGTGTATGGAAGGCAGGTATTTTTCCTGGAGAAGCAACAGTGAGGTTACAATAAATCTTTCAAATCTGGTACCTTCAAATCCAGAAAACCTGTAAGAATTTGCGCTGGTTTTACCCTTGCAATCGTGATAGTTGAGACGTCAAGGGCAAGGAGCAGTGCCTTGTGTGCCAGAAGCTGAGTGGGGAGGCGGGTGGGAGCAAAGCTGCGCTTCACTGTAGGAACTGGCCCAACGCTGTGTTCTTGGTTTGAGCTGTGGGGAGCACTGGGAAGGAGCTGGCAGATACTGACAGGGGAAGGTTATCCCTTCGTGCTCTGCACTAACAGAGCAGTGGGGGTTTTGGGTTCTGGATCACTGTTGCCCTCCTCCCCTCCACTGGTAAATCCTACATTGCCCCTGCGGTTTCATTTTGCTCTCCCCCCGCCTGCTGAACTAAAGGATGCTTCTAAGTATCTGACAGGATTTTCCCTGTGGGCTGTACAGTGGTACATGGGAGGCTTTCTTGGAAGGGCAATCCCTCAGCCAAATGATGGCCCAAGAGGAATTTAGATACAGACTGGGTATTTTGGGCTGTAACACAGTTTACTTCACAGAACAGGCTGCAGATACCCATCCTCCTGGCCCTTGCTGGGTCTGAGTAAGGAAGGGAGTCTAATGCAGTGTCAGGAAAAACCCTGCCTACTCCCTTAGGTATGATGAGGTATTTTCAACACCAGTCTGTTCCTCTTTCCTCGAACAATATGTTGTATATCAGAACACAGGATTGCATATTTCAGTGGTTTTTTTGAATTCTTTCTACCATGCCAAGAGAACATAGAAGAGTTAATTTTTCCTCTTTTTCTCTTTGTCATTTTCCAAAGCTACAAGGAAAGCCAAGTCAGGTTCTGTACAGGCTCTCTAATGAGTTCTACAGCACTCTGATGTGAAATGTGCTTTCTTTTTGCATCTGTATTGTAATGTCACTGGGGTTTCTACCAGGTTTAGTGCATTTTTCCAAGCTGAGCAAGATCTGATCTTCTGCTATAAGAAGCTGCAAAGGAAGAATTTGTTGACTGAAAGGAGGGTAATTCAGCAGCAGACTCTGGACTTTCTGTTTCACAAATCACATCACTTGAAGAAAGAAAACAAAACTTTTGCTGCGTGCTCCAAGAATAGGGAGCTAGCTGAAGTTAGTGCACAATATGTTGTTACACATTATAGCATTGCAGCTGCTTAGAATTCATGCCTTTTAGTAATACCTGGAAACTGGTCAGGGAGACAGTTCCTGCCCAAATAAAGAGACAGCTCCCTGGCTTCTATGCCAAAATCTGTTTGGTTTTTTTTTTTAAGAAAATAAAAATCTAAATATTGCACTGAGTACATGAGTTGCTGAAAATATGTGTCTCTCAGAGCGGGTAAATGACTAAATATTTTTAAAGAAGCAAATTTAAATCTCTCTGCTTGTTATTTCTTTATAGCGTTAGTAAGTAATGGATGCTGGGAAGAGATATGTTGACTAAGAGAAATTGAATTTTTAAAATGTAGTCATAGACTAGACAGTTTTCTCTATTAACAATTATCCTCACTGTGGTTCCTGCCTATTTTTATGTCTAACTGTGCTAAACATATATTAAAAATATTTAATAGGATCCTTTTTGCCTGCATCACTGAGCCTGTAATACAAATAATGAAATTAGTAGGAGAGTTAGAGTCACTTCTTGTTTGCCTGAAACTTGGGCTAGAAGTTGTTTTGCTCCCCCATCCACCCTCTGGGAGAGGATCATCTAATTGTCCAAACCCTTTCTCCACCCATCAAAAACAGTCATTTATGCAAAGTGAGACAGTTTCCTATGGGATCTCCTGTGGGAATTTGAAAGCAGTCTCATTGAATATTTTACTGTCTGCTTCATGTTGCTGACGGAGTAGCTATCTCTTCTTTGAGGGCTAGAAAAATAGAACTTCACTCTTAGGCATTTTGCCTGAAAATATTTGTTTAAATACAAAGCTGGCTAAACAGATACATAAAAAGATAATGCTCACTTATTTTTTCATAGGCTGCGTACAGGTTTGTGTGTTAATCCAAAGATGACAAAAAAGACAACAGCAGTGAAGGAAGACAAATAAAACAACATTGGGATTTGAAAGAAGTTTGTTGATTCCTACTCATCCATCAGCAGACAGATCACATAATAAAAAGTGCATGGGTTTGGATGTGTAAAGAGTGTCTGATAAGTGGGTAACAACTCAATTTCCTTTAAACTGATGCCAGACTGCCTTTTGGAGAGTGTCCTGTTGTTTGGCCTAGGTTTCTGTTTCATCCCTACCTCATGAGTAAACAGACCCTTCAAGGGCTGGTGGTCACTCAGCTGTTGGAAGTACTAACTCCCACTTTCCTAGAAGGGCACGTGGATTTGGGGAAGAAAGATGCAGATTGTGTCATCTGCTGACTCTTGGTTTAATCTTTATTTTGCACTTCCAGCTGATAAGACCACTTTGTGCAGAAGTAATACAGGAAATGATGCAGTGCAGAAACCAAGAGTGGCAGAAAGGGAAATGGAATGTACTGGCAAGGGCTCAGCCCTGCGGACAAGCTCTCTGCTTCTTGGAAACGAAAATCTCCACATACATTGTGGTTTGGGTTTTATTTGTTTGGTTTTGTTGTTGTTTTTTTTTTCTTTGTCTGTTTGTTTGTTTTTTGGTTTTTTTAGCTTAATATTGGTTTTGGAGCTTAGAGAAACTAGTGTACAGCACCCTGTGAGTTTTCTCCCTCTTCCCTTATCTTGCTGCTAGTTCAGGGCTTGGAGTGTGCTTAGGCTTTGTTTTGGAGGCAGGACTTCAGCAGGAATCCCTGGCTGGAGGCTGGTGGCCAGCTGGGTCCCACTCAGCTGCATTACTTCCAAGCTCACCTCCAAGCGTTGTGCCTAATGCTGTTCTCCTGCTCCCAGCAGCTGTTGCCACAGACATGCCACCGTAGCTTTGATGGTGAGGGTGAAACTTGTTTTGGAGTGCATGACTGTGAGAGTGGGATGTGTGTGTGCTGCAGGATTTGATCCAAAAACTTCAGATTTTGGATCTGAACGAAACTGTTCCTTTAGTCTGACTGCTTGGGGCTGCATCTGAGCGTCATCTTAGTCTGTGCAGAGCTCGTGTAGTAGCCCATGTTCGGGTTGTATTTTCGGGCACTGATATAAACAGATAATCTTAATAGATGGGACTTTTCCTTTTTCACAGCAAGTAGCTTGGTGAAAAATGGGTCAGGCCTAGGTAGAACCACATCTGCAGACATTATCAATGTTGAATGACGCTTGGGTCAAAATGTAGACTTTGTACTTTCTCCTTTAATAGAGTTTCAACTCAAGCCTTTTAATTCTTTTTTGTTTAATTCAAGTGGAAGTGAAAGAGAAAGCTTTACTTGATATACTACTGGAACTTGTAACTTCTGTGTGTATAACTTGTATCTTTTGTTTGAAAAGTGCAGAAAAAAGATATTTGGAATATTGATTGAGATACAGACTATATATGAATTGAGACTAACTCAGTTACAAACATATTTAAAGCACATGCACTGGGGTTCTGGTAATTCAGTTCTTAAATTAGCACAGCATTTTAATAGAGCACTTTAACAGTGCATGTAAGGATAAAGTATACCTGGACTACAGTCAGTGACAGTAATGGAGTTTCAGTTCATTTAACAGTACAGCACATGCCCATGTAACAAAACAAATTCTTAAATTTGCCGCAGGCTCATGCAAATCTTCCCTTGCATTAACATTATTATTTCAAATACAGTTCTTAGCATAAAAGAAATGGGATGTACCAGTTTGAAGTGTAGGTAGACATGGCCTGTGTCTTAGTCCGTAATCATTACTCACATAAATGTAGTTTATGAGTTCAGCCTAATAAAACTGAACCTCTGCAATTAGATAACTGTTTTAGTGACAAGTTAATTTGAATGAAGTGGATGGTTTTCAGCTTAAATTTCTTCAAGTATAGTGGTATACTATGAAACCACTGCAGTGTATGACAGTCAAGACAGTTAAGTGTGCCATATCATTTGCAATTTTAAGGTCTGCAATCTTTTCTTAGTTTAGCTGTGAAATCCTGTCTGATGTGGGTGTGCTGACACCTTCTATTCTCTGTGTGTATAGATTGCTGGTTGGTTGGGTGTTTTTTGTGTTGTTATGATGGCAACAAAAACATTCATATCCTTTTCCCCTTCCCCCTTCCTCTGCAACCTGTTGGTATCCCGTCCAGGATATGTTTCCTGTCTTGTCTGTCTATTTGAGAATCAGTGGTGTGGTGCTCTTTGTCTCATTTTCCCCTCCCTGCCAGTGCCGGGTCTCTTCTGTTTCCCTTGCCAGAGCCTTTTGCTTGCTCCCAGCCTGGACAAGGACAAAACCTGCTACTCACAGCTGGGACTCCTTCAAATGTGGTGTTTCTCCCCCTCTTGACCCATCGCTTCAGTCCCATTCCATGTCTCCCAGCTTGAGGACCACTGTGCTGTCTAAAATCCTCTTATCTGGACTTCCTCGTCCTTCCCACTCCTTCACGTGTCCTTGAGTATATCAGGCAGACATTGCAGCGGGAAGGGTCAGTGTGTGATCGGTGAAGTTCATGATAGCTTTCCCTCACAGGCTGCTTAGGAGCTCTGAGGGCACTTGGGTGGGGTGGGCAGATGCGGTTTTCTTTCCCATGTGAGTGAGTGAGGGTTAACATCTTTCTAGTTTCACTTTTTTCTTTTTTTTTGCTTTGTTCCTCAAAGTAAGTCAGAGGTGAAACTGAACTGGGTTTTTTTTTCCAGATTGAGTTATGCTCAGGTCTAGTGCAGTAATTTTTGAACTTCATGCCTGGCAATTTGGAGAGAGCTGGGCAGCACAGTACTGTTGAGGAATATTGCTTCCAGCCGCTCTCTAAACTAAATAAGAAAAAAAGCATTAGTGATCCTGCACTGCTTCCTTGGGATGTTCTGCTGGGGTTAAGGTTGCAACAGCTGACAGGCAGAGGGTAGCACCCCTCACACTTAATACTGAAAAATTTAAATTGAGGGACTGTTTTAGGGTAGATTTAAGGTGAACTGCATTTCTAATATAGGAATGTACTGGGTTCATCAGCAGGTCCTGCTGCTTAAGTTTTCATCAGATGTGCCTTGAGTCCTGTCAGCACTTTGTTGTTGTTTCGTTGTTGGTTGTTTTTTGATCACACTGCTCCTCTGGGTTGAGGTGGGGGATATTTTTAACTTGAAAGGTAGCAAGTTAACTATGTTAACTTGAAAGGTAAAATCCTTTTTTTTTTTGTCTTTCTCTGATACTCTCCTGTAGGTTGTCAACCAGAAGGATTTAGAATAATGAGAAGGTTGTAACCATCAAGGGGGGATGTCAGCGCTGCCTTCCTGGGACTGGAGGATTGAAAAGGAGAAAGGACCAGAACTGTTTGATCCAGGCTGCTTTTGACTGCTGGCACAATCTGCTGTACCCTGGTGGTGGTGGAAGAGCAGGGCAGTCATTCCTGCTTGGTTCTGTGGTACCACCACAGCGGGGTCACCATGAATGTAACAAGTTTATTTTCCTTCACCAGCCCAGCAGTGAAGAGGCTGTTGGGGTGGAAGCAAGGGGATGAAGAAGAGAAATGGGCAGAGAAAGCTGTTGACGCATTAGTGAAAAAACTGAAGAAGAAAAAAGGTGCTATGGAGGAGCTGGAAAAAGCACTGAGCTGTCCTGGTCAGCCCAGCAACTGTGTCACAATTCCTCGTTCCTTGGACGGCCGGCTCCAGGTGTCGCACCGGAAGGGGCTCCCACACGTCATTTACTGCAGAGTGTGGCGCTGGCCGGACCTGCAGAGCCATCATGAACTGAAACCTCTGGAATGCTGCGAGTTCCCCTTTGGTTCAAAACAGAAGGAGGTTTGCATCAATCCCTACCACTACAAGCGGGTGGAAAGTCCTGGTAGGTTCTTCCTTGTTTGTACCTTTACACCTTATCTGAACAATGCAAAGTGTGGCAATTAATCATGTGACTCATCGGCTTAAATAAGCAAAAGTGGCTGTTTGCACATGTCAGATTCTTCCTCTGCAGTTTATCTGGATGTAGGCATTAATTAGCAGTTCTCCCTTTCACGTGGCAAATGCTTCACTTGTGTAAATGTTTTATCACTACACAGAGGTAGTCTTAATATGTGCCTCAGGCTGCTGGGCCTGGTATCATCTGGGAATGTTGGTACCCACTGTCCCTCAGTTAATTTGTTGTTTACTCAACTGTGCAGATCTGTGATTTTGTATGAAACACTGCAGGCTAACGTAAAGGATTATTTGCGTTATCTGTGCATGAAAACCATTCTGACACACAGCAGCAGTAATACTAGTAGCACCATTTCCAAATTATTGTTTGACTTTATCACTTTAGTTTCTTCATGCTACAGAAAATAATATTGTTTTTAGGATCTTTCACAATTGTTGCCTTTTAAAAAGACTTGGAGTTTAGACAGCAGATCATAATCCCCTCAATTTGAACTTTGATAGCACTATTTGATTGTACATGAAATTTTACTGTCAGCTGTTCTGCAAACACAGTTTGCTTACCTGTTAGCCACTGCCTCACTTCTTTTTTTAAGGTGCAACCCATTCTCTCTTCAGCCTCCTCTTCAAAGGCTAAACCTCTTTTTGATAACTCTGTGCTTAATTTCACTCATGCAAGTTTATTATCAGGGAATACTTCCAGGGACTAAGATGAACTGTGCTTGGATGTGTCATCACCAATCTCCAGCTGTTTGTGAGGGTGTACAGGGACAGCTGCAGAAATGCACCGCAGGCATGGGTGGACTTCCCTGGTTTAAATGTGGGAAGTCCATCAGTGTTGGCCATTTCCTAAACTCTGCAGCTGTCTGTAGAGTGGCAAGGATACACAGAACCATGATGGAAATGAGGCTGTTGCAAGATTGTTTTGCAGTGGATGGAAATTGCATTTGTCTTGGATCTGCAATGCACAGTGCATATCTTGATGTTAAATATTTCCCTTTGCTGTGTTAGTATTAACTTGGAAATCATGTGAATGGCAGATGCAATACCCATAATGTATGTATTTATGCAGCAGCAGCTTGAAAAAAGGAACTCAGCACTGGGAAAACAATTCTGAAAAAATTCAAAATTTCAAAAAAACGTCAACAATTTAATTTTAAGTAAAATGGTCATGTTTTACATGTACTTGTACTGCTAGATGTCTGCATATGTCTAGGTTGGTTACTTGCATTCAGTTTTCCAAAGTGCTGAAAATTGATTCCTGAAACACCTCTATTTCTGTCAGACTGAGCAACAGTTGGGCTCTTACTGTAATGCCAGATTACATGTTCTAACTCATTTTGCTTTAGTATTGAAAACAGTTACTGAGTTTGAGAACGTTCTCATATGGACCATTTATGCTATATTTAAAACCAGGTATTTGTAAATATCCTGTCACTTCACAGAATCACAGAATCACTTAGGTTGGAAAAGACCTCTGAGATTGTTGAGTCCAACCTTTGATCAGACACCACCCTGTCAATCAGACCATGGCACTGAATGCCACATCTGGTCTTTCCTTAAACACCTTCAGGGATGGTGACTCCACCACCTCCCTGAGCAGCCCATTCCAATGTCTCATCACCTCTCCTGCGAGGGAATTCTTCCTAACATCCAACCTAAACCTCCCCTGGTGCAGCTTGGGGCTCTGTCCATGTTCTGTGTTCACTTCAGTGAGTTATGCAAGATAGAATAAAACTTTCAAAAGATGCCTAAATAAATGTACATTTTAGGCTGGATTTGTAATGTAGAGGGGTTTGTGTTTAGTCAGCCACAGATTGTTTTGAAGGATATTGCATGGAGCTGAGTGGGAAAACAGCCTTTGGAAACAGATGGTAGCTGAACTCCCATTTGGCTTGGAGAGCTGTGCTCCGTAACTTCTGACTTCTTTTTTCCTGTCCCTTCCTTGTTCTTGCTGTCCTCCAAGCATGGTCTTTTTCTTCATTTCCTGACAGTCACTCCCAAATTCTGCTAACCATTTTTCCCCATTTTTGCCAGGACATTAAAACACCATTATTGCTGCGTAAGTGCTTACACTTTGAGATTAATGGGTAGTGGGAATTCATGCATGAGTCACCATTTACAACAGTCTGTGGACTCCAGCAGATGTCAAGGTTTGTGTTTCCCAGAAGGCTTAGAAATGTGCTTTCTCTTGACAAAGCAAAATAGGAAACTCAGATTGTGTATGATACATGTTTTGTGTGCAAGGTACATCATAAATTTCTGGCTCTGCTTGACAGTGTGGTCTCTGTTTAACTGTTCTGTGCAGAACCAGCTACTGGAGAGCTGAAGGGTATGATCCATGCAGGGGATGGCATCTATCCTTTAATTCTTCTGCTGATTGTTGTGTGATTTGTTTCAGCATTGTGTAAGGTTGAGGAACGGATTAGTGGTAAATCCTCAAATATGTCAAGTCAGATAATGCTCTTTGTTGGGAAATCAGTATTGTGGATACATCTCAGTTTCCACAGTGCCAGAGGCATGACTGGATTTTCTACCTTGAGACCTTATTCCATCCTCACTGTTTAGCTTGGGAAGCATGAGAACTGGCACTCTGTGGTGTGTCTGTGAGGTACAAAGCTACACCTGAATCCAAGTGAGATCTTTCTGTTAGCCAACCTGTTAGATACGAACAGGTTGTAAACAGTAAGAGGAGGCAGAAAACTATCAGCAGTCTCAAACAGGGAATCCCTCCCAGTGTCCCTGCACACGGAGGGGAATGTGGCATCTGGCAGGCACATGGTTGTGACATGGTAGGACCATGCTCGTGCCTAACCTGACAGGGAGGCTCTGCACAGGCACGGGGGCCTGTCTGATCCTATGGTACATCGATCAAGAAAACTAAACTCACAGAAGACTACTTTTTGGCCCAGTTAACTTGGCAAGCTTAGTGCCCTCAGCTCACTCACGTGGAACTAGATGGAAACACGGCAGCGTGGGGGCTCAGAGTGGAGGTGAGGAAGGGTGGCCTTCCTGTGACACTGACACTTTTCCAGCCTGGAACTAGTGAGCTGATGGAGCGATGGAGCCCCACTCCATGGCGAGGTGCACGGACTGCTCCTGCTCGCTGTTTTGTGCCAGCACAGCTGTTCCCGTGGCCTTGCGCTGAACCAGATCACAGTCACTTTTCCTCTCCCCTGCTGTGTTATCTTTCAGGCTGATCAGGGCAGCACAGGGGCTTTCGTCCTGGCTGCGGGAACATCTGTACCAACACGGCCCTGAGGAGGACATCTGGGAGGGAGTGGAGGTGGAGGGACACGAGAGGAAAAAGTAGAGACTTGTTGCTGGGAGTGGGAATGCAACCTTGCACTTGAGTGCCGGGAGGAAATATCTCCTCGAGATGGGTTACGGTAGCTCACTGCCACTGTTCCCTGCGTCAGTTGTGTGCAGAATTATTTCTGGAGCAGGGTAGTTAATGGCTGTCAGACTTCTCCCTTGGCAAGGCAAAGCAAAGCTTTTAATTAAGGAGGGCAAGGTCTGAATTTGATGCCTCTTAAAAATTGGCACGCTTAGCTGAACTGGTGTGCTTGCTTGGCTGAATCTGCTTCTTCTCCTCACTTTTATTTTTTGGTTTAGAGATATCTGTTGTGATTACCTTTAAGTAAGATCAAGACTTGAGAAATAATTAGATGTACAGCATGCACAGAGGCTGTGAGGAAAAACCCGACGTGATGTTTCTCATCCCTCTAAAAATGCCACAAATGACCTCTCAAGTTTTGCTGGAGAATGTGTAAAGTCCCTCCTGAGACACTTCCTTCCCGTCTTTTATTCCTTAGGTTTCTGTGGAGATACAGCCTCTGCTGCTTGCCTCTGTCCTCAATTATGTCAATGGGACCAGATGAAAGATATCATCCAGAACTTAGGGGAAAAAAAAGGCCTGGATCCTGTTTGCTCTAACAGCAAAACAAAAGGAATGGAATACGGAACAGGGAGGACGAAGAGGTGCTTAAATTGACACTGCTATTAAAAATAATAAGTCACACCTCTAATGTGGCTTTAGGGGAGGAGGTTCAGTTCTTTTGCCTTAGCTAAAGGGAAAGGAAGGAAGATGAAGAAACTGAATATTTAATTTTCTTAAAGTGCTAGTGGTCACTAGCTCTCCTCAATTCTCATGCAGAATTGTGTTTGCCTCTACTAAGTGTCCTTGCCCATCATCCTGCTAGGTTCTGACTTTATACTATGTTACAAAGGAGGCTAAAGAGAAATTAACTTCGTTTTCATGTTTAACTTGTGGAAGTGGATGAAGGTGCAGTATTTCCGTAAACGGTTATCCTCCATTTTTTTGCAATTACCAATAAAGCATAGATAAAAAAGGCTGAATGGTTTTCCTCTGTTAAGCTTCTTTTCTTCAGAGAGCTGGCTGCTCTCCATTGAGGGGCTTTGTGAAGCTGGTGGTGCCAATGTTCCACCCAAACTGGGGGCAAGCAGTGGTTGCTTTTTGGTGATGCAGACAAATACGCTGTCATAACGGTTGACTTTTCAATTCTGCCTAAAAATTGTGATGTTCCTTTCAATTATAACCATGAATTCAAAGTGTGTGCCTGCTTCAGCAAGCTTGTTGCTGGCCAGAAACATTTTATGTTCAGCTGCTTTCTGCCACGAGAACAGGCCAGGTCTCCAGGCTCCGGGGAGAGCGGTAGGTGTGTCATGCTGGTTTTCTCTTGGTGTGGACTCTCTGCCTATGACTTTAACCTGATTATTTTCATATTTGTCTTTGATCTCTGCTTTTTGCTCTCAGTGAGGCTCTGTAAGGCAGTACACCTACTGCAGGCTCCCACAGAACCAGGCCTGGTGGAGGATAATGCAAGCAGTGCCAGGCATCTGGGAGATGGGGAGAGGAGAGGCGGGGAGAGGAAAAGGCGAAAGGGAAGCTGCTCCTGGGGGGTAAGGCAGGGCAAAATCGCTGCATCCCTTCAGACTTAATATGTAGAACCAAGTTAGAAAAATCCTTGTTCCTGCATGACTCCTATAGCAGGATTTCTGCACCTCAGCAGGCTGGGGATGAGGGGGCAGAGTGTCGTCCCTGAGAAGTTTTGCTGTGCAGCCGTGTATGCACTTGGGTGTGACTTTAAAAATAGCATTGCTACAACAGGTGGGCACAATTATAGGATAGTTCCCCAAAATAGCAAAAGCAACTGTCAGTTTGCTTGGCAAGCAAAATAAAACTTCCTTCACTTTGGCTTTGCAGAATTCAGTTCTAAAATTCCCCACCAGAGCCAACCTGGGGGAGAGGAATTGAAACAAGGAGGTGGAAGGAGGGAATGGTCTAACAGCAGCATTTTCCTTGTCTAGCCTTACCACGTGTCAGAAAAAGAAACTGCAATAAAGGGATAAAAGTTGTTAAGAAAGATGTGTTTCTGTCCTATTTGGTGCGTGTTTTCTTTCTTTAAAATTAACCAGATACAGATGTTTCTTCTGATTTGAAAGACCAGACTTCCAAGTTTTAACCTACTCAGTAGGATGGTGACTGCAGCTTTAGTACAGGTAATTTGAACTCTGGTCTGTGTAAATATCTGAGTTAATGCACACTATCACTATGACTCCTTCCTGCACCAGGACTGCTCCTCCATTGAGGACTCCCTCACTAATGTGCATACAATTGGTACTGAATTCTGAAATTGACCTTGACAAATGTGAGTTTAATCAGAATGTCAGCTTATCAGAGCATCCACAAATAAAATCTAATGTTAGCTGAATATTGTAATGCAGGAAATGTCCCAATATTACTTGTCAAATGTACTTAGACCAGATGTCTGATGTAAAAGCAAAGTCAGTAAAGTAATAACTGTTTTTCCTTTTTTTTTTTTTTTAATACAGTCTTCATTTGTAACTATGCAAAATGACAAATCAAGCTGTGGGATCTCCCAAAACTGCAAAATAAAATTAAGAGTTGATAGAACTAGACAGCTCTCAGCTTTCTCCTGGAGTAGAAAGTTTGTCTTTCTGTCACCCAAAAGAGGTTACTGAATAGCTGCACTTACTAGAACAGAGGTTTGGAGCAAAAGTCTCAGAGACTGGAATTTCTCCTTTTGAGAAACCAGCAAAGCAAAGCTGTGATACCACAGCCAAGGGTTATTGGAAGAGCTTTAAGTAAGAGTTCGATCCTCAGAGATTGCTTTTGACGCAATGCTTATTAATTTTATATATTTAACCAAAAATAACTCAGGCAACACGAGAAAACATAATGACATAAAACAGTTTTCTCTCTACACGGTGTTTTACTGTTTGCAAGCAAGGTCTTGGCAAGGCCGTGCAGTCTGAATGCTCCAGTGCCTCTGTAGTGCTGCAGAGAGCAGACCAAACTCAGCACGTTCAGCCGAGCATGTGTTGGTACCTGCTCTGCTCCCGCCGTGGGACTGGAGTGCTCATCAGGATGCCACAGCCAGCTTCAGCTGCTGTGACCTCAAAGGCAGGAAATGAAGCTGGGAGTCTTCAGGAGGGTTCAAATTTGTTAGTTTAACACAGCTGCTGTCTTTTGTTGGTTTTGGGCTTTTTTTTTTCCATTCTCCTAACTCTTCCTTTTTGTTATAACTTAGTCTTTGCAGGATTTTCCTATTTCCAGATAGCGTGAACTTTTGCTTTAGGATTTCCCTCCTTCCCAACCTGCAGTTCTGTTTTTCTGGCAAAACATACATGGCTTTGCATAAATCCATATGAAAATGCAGCTATATAATGCTTGGAAATGAAAGTGCTCTGTCTAATGATAGTGTTGTCAGCTCGTCATTAGCACTGAGGGCCCTGTTGTGGTACAAACCCTTTTACAGAACATACGTCAGCCAAATCATGATTTTCAAAAGCAAAAAGTGCAGCACCAATTGCTTATATTTTTCTTTTTTCATTTATTTTATAAATAATTTTTTTACAGGAGAAGTAGAATCTACTTTGGCCATGGAAGTGGATCAAAGTCTGCTTTTTTATATGTGGTCCCTTGTATTTCATTACATGGTCTTCCAATTTCCATACGTGGAGAAATACCTACCCAAATTTTCACATAACATGCAAAGGGTGTGGAAAAAATGAGCCCTTGAGGGAAGCTAGCTGTTATCTGGGTTTGTGTAAGATAATCAAAACCCATCTGGATAGAAAATACGCTTCTTTGAAAGTACAGCAGGTCCTTTGGATTGGATTAGTTTGGGGTTTTTCATAGAGAAACTTAAAAAAAAGAAGTTATGTTTGTAAATTGGAGCCTTTCTGGATTTGCTGAAATCATTATCTCTGGAATGTGAAAATAGAACAAAAAAGAAAAGCAAGAAGATCTTTATTTAGGATAGCACAGCTGTTAGTTTTCTGAAGAAGAACAGGGTGACATGCTGGAGATAAAAAGAGTAGAGATCAGTAACTTTCTTCAAAGGCCACTATTACATTTTCATAAAAGCATTTCTTCCTTGGTGTGGTTAGTCAGAACATTTATCTGAACAGCCAGGTTGCCTTTGGTCTATCTTCTGTATTTTTGGCATTCGTGGCTCCTAGATGAAATAGCCCTGTGGGTGAAATTGCCCTCTAGCTCTAATTTCTTTAATACAGCTCCTCTTGTTTGGTGCAGGCATACTTGGTCTTATTTGCATGGTAAAAACAAGCTCCCCAATTCCCAGGCTGTCTTGACAGACACGGGATCTCAGCTACAGTTCCACAAACATACCCAGCCTGCTTCCTAGGGGTTTACCTCCCTTTTCCTTACTCGTAAACTTACTGGTAGCAGTCAGGTATTAACTCTCAACTCCAGGTCCACATCGACAGAACAACTTGGGAGCAAAATTTAGCCACAGTATAGCACATAAAACCTTTTAATCCGGTGTTTGAAGAATTACAGAAATCAAGCTGTCGGATGACTTGTGGTTCTACTCCATTAACTTTAATGAGGTTGAGTTTGCAAATCTGTTGCAGTAGCTTTTTAAGACAACAGTGTATTCAATAGTATGTTTCCTTTAAATACAAGCTGATGATACTGATGATAATTTTTTAAAAAATTAATTTTTTTATTGTATCTGTGTTCCCTTCCGCTGAAGAGGAAGGGAGGAATTGTGTTTGCAAATGGTTAGAGCCACATCCTGCAGAGATCTGCACAGCAAAGATGTGCGCTGCTTCATTATTTCATGGCAACAGGTGTGCTGGCTTAGCACCGAATAATTCTCTCATGCTCTCTCCCCTTCAATTATACCTCTTCCTGGAGCTGGCAGCTGCAGCAGAGATCAGCCTCCTCCCCTGCCGGACTGAGCCTCAGTAATTTGTTATTCCATGTGGCTGAGGTCTGCAACCTGACCAGAAGCTCAGCGCCTTACACAGGGGCGAGGGGAGCAGGAAGGGTGTGCATCCCCCTTTATGGTTTGAACTCCTGGCAGCCTTCCATGCTCCAAAGGGCCCAGTCCCTGCTCAGGTCTTTACTCCTGAGTGAACAGCACTCAAATGAACTCCTCTGTGGCTCCCTAGGAGCAGCTTCCCTGCGAAAAAGCTGGGAGCAGCAGAGAGATCAGCTTATGGCAGTGAGTGACTTGGAGTTGGACTAATTGGACCACTGCAGTCTCTGTCCCACCTGATGTGGCCTTTCAGGGCTTTTCCTCCTCATTGAAGGTTGTGTGTATGCAGGGAGGATGTGAATTAGGGGCAGCACTCAAAGTAAATTCTGCAATGATATTTTTGAGATTATTTGTGTTGTATCAGTACCAGTTGTATTCTTTCCCCTCCTTTTTTGTGTGTATTTTGAAGAAGTTGGCATTTAATCACTTGAGGTTGACTGAGTTGGACAAAAAGCGTGGGTTTGCATAAAGGACACCTGGGAAAAAGAGACTTGTTTTTATCTCAAGTCCTTCTAAACTTCGCCAGTGGTTCTGCCCAACAGGAGAAAACATGTATATATACCTTGGGAAAATCTGGCACTGCATTAATTTAATTACAGAAAACATACAGAAAATATCCTGTTCTCCTGCTATTTTAAAATGCTGTAAATCATGTGGCTTCCTCTGATGTCATGTGTGTCATTGTTTAATGTGAGGTAGGGGATGGGAAAGGTAGGTGATGTACTTTCTGCACAAATTAACTCCAGAAAAGTTAATGGTTTGACCTTCATCCGTAGGAAAGGAAGAAGTAGGAAAGCTGTGTTTTTAATGCTTGGAAAAGTAAGGAAGAATCATAAAGACAGGAAAGGGAAGATACATTTTAACACATGATCTCATTGGTAATTTTTTCACTGGTAATTTATTAGCCCAGCAAATGTTGACTATGACAATTAAATAGAACTTGACCTAGCTGCAAAAGGACTGCTTGTTTTAACAGAACAAGCTTAATTCTGAGAGACCGTAATATTCAGAGAGCTTGGCTCTGACATATTGAGGGTGAGGGCATTTGTGATGTCCACCTGAATGCTGAGCAACTTTTTTTTCAACAGTCTTTTCCAGTGGCATGTGAGAATGGTTGTGTTGGAGCAAGAAACAATCTGCACAGCTGCGGGAGATGCAGCTTCTCCTGGGGTGTTTTGCAGTTGAGAACTTCCGTAGAATGACAGATGGATGTGTTTTGTTTCAGAAAACACCATAATTAGGAGCTTTGTCTGTGCCTTGTAAAGTGGAGTTGGTTTTTGACATCTAAACAAATTTACTCAGGGGCGACATCTGCCTCAAATATATGAGATCTGTTGGAATCTCAGTGAAGTTGCTCTAAGAAATTGAGAGATCAGATTAAATCCTTAAAACCTGCTTCTGACTTGGGCAGCCTTAATTTCAGTAGTGAAGGTTTGGGGTTTTTTCAGTGTATGTTCAGTGAAGATTTCTGGGATCAGGCTGCTCATGCATTAGTGCCACTAGCAGGCAAAAATGGGGGCTTAATTTCTCTCTTAGGCATATGCAAAAAAATAAAAAAGAGCAAGGGAAACCTATTTCTTTTTAGCTAATCTGTGACTTTAGGAACAGAGAGTGAGTTTTTAGTATGGCATTCATTTTTACCCCTTTTAAACATGAACCTAGACTTCAGTTACCTGGTCTGTGTGTTGAGTGGAATCCTGGTATTCTCGGACTCCAGGGCACCAAAGTAAATACCTGAGTGCTGCTTCTGTTATAGCAAAGTGCTGGAAGAGTAAAGATGCCCCAGTGTCCTGGAAGAACCTGTTTGTCATGTCAAGAAAATGTAGGGTTTTGTTGTTTTTTGGTTTTGTTTTTTTTTTTCCAATTAGTTTGTAATTCAGCCTTTTAATAAAGCAGCTATCTCCAAAACACCTTTCTTAATCTGAATGATAGTTATGTCTGTATAGGCTTGTTGTGTACACATGCTCCTGTTCCTCTTCTGTCTGCCCAGGTGCTGGGGCCAGAGCAGGAGTCTCAGGGAGAGGGGGTGGTAGCCTTGGCTTGTTTTACCTGGTTTTTGTTGGGTTTTTGGCACCCTCTCTTGAAGGCAGACTATCGGGGGGAGGTTTCTTCCAGTCCTGCTCAGTCATGGAGTTAAGAAACAGAGGTTCCAAAGGGGGAAGATGTGAAGGGGACTAGCTTTTTTATTTCTCTTCCACTACTTTGTGCATGGATCTCCCTCTCCCAGACCTTGCCTCTCCTCTTCCATCCATCACCCAAAAATTTCTGTGAAAAGAAGAGCTTTCAATCCTTCAGTTAGCTGGGAGTTTGCTGTGAGGCATTCAAAGATACAAGCTGAGGAACTGGAAAAAGAGTTGATTCTTTTGTATCTGGTATCATGTTCATATTCCTAGTTTGAAAGAGACCTTTGTTTCTCTGCTGAGAAGGCTTCAGAAGTGTGGCGAGACTCGTAGTTTCTGATGTTTCTCTGATCCCATAGCAGCACATAGTTGCAGCTCAATTGCTGCTCCGTTGGTTTTTTTGAACTACATAATTTTCTTTAAATTGCACATTTTGTAAACTGACTTGAAGTGTTAATAACTGTTTTAATAGTAACTTGTAAGAACATAGTCCAGGTTAAAAATAAAATTACAGCTGTTGGGACCAGACTGAGTTCAAGGCTTATTAGTATTGTCTTCAGAAAAAAAAAAAAAATCTGTTCTTACTAACAAGGGTTTCATTAGGTGATTAGTAGGATGACAAGTGCAGCAGGAGGAACTGCATGTCAGCATTGTCAGGCTCTTCCCAGCATCTCTTCGTGCGAGTAAGACTGAAATGCAGAACTGCGGTTTGTTCTTGGCTCTTCTTCACTGGCCCTCTGTGGAAACAAGCTCCCATCTGGCAAACCTGGGAGCTGTGGATTTGAGCTGTGCAGTAACCGGATGTAAGGGAAAGAGTTCTTGCTTGGACATGTGCTCTAGGTTTGACTACCTTGTTTTTGAGGCAGATGCGGCTATGCCGGGGGGGGAGGAAGAATGTGGGGTTTTTTCCCCTGTATACCTTCAGAACTGGGTCTCTAACATTGTGGCTTTTCTCTCTTTCTCCCTTTCCAGTCCTTCCTCCAGTGCTGGTTCCAAGGCACAGCGAGTACAACCCCCAGCACAGCCTCTTGGCGCAGTTCCGCAACCTGGGACAAAACGAGCCCCACATGCCACACAACGCGACTTTCCCGGACTCTTTCCAGCAGCCCAACAGTCACCCGTTCCCCCACTCGCCCAGCAGCAGCTATCCAAACTCGCCTGGAAGCAGCAGTAGCACCTATCCGCATTCTCCAGCCAGCTCAGACCCGGGAAGTCCGTTCCAGATGCCAGGTACAGTCAGCTCCCCTTCAGAAGGGAGAAGGTGGTTGGACATCACTGCTGTCGTGGGTTGTTGGCTTAATAACACCAAGTGATCGGGCAACGCTTGTGTTCAATAGCAAGCGGAGAGATGTAAGGTAATAAAGAGTATAGAATCTCTTTGTCTGGTGAGATTGAAGGCTTTAATATTGTGCCTCTTTCAAATACAGTTAAAACATTACAGTAGAACTCTTGTGGGGTGTGGGGAGGGATCCAAAATGTTCCGGGGACCAGTTCAGCAGTTTAGCCCACAAAGCATAGTGTTCAATGCACTACAAGTGTGGTGCTAGAGATCATCCTTGCTTAAGAAAGAGATTATCATAAGTTCAGCACAAGGCTTTAGTTCTGCAGAAAAAGGATGTTTCTCAAGGTGATCATGTTACTGCTACTTGATAAACAACTTGTTCGCATAGTGGTGTAATTTCAGGAAGCAAATATACTTCAACTGAAAAACAGGCCCTTAAAAGAACTCTTCAGGCTGTTTTACTCCCTGAAGTCAGAGAAGTAAGAGCCTTCCTTTGCTGACTGGTGTCTGTAGAAAATTCTGTGAAGCTGCATTTTTTTGGTCCTTACATGTGGCTGGATAAAAAATACCGCAGAAGCAGTCTGTCGTGGATTTTGTGATCTAAATGCTGGGAGAAGGATGCAGTACAAATGCTTACTGATGTTGTTTGCCTGTTTCCTTCAGGGCCTGAGGGAGGGTATGTGTAAACAAAGCAGCAGATTTGTGAAAATCTGTTTCCTCTTACATGAAATTAATATCCAGAGATTTCTGCTCTTGATAATTGTTTCAAATTTTTCTCTTGTGGGTGAAGACTACTGAATTTGCTGGAAGGAAGGAAAGAGAGTTTGTATTGGCTTTTCTAAAAAATGTGAGAAGTTGCTGTGAAATCAGCTGTCTTTTTTTTCTTTTTTTTTAAACATAATTGCTGTGGTTGGGGCTCTTCCAACAGAGATAAAGACCTAACAAGGTCTTCCTGAATGCTGGCTTGTGGAAGTTCACTTGATCTTTGAAGGTCTGTTCTGTCCACGTGCCCTTAATGTCAGCAGCTGCAGTGAAGAAACTGAATTAGAGGGGAGGTCAGGATACTGATGTCCTTGATGCTTAGCCCTGGACAGTTGACCATCTTTCACTAATGGGGAAAGAGGCAGACTTCTGGAAAATACAAAAATAAAGGGGCAAAGCAGTTATCCTTAAAAACCATCTGGATACTGGTTAATTTGTTGCCTGTGGCCTTGGAATCCTGTGCATGACCAACATCGTTTTTGCACACACACAAACATTTAAGGCTTAGGAAAACATGAGACTCAAAATCCAGTGCAGTTTCTCAGGCTTTTAATGCAACCCTTTTGCCATCTCTGTCTTTTCTCTGCTGCTTTCTCATCCAACTAAGGGTGTTCAAGTAAGGCAATTAGCCAGGCACCTGCCAGCATTAGATGTAAAGCTCTCAACAAAATACCTGCTAAACAATAACTAGTTAATACATTTCATGAACATGTGTTTTCTTAAAAAATACATTAAAAAAAAAAATCCAAACAAAACCACCACTCCACAAAACCCCCAAAACTTAAAAAGCATTCTCCTGCCTTTTGTTGATGCTAATTTGGTTTTCAGAGTTTTGGAATCCCCTGTGATTATTTGCTATGGTAGTTTGCAATCCATACTCTCGGTAATGTAAATAAATGTGGGATGAGCAGCAGCAAAGACAGCACAGGGGTAATCTAATTTCAGCTTTTGCAGCGAAAGCTTGCAGGGATCAGGCAAGGGTTTCTTGCTCTTGGTTGTACCTCTGTGCAACTGATCTGGAGGAGAGTGTCCTCTGGTGTATTGGGAAATGGTGACATTGGCAACTTCCTGCAGCTTCTAAGAAATCTTTTGGGAAGCTTTCCCAGAAGTGGAATGGGCAGCTGAAGGGCAGTGCTGGCTGGGACACTTCAAACAGGGCTGAGAGCCGTATGTTAACAAGTGTGGTCATTGTGCACGGGCTCGTTCTGTGCTGGTGATGCAGCCCTGAGTGGGACAGGGCAGAGACACTGACACAGAAATTCCAGACCCAGATGGCCACTTCTGTAGAATTTGGGTTCCTGAACACTCTACTGTTTCCAGTCTAGGGAAACAGAGCTACTACTTTGCACTGACAATGATAAGGCCCTGGATATAGCTGGGATGTTTAAATACTTTGCTGGTAGAATTGTGTTGGAAACAGAAAAGCTCAAACTGAAAGTTTCCTGCTCCAACTTCTGTTCACTTTTAACATATTCAATATCTACTCCTGGCTGGGCCCTGAGACCTCTTTGTGCCCTGATGTTTGTCTGGCGCTTTCAGCCTGCAGAACTGGGGGCCGGAAACACAGCTGAGCTTTCTTTTGTGGCTTTATGTGGGGGTGAAGTGACTTGTTTTTATTGCAGTTGTGCTTAATATGCACAGTAATTCTTTGCTTTCCTTATTCGAGGTCCATGATTGCTTTTTCAGATTTCTGGTGGGTGGAAGTTTATAGCTGAGTCAGGCTGGAAGCATTTCCAGGCTCAAAGTGTTTATGTAGATGTGCTTTAAAGAGAGGAAAGGACTCGTGTATCTCTGCCTTTTCTATATTTAGCTGATACTCCCCCGCCCGCTTACCTGCCTCCGGAAGATCCAATGACACACGATACCTCCCAGCCCATGGATACCAACATGATGGCACCTGCAATTCCCCCTGACATACACAGGGGAGGTAAGAACACTTCCTTCGTGTTTTCTGCTTCACTTCTTAAGAGTAAGGAACCTCCAGAACTTCCTAGTAATAACTGAGTTCTAATTTTGGATGGATGTTGTTTGTGAAAATTTTTGTCTGCAGAAGAGGAAAAAAAGGGCCATGTAATTTTTCTTCTGTTGTTGTGAGGGATGAAATGGTAAAGCTCGAGATTATTTATACATGTAAATATTTATTTAAGACAGGAGTATTTCCCACAACTCTTTAAAAATGTAAAATATATGAGGTTTATTACTTTCTTACTCCCAACCAACTCAAAGACCAAAGTAATTTTATGTTTTCTATTGGGAACTTCCACTAATCTCTGAATGGAAAGAACTCTTACGAGGCTGCACATTCCTGCATGTGATACTGAAATTGCACGTGTGCAAGCAAAGGAATCTGTTTCTCTCTTATGATTACACTGATTCATTGGAGCAATGCAGTTAATGCCATAGGACACCTGCTGAACTGTGGGTGACAGTAAGTATGGTCAAGTATAGCTCCCCAGGCAAAGACTTGACCAGAGGAAGGATGCTAAATTGTCAGTTACCTAAATGCCCAGAGACATTTTACACGGTCACATGGAATATCTGCATTTTCTCCTCTGAGACAGTACATCTTATAAAATTTTGCTTTTTTGTTACGTTTCTATCCTGAATTCTAAACTTCAGTCTTTAAAAGAGTATGTTCTGCTTTTGATAATGTTCCCCTTCTGGTTATAAGGGCATGTATGATTTTTTGTATTTTGTGTAGTTCCACCCTCTCTTCCCATTTTTGTTTCATCTTTGAATCACGCAGTGATAACATTTGGTTCAGAATACAGAGTTCTCTGCCTGAGGTATGGCATTGCTACAGACTTAAAAAATCTGTATTTAAATAAAGACCTATTGCTTTACGTACTGTGACACAGACATCTTTTTACACATTGCTTGCTAAAGCCGCAGCAGCAGCCGTGACTGCTGAGTAAAGGATTCGGTGCATTCATTGTCACGTTGTGAGAAATGGCCCCTTCAGAGAGCACCTCAGCTTACACAGCTGTGGCCCATGCCAAGAAAGAGCAGCAAGCTGGATGCTGTGCCAGAACAATTATCAAGATCACAAGCATATGAACAATTTAACTGTTGTGTTTTGGATTTTTTTGGTGTTGGTGGGGTTTTTTGGTTTTTTAGGGGTTTTTTTTTTTGGTACTTGCTTTGCTGCTAAGCTCAATGTCTGGTTTCAGGAAGTATATCTGCCCTCTTAGAACAATTTGGATGGCTTTTGTGTTAGCCTATTTACTCTGCTTGGAATGAGTTTTGCACGTGATAAACCCCATCTGTAGCACTTCCACTTTTTGCTGATCGCACAGACTACACTTTGTGTGTATGAATAGTTTGCAGGAATTTTGGGCCAGAAGTTTACTGCCCCAAAATACATTTATCAATCTTTATGCCTAACTGAAGACCTCTGCATGTGTGTCTCTCTCCCAAAATGCATGAGTACTGTAGAATTCCTCTAATACATGAGTGTTGATAAAGAGAGAAGGCTTTACATTTTTCTTCTTGCTCTTTATCATTCAGCCATTTCAAAATAAAAATCATGTCTATTGATATTTTTCCCTTCTAGTAGTTTAGTACAATGGATTTTCATCTCTGTCCCTTCACTAAAAAGAAAGACTTTTTGGGTGCCTTCACATGTTCATTATTCACATATGTATGCTGTGATTGCACTACTTTTAAAAAAAATCTGCTGCAGGTTGTAGAAGAAGAGTTTTTACTGTGAACTTACTGCACCATTTTTGTTGCACACTTTTTAGAAGCATGTTCTTCATGGTGATTTGTTAGCCTTAAGAGATTTGATTTAACAAGCTGCATCCTGTCAATGAAGTTGGGTAATTTCCATTGTTGGCTCGTGCTGGGAATAGAGAGACTAAACGCACCTGCTCTGCACAACTTAAAGCAAATGTAAGGAAGTCAGTATGAAATCTGTGAGAGAGAGATATGATTAATTCTGTAAGAATGGCCAGCTGGCAAGATTTCTTCCTGACTTTGAGAACTGGGGCAAAGCTGCAGCTTTGATAATTGCTGGCATCTTTATGGGAATTAAAAATGTAGTAACCTCTCACTAATAAATAAAGACTGTTTTTTCTTCTTTTTTTTTTTTTTTCCTTTTTTTTAACAGTGATGTGAAGGGATAGAAAGTGCCAGAGTATCAGGAAAGATCAGCTTTTTACCAGTGTTTTTAAGCAAGTCATTAGCAATAAACACTATGCTCAGAGGTCTTGCATAGTGATGTAGGATATGTTATCCTGCTCTTGATTATTTGCCACTTTTTGTATCTACTGTGTACTGCTGGCTTGAGGGAGATTTTTGGTTTTTTGTTTTTGTAATAAAAACTCATAGTGGTGTGATCTGTGAACAGAGGAAAGCATGAGCACAAGTCTTAGTTGGCTGATAGCAGTAAAAACTTGGAGCTGGGAGAAGAAAACTTCTGGCCAGAAAAACAAGTTTTCCCATAATACCAGTCTGATTTTCATTTCAGTGCTTTGCCATGTAGTTGGTATCTGCAGAATTGGTGTTTTAGCAGCAAGTCCCACTTTTCTAGTCTTAGCAGTGAAATAGTGTCCTTCATTTAAGAGAAACCACATAAAGCAACCACAACCCCTCAGTAGCCTCCTTTTATCTGGAGGCAGTTTAGCAATTTTTAGCTGTATTTGGCACCTTAAAGAACGTGCTCTGGGTGGAGATAGGTAAATGAAGAAGCCTGAAGTTGTTGGATACCCACTGGGAAACTTCTTGGTTAAGACCTTGGTATCATCTGGAGAAATTGGTTCCCGTGCACAGTCACAAATGTGGCTTCAAGACTTCCATGTGTTTCTGGTGCTTGAATGATTAGAAGTGAACCAGGAATTGCCTGTCAGCTTTCTGTACAATTCCCAGCTTCAGTTAGGAGCTGTCAAGGAGGAACTTCTTGTTACCAGCATCGGGATAACTACATTCTGAGAAATCCTTGCTATTACTGAACAAGTAATTCTTTTGGTGGTGAACAGTTGGAGATCTTGCATTTGGTAGCAATTGATGAATAAAAGGTCCTCATTAAATACTCTCTTCCTCCAGTTCCTCTGCTCTCCAGCCCAGTGTAACTGTTGGGATCCTCTGTGTGAATGCCTTGTTCGTCCTCCAATCCCGAGCAGTATCTCTTCATATTGTGGATGTGCTTCATGCATGTTCTGCAGACAAATATCAATCTCTATTAGGTTTTTTGAAGTCTCCTACCATTCTCCCAAAAAACCAAAAAAAGAAAGATTTGGTCACGCTCTGAGTGCTGAAAGATTGATCTGCTGACTGTATATTTAAGCTGCCTTGCTGTACTTCTTTGTAAAGTGAGAAATGGTTTTTGATGCAGCTGTGTGATGCTGTTTCTTCCTATCGCTAAACAACTTTGCAGTAAGCAAACAGGTAACTTGTAGTTTGTTAGTAAACTGAATTAGAAATCCATCTAGTGAATAGGAAAGAAAGCTGAGTTGTACAGTTACAGCATTTCTCTGCTGTCTGGGCCTGTACCTTGGCATGTTGTAAGAAAATGGGGCAGGGATATTGAGGCACTGCTTGGGATGTGCCCAGGACCTTTCTGCACTTTCCTGCTCATACCTAGTGCCAGCCTTTGTCTCTGCTGAGTCTTGAGTAGAAATTATTCCACTCTGTGTAGCCCAAATCTGCAGGGTTACAACTCATCACACCTCCAGCACCTGCTGGAGCTTGTGTTCCAGCACTCTTACGCTGTAAGGTTTCCACTGTTGCTTTCCAGATGTCCAGGCAGTTGCTTACGAAGAGCCGAAGCACTGGTGCTCCATCGTCTACTACGAGCTGAACAACCGCGTCGGGGAGGCGTTCCACGCGTCCTCCACCAGCATCCTGGTGGATGGCTTCACTGACCCCTCAAACAACAAGAACAGGTTCTGCCTGGGGCTGCTCTCCAACGTCAACCGCAACTCCACCATTGAGAACACGAGGCGGCACATTGGCAAAGGTGAGTTTGGGATCTGGCCATCCATTTTGGAGGTGGCTGGCATTTCCTGAGACTTGACAACCTGGGCCACTTCCCTCAAGAGTAAGCTGCTCTTCCCTAGGATGTGGGAGAAGTGCTTGTGTTGGTAAACATATAATTTTCTGGCCTAGTCTTATAAACAAAGTATTGTTCCTACCTGGTGTGTAATTACAGGAAGCTTTTACCCTTAATCAATTTTTAATTGCCTGAAGGCTATTGAAATCTAAATCAGAATGAGAGGTTAAGGCAGTTTGTCTAATGAAGTGGTCTTGATTTATCTTGATTATTGCTGTATATGGAAATCCAAATTGTGGTTCTTGGCACCAAATTTTTTAGGTAGCCGTAGTTCTAACATAAATTTGCTATCCTAACATGTATTTTGGGAGATAACCTGCTAAATCAGTTTATTCCAGATGCATTTTTCACAGGCTGGTGATTCTTCCGTGGGAATTTTTTGCTTCTCTTCTATGTCTGTGACAATCTTGCAAAAGAGAAAATCTTCACCTTTATGCCTGACTAATACAGTGCTCTGTTCTGAGAACTCACCTGTATGCAAATAGCAGGCAAAACTGACATTGCTGCCTGCTATGGGCCATTCCTGCAAGGCAAATTTTTTAGGTATTTACATTATTTGTAAACTGTAAATTTTCTGAGACAGTTGGGGGTCCAGCATGCCCAAGCAGTGGGGTGGATGTTTTATGTGCCAGTTCATGAGAGGAGGAAAGAATTGAAGCTGAAGAGAACTGTTAGGTCCTCAAGTCTGAGCCCCCAGACTGGAGAGCTTTTCTCTTCATGAGAACTTGTGCAGCTCTCGGCAGTGCACCACACCTGTGTCGTGCCACTCAAGTGCTAATACGTCTTCCTTCTTTTCCTCCCCATCCATCTTCCCAAGTATCAGGATATTTATTTAACACCTCATTCATTTTTCCTGTTAGAGTAACCCAGCTGCAGGCAGAGTTCTGCTGAAGCACTTAACTGCGTGTGTACCAAAGCGGAGCGTGGGAGAGACAAGGATGCAGTTGAATAAGTAAATGTGTACCAAGTGATGGTGATGTAGAACTGTTAGTCTTTGAGAAAGGAGGAGTAAATCCCGAACTTGAAGACATAGCCATAAATGTTTTTGCAGATCAGATGGGAGTCTGTATGTACCCACACAGTCAGTGGCAAAATCTTACATGACAGAGCACAGTCAAGGCTTTCTTACTGGACTGAAGTCGAGTTTTCTAATTCTGTGTTCACCTCTGTGATTTGTGACACTAGGGGAGGTGAAAGGTTAAACCATTTTTAAACACAGAAGGTAAATTTTCTTGCTTTCTCAAAACCTTTGGAATTGACTCCTACTGACACAAAGGTTCTCTGTATGTTGCTCTTCTGGGGCTTTGCTGCCGTGGATGACAGGTGTGGGAGCAGGCATTAGAAGGGGAAAGGACTGTAAAATTGGTGTGTACCCTCATTTAGCAGATATCTCTGAGGAATTTAAAGGTCTTTTTTTTCCCCACCTAGCTTTTTGAAATTAAAGCTAGCTGACAAAACTCATGCTACCCAAATCAGCATTCAAGACTTTTCCAGAGAATCGAGCTTGGGGCTGCTTTAGTATCTACAAATGATGCAGCAGGTTTCTGCTCTCTCTGCTTGCATTCCCAATTACTGCTTTACTTAAATACAGTAAGAAAAAGTTCAAGTGGTCAGGTTGTCCAAAGGAAGGCATCAAAACTACTGTGCTTGCTAGTTCAGTGTTGTTGAATATACAACATGTTGATTCCTCTTACATACATACATACATATATGCATACATACATAACCTTCTTTCAGATCGCCTGCTGATGAAAGAGAGAAGTAAAAATGAAGTTTGAAGACGAATGATGTTCTGATATGCAATTAAGGTTTATCTCTTTAAGCAGAAGCCTATCTCTGTGGAGACAGAGCATGAAAACAGACACAGTGAGAATCTGTCAACCTTCCTTATGCCAACCTTCTCCTCGCAGGGGTCCATCTCTACTACGTTGGTGGGGAGGTGTACGCTGAATGTCTGAGCGACAGCAGCATCTTTGTGCAAAGTCGGAACTGCAACTACCACCACGGGTTCCACCCCACCACGGTCTGCAAAATCCCCAGTGGCTGCAGTCTGAAGATTTTCAATAATCAAGAGTTTGCTCAGCTTCTGGCTCAGTCTGTGAACCATGGCTTTGAGACAGTGTATGAGCTTACTAAGATGTGCACTCTCCGGATGAGTTTTGTAAAGGTATGTGAGCATTTGCTTGAGATTATTTTGTAAGCAAAGTAAATTATTTTTTCTTAATGTCATGATTTTGAATGGTCCAGTAACTCCCTTCATCAGCCTCTTAATGGCTGTTGAATTTTAAGGATGGAATGCTTGTTAAGTCTAAGATAGATCTTAGTGAAATGAAGTATTTGTGGACAGAATTCCATCTGACCCACATACTTAGAAAGCTTGAGGTGACTTGCAGAAGACGTTTCTTCACATAAGTCCTCTAAGTCATGACCAGCAACTCCCAAATTAGGAGCTGTAGTCATTATTTAGAATAATATGCATACCTTTCTATTTTAGGAAGGCATGCAAGGTCAGGATGTGTGATGTGGCTGTTGTGTGTGTGTCAGCATAGGTACTGATATAAAAGGGCTGGTCCTTACATGAAAGTAATCAAATGAAGATGGTGATATGCTGCAGTGCTCTTCATAACATGAGGATGGGAACTTTCAGATGTGTTAAGACACGGGTTCCTGAAATGGAATAGGCTGTTTACAGCTCTGCAGCCTACAGAGTTGTATGGCAGTGTTGCCTGAACAGTCAAACAGGACCTCTTGTGTATTGGAAGAGGCACTGCACAGTGTTCAGAGCTGCTGCCTCCTGTGCTGGGATCTGGGAAATCCCTTCATTAGGAGTTAATACAGAGCAGCGCAAACTGTACCTCCAGATGTCATAGTCTTCTCTTCAGACCTGCCCCAAAAATGGTTCACTTACAAAACAATTTTGAATGCTTTTAAATATCTCTTTATATTTTTGGTAATTAATGGAACAGAATCAGGTATGAGCTGAAAAAAACCCCCTGTCTTAACTTGAGAAATAGCCTGATGGGAAATGACCATGCCCTCTTTCTCCAAGGAGGAATGCTTCTGACTTACTGCTCAGTTTATCATCTCCGTCCTGAGAATGATACTTTGGTTCTTGTCAGACGGATGCCTCACCCCCATTTCCACATCAGTCTATCACCTCAACTTTTAATTTTTTGATCCGTTTGGCAGCATCTCCCCCCAGTTTGTTCTATTTTCAGTCTTGGCAGAGAAGATTTGAATATCCCCCTCTTCAGAGGCTTTATGGGGACCTCGGGCAGCTGGCAGTGATATATGGGGAAATTTTGCACTGCTACAGATCATGTCTTTAAAGACTTCCATTCCAAGAGTCCTGAAACAATACTTTTTCCACCTTTATGATTTTTTTAGCTTCCGACTTGTTTGTTGAAATGTGGTAATAGTTGGTGGGTGCTATGGGTGCTATGCCACCCTGCTGATAATGACTGTTGAGAGCTATTCTGGTGAGAAGTATGCTTCTCACATATTTAATATTATAATATAAGGTGATTTGTCTTTTTCTTTTCCCAATTATGATTCTGTTTCCAGGGTTGGGGAGCTGAGTATCATCGCCAGGATGTAACGAGCACTCCATGCTGGATAGAGATACATCTCCATGGTCCCCTTCAGTGGCTGGATAAAGTACTTACGCAGATGGGCTCTCCTCATAATCCTATTTCTTCAGTGTCTTAAAAGGTCCCAAGCTCCTGCATTTTGGAAACAGTTGAGCCTTGCATGTACTTGAAAGATGTATGAGTCAGACACACATTTTTTTTCCCCCCTCAACTGGCAACAGCTGAGAAAGAGCCATGAAAACACTTGACTTCTGTGACCAACTGTTGGATTCAGAAAACAAAGATAAATAAACCCCTTTGACATACTGTTGGTATAAAGAATTCTAGTTTACATTGTAATGTACTGTTGTGGAGTTGATTTGCAGGGCTTAGTACAAGAGGGACGACAGAGCCAAAGCCAAACTCAGTGTGCTGGACCGAGTTCCCGAAGGATTTTTCTGTAGCTGGCACTCTTAAGGTTCTCCTTCCTTACAGTCAGCACTCGCTGGTTTCCCCCTTGTCCTCTGGAGCTAAGAGTGGATGTTGGCCAAGTCTGCTTTTTGCAGCCTCTCTTCAGTACTTCTTAAAAACATGAAATTGATGGTTGCTGTTCTCTTTGAAAGTAAAAGAAATCATAAGGTTTAATCTCAATAACTGTGTGCTATCTCTGAAATTTGTGTCCTGACCATACTGCTGTAAGAATGTTAGGTATGTTCTTTTGCTAAATGTATGTATGGTGTATTTGAAAGTTTAGAAATAAATTAGATTTAGACCATAAAGGAATTAGGAATATTTGAATGGGGGGAGGTGGGACTGGGAGGGGAAAATGACAACTGAAATGTAGAATATATTGTAAACATAGTGTGTTAGTTTAAACTGAGGTCTGATTTTGTTGTGCATTTTGTTTTCATAGTGGCTTCATCTTGTTAGTTCTGACTATTTTTGCCTCTTCCTTTTCCCCCAAAGCAATTGTGCAGTTTCTTTTACCCATGAAGAGGACAAAATGATTAATTCCTGCAGTTTGAAGGCTGCAGCTCTATGTATTTCAAGACAAATTTGTACAGAGTGCTCTTTAACTATTGAGCAGTTTTATACAGTTTATGTAACAAAAGTAGGCTTTTAATTTTGTGAGAGCATCTTGTTTTGCCAAAACTAGTAACTGTTAATTGTTTGGAGGACTTCAGTATCCCTGTGGGGATCTATTTCAAACTTTAAAAAAAAATATATATTTTTAAATTTTTTTTTTTTTTACTGCTTGGTTTATTTTCTTCTCTTTGCTCTTTTATATTCATGTAAGCTGTAGTACTTTTAAGTACTTTTATTCCAAAACTAGTGGGTCCTCTTTACTGGAAATTTTGAATAAAACCTGTTGTTACTGCTTACATTTGATTAAAACCTTGTCTTGTCCACTTCTTAGCAGACTCTTAACAAACCAGCTAAAGGTGTGGTCTTGGAGGAGAAACAGCTAGGAAGGAAGCTGTGCTGTGCTTAGACATAATGCTTAGTACAGGTTAGTAGCCCTGCTGAACTCAGGAGCGAAGGGGAGGCTGAGCAGCAGAGCTCGGTGTGTGTTCAGGCAGACACAGAGTGCATCTGTCTGTCACTGTAATGAGTAATAGCCCTTTCTGGACTATGAGTCAATCCCACCTTTTTCTCTTTTTTCTCCCTTTTTTTTTTTTTTTTTTTGTTAAAGTTAATTCCAGTGCTTGGCACAGTATACGTTTTTTAAATTAAAATTTCTCCCCCTGCTCAGGGGAAAAAAATCCATAATGTTCAAGTTTCCTATTGAGAAGAACCTGGTACTTTTAAATTCCAAAACCAGGTTTTTTTGGTTTTGTTCAGATTCAGTTTGGCGTCTCTTTTTCATAAAGAAGCAGTCATAGCACAAATGTAAGTCTTTAAAATAAATAAAATTTAAAGATGACCAAAAAGAGAAAGAATGCTGTTTGCTGCTCAGCACTGTCTTTGGTTTTGATATCTTCAGCCCCTGCTACATAAACTCTCAGCTGTTCCTAACACTTTCATTCCTTTTTATGGAATGCAGCTGTGAGGTAGTGACTTCTTTTTTAATTAGTGCTGTAACCATCCATCATGCAAGTCTTAAGGAGTGTTTCTACTTGGATGTTTTCATATTTGGATGACCCTGTGCAAGTTTTGATAAACTTTGAAAAAGCGTTGGAGTAAGAAAAGACAGTTTTATGTTGTGACTGCTTTGAATGTTGCCGTCTTTTATGTTTTGGGCTGTAATGCCTCTCTGTTTTTCCTAAACAGGGATTAAAATTAGAAAATAGTGGCTCTGCAGTGCCTCAGAAACTCTCAGTGGTAATCTGAATTAAGTGGGACCTGCAGGATCCCAGTTTTTCTAAATTCCTTCTATTTTCAGTTTTTCTATAATACTGCTGAAGTGCTGGGTAGATAATACTTTCTTTATCTGTTATCCAGCTTTTTGCTTGTGGTATGGAGACATTAGGTGCAAGGAGAAAGTGTACCTTCATTTGATGGCACAGAGTCTGAGCTGCACTTCATTAAACAAGATGAGTGGATTGGGGTAGCACCTGTGCCTCTCAGGTGGTTTTTGTCTGGGTTAATTTTTTTTCACAGCATGGGGCTGTTTTGGATTTGTGCTGGAGACAGTGTTGAAAACACAGGGGTGTTTTCCTTACTGCTGAGCAGGGCTTGTACAGATCCAAGTCTTTTTCTGCCTCTCACCTTACCCCACCAGTGAAGAGGCTGGGGCTGCACAAGGAGCTGGGGAGGGAGACAGCTGCAGCCAACCTCAGCTGACCCAACATATATCCTATAACATACGGAATCGTGCTCAGCGTGTAAAACTGGGGAAGAAGGAAGGAAGAACGGGGTGTTTGGAGTGATGGAGTTTCTCTTCCCAAGTTACGGTTATGTGTGATGGAGCCTGGATTTCCTGGAGATGGCTGAACACCTGCCTGCCCATGGGAAGTGGTGAATGAGTTTTGCTTGGCTTGTCTGTGCAACTTTTGCTTTACTTATTAAATTCTCTTTATCTCAACCCACAAGTGTTCTTACTTTTACCCTTCCAATTCTCTCCTCCATCCCACCAAGGGGTGAGCAGCCTCTGAGTGGTGCTTAGTGACCAGCTGGGGTTAAACCACAGCAGACTAACAGCCAGGAACACAGGAGGTAGGACAGAAGTTACCTGGGAGGAAGCAACTGCTGGCATGAGGCTGTTATGAAAATTTTTGGAGCGTTTTGAAGAAATTTTCTTACTGATTTGCCCTGTTTTGGATAGTTGGAGTCAGAAAGCTGGAAAAGGCAAAGGACACGAAAGAAAGGAAAAGTGTTTCTTGCTGACCTCTCACAAAACAGAGAATGATGAGAACTAGAAACATGGACAGAGCCTACAGTGTCAGCTCTGTAAGCAGGTAAGTTCCTGCTGCTTATTTGGTTTTATTTCCCCATAGTTTCCTCTATTTAGTCTGCTGAACAAAAGAGTTAAAAACAGAAGACATGAGTTGAAAAGTCAAGGCAAGTCCCTGTTAGGAGAAACTGAAGAGACATGGATACCTGTATTGAGGAAAAGCAGTGAACAATATACATGGAGACAAATTATTCCATGCAGCTGAATGTGTTTTGAAATCTCTGCTTTGGCTTTTAAATGCTGCAAATCAAATAATTTTCCCTGAGTGGAGACGACTTAAACCATTTAAAAGTCTCTGGTGAATGTTTAAAAGATTTGTTGAAGGCTAAGAGAGGTAGTCATGCTTACCTATGTGGGTTTAGGAAGGTGTGGGTAAAAATAATGCATGTTTCATCATATCCTGTATCAGAATCATGGGCTTGATCTTTTAATGCTTCCTAACCGGGTATTGCTACCTGCTTTGTTAAAGCCATTTGCTTGCTAAACCACTCCTCTTTCTACTGTAGCTATGTCTTTTATTGTCTTAAGACAACTATAATTGTCTTTTCTAGCCTCTAAACAGTACAGGTGTGTGAGTATCATATTGCTGTTTGAAGACAACAAATGAGTGCAGAGGTGTCTGAAATTGATAGGCACACCAAGAAAGGTCCGTATCACCTTGATTTTTCCTTTGTCTTGTCCCACTCTAAACCTGTGATCGATGCTTTGGAAGTTAGCTGTGTTTTGGTGCTCTCTGTAGTAATTGCTGCTGGTTTGTTCTGTGAAGCACACTGTAGCCTCTTACTGTGCTCTTGAGAGTCATGATTCATGGCCATGAACTGGCAGTTACCTTTTTCTGGATGCTTGCCTAAATATACAACATAACTCTACCATCCCCAGCCATGGTGGAGCAGTATATTTTTTACACACATCATCTCACAGTTCATTTTCTTCAGTATGTTTGTGATTCTGTGCAGGAGGGAAGGGAAAGTGGCTCTTATTTTCCTCTGGCCCTTTCTGTCCTTGACTAAACTCAGTGAAGAGAGACAGCCTTTCCCTGTTGTCCTTTAGGGGATGTTCTCTCTTCTCTGTTCCCTAAGCTCCCCTCACTGACTTCTATATTCTTGATGACTTTCCTTGGTTTTTTTGAACTCTGCAAATAGCTTTTTGTTATCCTCAGGAGGTGCTGTCCCTGTGCCACTCTGGGTCACGTGTCTGTGTGCCTTTATTGCTGGGAGCTGCTGAGGCAGAGGGCTCTGGTTCCCCACTTTTGTTCAGTTTAATTCAGGTGGCTCCTGTTGCATTCACCCCACCTGTAGGAGCTGCTGGTCCCTTCAGCTGGGAGGGCTGTGTCCCATGTGGTGAACTGTTTTCCGTGAGGCAGGTGTGATGGACAGGCAGCCTCCTGATCAAAGCCTGCTGCAAACACAGAAGTGACCCCAGTAAGATTCCCAATGTAAGCATCCTCTGGGCCTGACATGGTTACAGAGGTGAGCAGGTCTGTAGGAGTGAACAGACAAGATGGGTACAGTTTTCATGCAGGTCTGATAAATGCCTTGCAGTTAAAAATGATCCTCAGTGTATGTTGTTAATTGATCATGTGCAGCGAAGTAATCAAAAGTAGTGTCAAACAAACCCCCAAATTTTACAAGCAGTCCAAAAGTCTGGAATTCGATTCAATCATCTTTAAGGAATGTTAAGATTTTTTAATTCTACTGGGTGCAGATTGATCATTTTTTCTTAGGAATTGGTTTGTGATTTCTCCTTTTCATCCTGCTGCTAAGGCGTGAATTGAAAAATCTGTATCTTCTCTTCATGATCCTGCCAGCTCATCTGAGATCTAAATATGTAAAGCTCAGAGGAGGCTGCTGTAGTTTAATTTTGAAGAAGTAAGCACTGTGACTTGCTCCAGGTTGTAGAAAGGAGTTAAGATATCTCATAGCAGTGATAAAAACCTGCCACTTACAGTTGTGTACTATAGTAAATAGAAAATGAGCTATAATTATATTACAGGCATTCTTCACTCGAAGAGTTTGGTTTATGTGGAGCGGTCACTTGCTCAGACGTGCTGGGAAGAGCACAGTTTGCCTTTGTAAAACGTTCTGATTTTCCTGTTGAAGCTTTCCCCAGTGTCCCTGTAACATGTAAAACATTCTTTTCTATAAAGAAAAATGGTATCCCTAACTTTCCTTTCCCCTTTCTCCTGTCATGACTTTGAATTTCTTGGTCTGCTGTTCCTTTAGATTACTGAGCTGAGCTTAGTAACTGAGCAGGAGAATGAGACTTGATGTGTGTAGTGCTGCAGTAACACTCTACTATTTTTTTGGAGTGCTTGGTTCTTGGCAGGAGAGCAGGGTCTCTCATCTCTGAGCCCTTCACTTCTGCCTTCTGTTGATACTTTAGGGACTGGTAATCCTGAGTGTTTTCAGATATACATGTGGAGACTGAAAGATGGCTGCTGTCCCATCAGATTTTTCTCCAAGTTTGTGGACCAGTCTCCTCAACTCAAAATCACCATAGGCCATACTGTTGGCAATAGCACTATTTAGAAAGTGGATCCAAGCATGGCTTCATTTTGAATGTGATTCAGCTGATGGTTTGACTACAAACACTTTTCAAACCTCTCAAACACAGCTTGATCCCTCTGTCTGCTGGACTTGGGCCATGCTGTTTTCTCAAGCAGCACAGAAAGAAGCTACCTTGATCTGCATGCTCTGGAGACTTTAGAGTCCAGGAGTTGGGTTTTTATCTTGTGCCAAGGGAGCAGTTCTGTAAATACTCTTTCATGGGGTGGCTTTTAATTGGAGTGTGGACTTTTTTTGTACCCCTACTGCTAATGACTGATATGGCTCTAATTCAGAATACATTCTGGGCACTGTGGCCAGTCAGTTTTCTGACCCAGTGTGTTGCTCTTGGTCTTTCAGGAATCATGTCATTGCCTCAAGTGTCCCTGTGATTTCCCCAAGTCACAGGAGCAAGTTTCAACAGATAAAGCAGTAGATCCTTGGTTGAATTTGATGAGCGTACATTGATAGAAAGCAGCTTACAATCAAAATATTAAACCACTAAACTGTCTAGAAATTAACCATCTTTTAAAAGATTCCTAGAAAAGCACTGGGATGTCTTGTTGTTGGCAAGGGCACATAGAGCAGTTTGAGCTGTCACCTCGAGGTGGGAACCTCGAGTTTGGGGACCCTGATTCAGCAAGTGCATATTTTGAGTAAGGGGCCATCCGTTCCCTCGTGGGATCTGTTGGCACCATACAAGCCCCAGATTAATCCATATTGTGAGTAATCAACAGAAGCAAAGCAAAAAGATCCATGTGTGTGCAGTGGCAAGGGGAGGTTCACAGCCAGGTTTTTTTACCATTACTTGAGAAAGTACAAGAAACGCCCCTTTTTGTGCCAGCACTAATGGGTGGGTGACAGGTGTGATGGCAGTGCCATTGCATGGAACAATCCCACACATGGTTAGACCTGGAACTTCACAGCTGAACATGGATGGAGGCTGTGTTGTGAGTGAGCACTGTGTTGGATGAAATAGGGAGAAAGCATCACCTGACCACGCTAGGAGTGATCTTGTTGTATTTGGTGTTTATTTTCACTGTTATTTCAAAGTTGTCTGGGTGCTCTTGCACTGTTGTTCCTTCAATAGTAAGCTGGATGAAAGGAAATGCAGAATATGTGGCCTTTCCTCTGTTTCTCTCCATGTTCTGGTCACCCCTTGTGTTTTGTAAAACATTACTGTGTCTCCTTGTGTTGGGAATTACCATGGTCATACACAAGTGGGGTATACAAGAAGCCCAGTCAAAATTCATTCTCATTACAACTGTATCTGAAATGCCTGAAGAATGTGACATGGCCCGTCACAAAAACAGGAAACAGCCCTTGTAAGGGACTGAGAGTAGCTGAAAGCCTAACCCAAATAACACTGTTAGTCATCTCCATATGGGAACCTTTCAGTGCCACGCAAGTTTGGAAAATGTGGTTGTGACTGGCTTGCACATGCCGGGTGAGTGGCTGATACCAGATGTTGCCCTACACATTCAACTCTTTTTCTCTCAATTCCATCCGAGACCCAAATGTTCTACGTACAGCAGTTGTGGGTGGAAACCTGCACATGTGAAGGTTTTGGTGTTTACACAGGAACAGGGCTGGACCTGCACCACTGCAAGCAGGGTCGAGGTTTCTCTGGTCATCTGAAGTTTCTGATGACAACAAGCAGTAAAAACCAGAGAGGCAGCAAATTGAATATGTAGTAGTCAGAGGTAGAATGCAGTGTGCTTCTAAGTGCTGGCTAGTATGTCTGTAAAAACTGGCCTCATTTCCTCAGAAAGAACACCATGGAATGTAACAATAGACTCATGATATCCTCTTTAGGCATATGTAATAATGAGGCACTCTTAATTTCCATATTTTCAAATGATTGGGCTGTGGATTATATCCTGTGTCTGGTTTTAGTTTTTCAAATGCAGAACCAGAAGGCTCCTTGTGAAGTTCCAACCTCTCAGTACTTGTAGCCTGCTCCCTCTTTCCACAACCTTTCTTCCTCAATGCTTACAGAAGTTTGGAGAGCACAGTAAAAGGGCTGGTTACTGAAAAAAGTAGAGTACGAGTTAATGTGATACCACGAGAAGATACTTAGCGTATACGTGGAAAAACAAACAGTTGTGTGTGGGGTACTTTTAATTTCTGGTTTTTGTTGTTGGGCGTTTTTGAAGTATCCTGTTTATTTTTTGTGGGTTGTTGGAAGTGTAGCTTCCAGACTACAAGTCTGACGTGGTTAACCTGGTATTGCTGGTTTGTTACTAAGGATAGTAACAATATCTTTACAGTAGTAACAGTATCTTTACAATAGGATTGGAAATAATTCTAAATTCCAGTTCTTTAGAGAAGTGAAATTCTTTAAGATAATATTCCTACTTTTAAGAGATACTTTCAGTTGGATTTTTGTGTTTTGTTTTTCCCGGGAAGGTGGATGAAAACGGGTGAGAAATTTAATTCCTCATACCTGGGGAGGGGGAGTACAGAGATCTGCTTCACTTTCTTCCTTGCCACCTCCCACAAATGAATTATTCTTCTGTAGTTTTATGGGAGGAAAGGGAAAAATCTGGAGGGACTTGCTCCATGTGGTTTCCCTCTGGCTAAAGCTGACCCAGCCACAGGGGGAGATCTCACAATGGAACAGATGCTGTGTTCTTCAGATGAATTATGAATTTCAGCCTCTGAAAAGATCAGTCTAAAAGCCGGAGGGCTATGAGTGGGGGGAAAATAACTTTGAAAAACTAAAACAACACTTTGGGTGCGTAAAGATTGGAGAGAAATTCTTTTAGGAATGTTGCACTGGAAGCATATTTGAGCCTTGTACATGTTATGCATATGCAGAAGTGCAGTAAATCCCAGTCAGGTGATGGGCTGGCTGCATCGTGCATCCTTTCAGTGGTGTATGGGATGGTCAGAGGGGCTTTGGGTAGGGATTAAAGTGAAATTTAGAAGGTATTTTGCAGTTTCCCTATGTACCCTGTTCCACTTATTAGTCACTTTTGTACTTAGAATGTTTCTTCTACCGTTTGGTTAAAATTTGCCTTTCTACAAAATGGGTTTGCTCTATAGTTATCTATGTCTATGTATTTTATATTGCCTTTTGCACTTGCCTTTAGTGATTGTCACTCCACTAGAAATACAGCGTGTTTCCATTGTGTTTTCCTGGGAATCCTGAGGCATTCATCATTTCATGATGCTTTCATAAGGCTCTTGTGAGAATGAGCAATGATTCTATGAAAAAGTTGGCCTAATCTCAGGACTTTTACATAATTGAGCTAAAAATTTTAAATTTTATATCTCCTGGAAATTGCTCAAGTGAAATGTCTAGATTAGTCCTCAGAAAAGATCAGTTTAAATAATTGACAAAGATTCTTCCCTTGGATTAAACTATTTTTTGTTCTTGCCTTTTCTTTTTTTGATTGTTTCTCTGATATCTTTTAACACGAAAACTCCTAAAAGTGCTGTTTGCTTGTTTAAGTATTTACTATTTTTTTAAAATAAGAGTTAAAATATTTATCCAAGAAGCATCTGAGAGTTACTGTTTAAAACAATTGCATTAAAGTGAGGAGGCAAAAGTTGGGTAGTTTTTTTTTAATTTTGTCTTATTTCAAAGGAAAAAAATGCATGTGCTGTCATCTTTTTCTTAGATCACAAGGAACAAAAAGAGTTTTCTTTTACAGGTCAGACTTTAATATGTGGTCTTTGTTATTTAGAAAGCATTAATTAAGAAAGTATTTGGTTAGATAACCAGCATTAGGTCTGTGTTTGTAGTCTTCTTCCAGAAAAGCTGACCGAAGGGTTTCAGAAGTAACCTTTGCTGAATTACTTGCTGCCCTGATGTCTGAGCCTCTGAGACTCTGCAGTCGTCAGTAACTAATGCAGGGGTGTTTGTGGCAGAATAAAGTGAGGAAACTGCCTGCTCTAAATTTTCCTCTAAAACATAATGCTAAGTAAATGTGATTTTAAATTAACTGAGAAGGTCAAACCTGGAGGTTTTGAAACATGCATGCACAGCTACTCTGAGGAAGAAGAGTTCAATCCCTTTTCTCTGCTTTGCAGGGAATAGGACAAGAAATAGCAGGCTTAAACTGCAGAGAATAAAATTGAGTCTTAATACTGAGGGTGGAGGAAGAAATTTGTGTTGGTAAAGATATTAAACACTAACAAGTTATCTGGATAGGTTTTGGAGAATTGGCCACTGGAGATTGTCAGTGACAGGTTAGAAAAATGGATATTGGGAATAGCAAAGGTCTTCTTGATACTTTATTGGATGCTTTCCTGTTGTGAGTGTTTAGGGCTTGATCTGAACTTTGAAGAGCTGAATTGCATCAGAGATATCGAGGATCCCTTCGTCACCCGCATATGTTTTCATACCTACTGAGACATAGTGATTTAATATAAAGCAGGCAAAGCTATTTTCCCCCTCTTCTCCTTGTTCCAGTTGCCTGTGTAGTTAAAGATGAGTTGCAGCTAAAAAATGTATTGATTAGCACAGCTATCCTAGTAACAAACCTCGCTTTCTGCTGAGGAATGTGTTCTGCTACAAGCATTTAACCATTATCAGGAGTGCTGGAGTATCAATGCCTCATACAAGACCATCTAGAAAAGAGCTTTTCCTGAAGCTTATCAATATTCCTAACAGGAACCTACACAGAGTCTTTGCTCTCAGGGCAGCAAGACTGAAGAAGCTGTGACAGCTTTAATGGCAGGGCACTAATGACTTTGGAGAAATCTTACTCGTGTAATTGGAAATGATACAAACAGTGCCATTAAAACAGATTGTTGATGCCACCTTTATTCTTTTCATAGGCTTAGTTACACGAATGGATTCACTCTAAGGAGATGATATCAGAACTTTTATGCTTTCCACAACTAGATGGATAGATCATGAGGCCTTAACATATGAAATGCTGTTTTTCCAGAACACCAGCTAAAGGGAGTGTGGATATGAATGACTGCTCACTTTTCCTTTACTGGAACAGGAGCACAGGAAAGGTGAAATGTCATTGACATGTGAGTCTGAAATGTGGAGTAAGAGCTGAGAGCCCTGACTTGAGCTCTAATTTTCTTGCATTTTTTTTTTTGGTGTTAGCAAAAAATTCTTTATAGCTCAGTGTTTGGTATAAAATATGAGAAGCTTTTATAAAATCAAAATCAATATCCCTTCCCTTCAAGAAACATCTCATTCTGGAAGAAACTTCTATTTTAAGCCTTTGAGTCTCCACTCATTCTGTCTTTTTTAGAAGAAGCAGGTACAAGAATTCAGCAGCAGAGAGGGATAGTGATGGGGAGAGACACTGCAATACAGGAGGCCTCCTGGAATACTTTTAATGCAACACAATCAATTTTTTGCTTATCATTTTAGGTTATTTTTAAGATCTGATGGGCATATAAGGCCTTCTGTCAGACCTCCACTATTGGTGACTGCACCCTCATTGATGTACTCAGCATCTGTTTATCATATTTCAGTTTCAGCCTTGTTTCATGAGGAAAAATAGTACAAGTGGCAAACAGGGACAAGGGATGGGGGGCGGGGTGTGTGTGTAACACAGCCTTGTATTCAGGAGTTCCTGTGTTCATGTTTTAATGTTTCATCCACTGGCGATTTGAATAGTCTGCCTCTGGCTGAGCAGAGAGAGCATTCCTGGAAGTTCCTAGAACTGAAGTATTCCTGGAAGTTTCCTTCCAGAAATGGCAGAAAGTCTGAGTCTAGGCCAGACTAGAGACATGCAGATAGGTACAAAGCTAGAAATTTTGGACAGACCAAGATACAGCTTTTGGCATCTGACTGCTGCTCTTTTCTTTCCACAGCTCTGTGGGAAGGGCCATCTAACATGTCTGATAGATTAGCTTAAGTCAAATAAACACCTGGGTTTTTAATGCTGAGAAACTGAAATGGAATAGCTGATCAGAAAATAAAACCCCTCAGTCATTCAGTCAATCTCCTTTGCTACTAAACTTGCAAAACATCAAATAAATGCAGTTGAATGTGCTCTGAAAAGTATGAAGGATGCTAATGACCACAAGCTGTCTGAGCTGTGAGTACTCCAGATTTATTGTCTTCCTTCTAAACAAAAAACCAAAATCCTTTAATATTGATTATTGCAACAAGGCAACTTTTCATATGTTTCCTAGGAAGTTTTCTGTTTGTTTCCCAATCTGATGCTCTGAACAGGTGTCTTAACACAGCAGCAGAATCTGGTTAAAATGTATGCTTTATGTTTTGTTTCTGGTTTAGGTGGGGAAGTCAGATGACATTCCTATGTAAGCCTTTTGTTACACACTAAATCCCTGATTTACTGCAATGACCAGAGAAGGGGAACTGCAAAATTCTGCTGGGAAGTCAGAAACTTGCTGTGAAGGACTCCTAAACAGGGTTATAGCCACTTGCTGCTGGTCTTCTGTGAGTAATTCTCCAAACAAAACTGAGATAGAACCCATGCTTGCAGAGAAGCTTTATATTTTACATTCTGAAGCCTCCTGAATGCACTCTCAATAAATGTTCAGTGTGTGTGTGTAAGTTCCTCAGGTAGTTAAACTCTGCCGTGGCCAAACAGGGCAGATTTATGATGGTGATGGTGAAATGAATTCCTGTGTGTTCAGAATCCATCCAGGCTCCGTGACTCAACCATATAGCGCTAGCTTCCCCTTCTGGCCAGAAGAAGTAAGGGAGCCTCATGGCCAGAGTCACAGGAATCATTTCTCAATTTTATTCCTCTGCACTAAAGAGAAACACAAATTTTCAGGTAACAAATTAATGGCTAACTGCTGGTGGGGGGAAGTGCAGGTGAAACATCTTTGATTCTTGCAACGTAATAGAATGATCTATCGAGATGGGGCTGCCACTTGAATGTAGAATTCTTTTCTAAACAAGGACCTAGTCTGGAAAGCAATTAGATGAAAATACCAACTTCTGAACAAAAAGATTCCAGATTTCCCTTCTGGACCTCTCTTAGCTGGTCCTAAGCTGAGAAACAAACATTTTACTTCTTTTCATATGTTCTATGCTAATTTTCCCCGTGCAACTGCATCAGTTACAACTGTAGTGGGGTTTGTTGTTTGGACTTCGGAGTTTTTTGCTTCCCTTTTTGTCTAATTGAAGGATTCGTCTTTCATCTTAATTCTGTGGTACAATATTTTGTATCATTAGGCTAAGCTTTGTAAATGTACTTACATGAAGGTGTTTGTTTACTTTGTGGTGTAAAGCAATGACACACAGTATGATCCAACAGGCTTTTTAACGAGCCCTTTCTGAGTTAGTCAGCCTTCTAGAATGTTGTTTTGCTGTATTTCTGGACGGGTTGATCATACAACACTGAATCTTAGCAGAATCTTCCCTTTTTGTCATTTTTGTGCCCATCTGCTCCAGCTGCCTGGAGAAATGGGACATTTAGCTCACACACAATTTTGGATTATATGACCCAAGTCTTGCTTTTGTGGGCATGTTGGAGAGTAAGCAAGCAAACACAATGTGTATGCACACACCTACACAGCAGAGAAACAGAGACTTCCAGCATCATAAACAGTAGCCTCGTGTTTAAGTTGCTCAGGTGGCCTGCCAGAAGCAGCCTTCCCTGTTCACACTACGAGTTTGGTCCCAGCTGGGAACACTTAGGTTTTCCTACATCTCAGTCTTGAATCCTGACTATCAGATTTACCATGGGCTTGGTCTTCATCTTGGCTGTGTCATCCTGGAACAGAAAACCTCTTGATGTGTTCTGCTGCAATGTTATGTTCCCATGGATAATTCTACCCACCATCTCACTTCCACCAATTGTGGTTTTCACGTGCTAGTGAGGCACTCAGCGTGGGACAAAGAGCTCCGAGCACCAAAGCTGTTGCAGATGCAGGGAGAAACACTTGAATGTATGAGAGATTTATGCTTTCACTCTCAGCTGTTCAGATCGTCTTCAACAGTACATGGAGTTGTGCGTTCATCATTGATTCCTTGCCCCAGTGAATGCTTCACCTTGTGAACTGCAGTATTCACTTATGGTGAATAAGACTGCTCATTTCAAACTGACCTAATAAGCCCTTAGCACCCTGGGCTGGAGGGAAGGAGGATTGTATTTAGTCACTTGAAAGTCTCAATCCTCTGTTCAGGACTGAGTGTTTGGCAACTACAGAACTTAAAAAACTGCAGCCAATCAAGCCTTTCCTTAAGCAAAAAGTAGCTGGGAATGAGGGTGTCTCAGCGAAGTCAGATGTTAGATTGTATTATACTTTTTATGTTTACTAATATGTGTGCTAGGTTTCATTGCTGTATTGAAAGAAAACAGGAGGAGGCAATTAATGATTTCCTTTTCAGCTGTGCGATAGTGAACTACATGAGAAGTATTTTGATACCGTGAGTCATTGGTGGCCATGGAGAAAAACATACTCTTTAAGCCAAGCTTTTAAATACATTTTTAATTGAAAGAAAAAAAAAAAATTTTTTTACTGGCAAGTGACTTGCTCTTCCAGGTTTATAATTTTAACAATGAATCAGTCTTGGAGAACATTATTTAACTTGCTTTCACAACCAGTAGTAGTATATTAATAATGTTTGGGGGTTTTGCCTATATAGTAAATGTCTTTCCCTCCCCCACCCCCCCTTTTATTTTTACAGAAAAGATAGCTGCTTTTATAAGAAAAAGGGTTTTCTGTCCCCTTTAAAAATCATTTTACATCAGGCAGTTCATCATTAACAATTAAAAAACTTGTACTTAGGCAGTAGAAAACTTTCTGCAATGGCTGGTGTCATTTCTTACTAATGTGCAATCACAGCTCAGTTCAAACCAACAAGGAAACATTGAACTCGCTGCTCTAAGGGTTTTGTGAAGAAACTTCAGCTCCCTTGTTTATAAAAATGTTACACAAATATAAACCATAGTTATTTAAGGTCTCTTTTCCTCTTCTTTCTTCAGATGCTCTCTTGCAAGTCTCAGCCAAAGCTCAAGGAGCAAATTTCTTTTTCTAGGTTCTGGAGCTCTAGCAGCCCTGAGAACCTTATGGCTCCTCGCCAGCACAAGTACAGAGAATCTGCTCAGCCATGGAGTTATCCCCTCTGTGTAGGTGGCTGAACCTGGGAAGCTGTGGTAGGGCTGTTGTCTTCACACCTAGCCAGGCAGCTGACTTGCTGCTCTGTCCTGGCCTTTGTAGTAAAACCTTGGGATGCTCACAGTCACCAAACACCTGTTGGTGTAGCTGCTGCTGAGCCTTTGGGGAGATGGACTTTTTTTTTTTTGCTGTTTCCTTGCCTGAGTAGTGATTGCAGATCTGAGGCCTGCGCTCAAGTTGCATTTCAACAGGCAAACTTTCAGCTGTGAATATGCTTCCTAGTGATTTTATTTTAGGTGTCCAGTTATCTTTTAAGATAAGGCAGGAGGTATATTTTGTCTAGAGTGCTAAGACTGTCCTTGAAAGACTTAGCCTTTCTTCTTGAAAGGAAGGCTGTAATCAGCGGTTACCTTGCTTTGTGTTTTGTTGTAAAGAGGAGGTTGGATCAAACTTCTCTGCTACTGTGAAAACTGAAATGAATTGAGGGGTGTCTTCTGAAATAAAGGACAAATGGTCACTCAGTCACCACTGTAGTTTCAGTTTGTACCATGGCTGGGACTATGGTTTTGTGTTTGCCTGTAAAGCACGCAGCTGTAAAGAAATGTCTATGACTATATTAAGTATCATTGTATTAATTCCGTGCACAAAGATTATTTTGGGGTTTCTTAAAGAGGAGGTGAACAGAGCAAGGAAATCAGTGCTGCCAGAGAAAGACAGACCGAACTAATCCAACTAAAACTGCAAAGGGAAGCCAGTTAGACAGAATGTAAATTTGCATGGTTGAATTTGGCAAGGATTCTAATGTTAATACTATTCCTGCTGTGAGAAGTTACAGAAGGGTCTTTTTCTATTCTTTTGTAATGATCTGGATTCGGTTGCACATTTTGCCTGAATATCTGTGCCTCCCTGCACCTTTAGCTCATGGCACAATATTTACAGGATGTAAATACACTTTACAGGATTAAAAAGTTAATATTGGCTCAGAAGGAAGACTGCCATTTCATGCGTTACCAGCAGTACCCTTTTCTTTAACACTCCGGGGTAAATTGACAGCAAGGAGGTTAAAACAGATAATTCTCTTAAATCCTGGACAACTTTTCAGACTGTGATGGAATAACTACGGGGTGCACATTTTTGTTCTTCTACACCCTTACGGAAAAGAAGCAAAGACAACACAAAAAAGAAGAAGAGTTAAATTTGAAATAAAAAACACCCAAATCCACAAACACACTCCCCCACCCTGAATTTGAAAGATAATTTTTTTTAAAAAGGAGAAAGAGAGCCTGATGCAAAAAGCTACTGAACTACTCTCCTTAGTAGCTCAGCAACAATGTTAAGTAAATTAATGATGAACAGATAAAGACTATAGAAGCCAAGAGAAACCTGTGTTTTGGAGATCAGAAGGCACAAATACAGTGAGTCTGACCAAAATTCATTGGGCTGTGTGTAATAACGACCAAAAAAACCCCTCTTTAGCTGCATACATTAAACAACCATAGGAGAAACACAAGAACACTGTATAGTATGGCAGGATGTAGATTAAGGAGACTCTAGGTATGGTTCAGCTTCCAAGGGAATATTTTGCTTATTTTGGATGAGGTTAGAGTCACAGAAAATCAGAGGTGGTAGAAGAGCATGCAGTACTAGAAGACCTGTGTAATCTCTATTCCAGAATATTGAAAGAAAGGGTGTATAAAATTGACAGAGCAATAGGAAGTCTTCCTCTCATATCTGGCATTTTTGGAGACTGTATTCTCTGAGTGGTGAAAAGCAAACTTGGTGAATAACAGAGTTGGGGGGAAAGGGGAACAAAAAAGATGTGACTTGAGCAATTTGGATTTCCAGACCTCACCAGTGTGCCAAGTCTTGAAAACAGTTCTTGCAGGAAGATGACTCTAAAGCACATACGTGCCTGTTTGTGGCCATATCACATTGGCAATACAACTGCTGGGCTGTGTAAAAGAGCAGCAGTTTTGTTCTGAACTGCTGAGTGCACACTTTAATCTCACTCCTATTATTCCAATCCACAAGGTTATCATAGACAGAGAACTGAACAATCCCCTCTCCTCTTCAGCACTGATGAAATGTGCAATTTTGCATGCCTGTTCATCGAGGTCACCGACAAAAGTATTCAAGTCAGGAGAACAGAAAGGGGCATAAACTGAATCATCAATTAAGCAGTATAGTAGAATGGGGTTTTTTTTGTTTCTGCTGTTATTAAAATAATAGTGGGGATATGCTACTTAGGTGTTAGCAAACAGAGAGGCCTAGAAAGCCTGTTTATGAAGAGATTGTAGTGATCCATGCTAACTCTGGTGAATAAAGACCTGGTTAAACAGAAAGACCTCACAAGGCTATTTTGAAATGGGGCTTCTTGTCTCTTTCTGCTGTGGTTTCATCCCATGCCAACAGGGACACAGAATGGCCTATTTTCTTAGCCCTGAAGTGTTCCGTTCTCTGTATCAACACTCAGTATCATAATCTTCTGGACTGGAATAACAACAGTGACACTAAATCATGCATTCAGCAGTTCAGAACAAAACTTTTCCTATTTTACAATCTGTCATTTTCACTGCCCGTGTGATGACACTGTGAAAAAGTCTTTGCAGGACAGTGCAAGGCACTGGGTACAGCTCAACCAGTGGCTCCTGTGCATTTACATTTATTGTGAATAAATCTGTGTACTTTAAGAAGATGAGCAGAAAGGAGATGGCAAGATGGAGAAATTTA